>JAPPVO010000036.1:154491280-154599719 GCA_030407325.1 Camellia japonica | reverse complement strand
GCAATCTCTGCTCGGATACACTGCGTTTCTCGACCTCCGTCTATAACCGGGGTAGGAATAAACACTGGTTGTCCGTCGACCAGATCCTCAGATCGATTGAGTCGGCGACCTCTTGTCCAGAGTGCTTGGGGAATATCTGCTTGGTCTGAAGCAATTGTGCTAAACTACCTAGCAAAAAGATAAATAAAGCAATAATAAGGAAATAGACAACCAGGCAAACGGACAACATAACAGCGTAAATAAACACAACACACAGTTGGGCATCACAACACACAGTCGATAAGCTGAAAATACTGTTCTCAAACACTGATCATTATCCCCAAATCACTGCCCCCCAAAAAACTGAATCTGATACCCGCAGATAACTGATTCCCAAAATACTGAACTGGTGCCCGCAGGCCTGATACCCAAACTTGTAAACTGATACATGCATTCCTGTAGAGACGCACTCTAAAAGCACATAGCAAACAAGTGAGAGCCAAAACACCCCTATGTTGGGGTAAGGTTTCCCTGTCCTATTTTGTCAGGAACTAGGGTTTCACTATGCATGCAGCGGTTTCAAACAACCTATAATCGGGTAAGCAACCTGTCCTAGCTTGGAATGGTCACTATGGATTCCGAATATGCACTAGGTAGAATGGTCAAAAAAGGTGCCCCGGTAAAAACCGGGGTTTGTGTTCCCGTCGTGGCAGAGCCCGTAACCGGTCAGCCTTATGGCACGCTTCTCGAAGCGAGCCTCCGGCAGACCGTTCAGGAATAGCATACGGAAAACACGGTGTCCTAGGCGCACCAATGCAAATGCAATGCAAAGAAACACACAAGTGTAGTCAAAACCAGATATCACGAGTTCGAGTCAAGTTCTCTAACTCCCCAGCAGAGTCGCCAGAAACTGTAGACGTCCCCGAACGTCCCGGGAGGGAACCCGTTTTGTTCATTTGGGCTCACTACAGTTCAGGACTCAATGTCACGGTCCTGTATCTAATCTCGCAGAGTGCAATGCAAGACCGATGAATCATCAAAGAGTCCAAATCCGGCAAATCGTTTTTGAAAACAGATTTTTTGAAAGAAGTGCCAAACATGGACTGCTTTGCCAGATACAGAGTCGCCACCTAAATATTTAATTTAGGAAATTTAGGAAACTCTGACTCGTTGCCTAAGGCCACGTGTCCGTCATCACCAAAGTTGCCTCGGCTCGGGAACTTGGGTACGATTGGGGAAGGTCACTTCGTGAGCACCCCCGCTCGCCCGATCAAAGATCGGCCTCTACTAACCATGATATCGAGTTTTGAAAACATTATGTGCTCTTATTCCGGTTATTAGCCTAGATTTACTACGTGATGCGCACAGCATACAAATATAGACCGGATCGCCTGAATTGGAACAAAACATCTCATGTTTGTTTTTGAAAGCGGTTTGCTACTCGTAAGTAGGCTAAAATGTGGATTTGCCACCCTCAGGTGGGCTTAGAAAACATGATTTTGCCACTCTCAAGTGGGCTTAAAACTCGCAGTCGATGAATTGTTCCAATCCAAATAACCCAACCTTCACCCACAGGCATTCAGGCAGTTATATCATATAAACACATAGCCTCATGGTAAGCATGCTATCATGGCAGTCACTCACACACATGCAAGGATGCTAAAGCATAAACACTTACCGAGTACTCCAAGCCAAAATAGAAGCTATGTTAGAAATCCATGCATGATCCTAACTATGCTGAAATGCCTAATGCAACACATGCAGGAATGCAACTACAATAGGCTCAACTATTCTAAAGATGGCATATGGAATGCAACAGATAACATGTATTCAACTTGGAATTGAAATACAATGCAGTTAGTATGATGCGCCGAGCCCAGTGTATGCAAGACAGAATGAATGCAAACATGCGAGCATAAGTATGCTAATTGAAACATGCCCTAAACTAACCATCATAAGCTGGTAAATAAAAGG
Organism: Camellia japonica; assembly: GCA_030407325.1. Lineage (NCBI taxonomy): Eukaryota > Viridiplantae > Streptophyta > Magnoliopsida > Ericales > Theaceae > Camellia > Camellia japonica. The sequence continues at coordinate 154,597,766 of JAPPVO010000036.1, read as the reverse complement.
GAGAAAGACGTGGGGTTGGAAGACATACATCACACACACGCACACTTATTACACAATTGCCCTCGCTCGGAGGGTCCGAATAAATAATTAACTACTCTAGCTAATTAAATATTACAAAATCCTAATTAATTAACAAATTAACTAAGAAATGAAATAAACTAGTATGCAAATCTATGGACCGCCTCAGCTCTGTTCCGGATGATGAAAGATGCATGCATGCTCGAGCCGCCTTGTCGGGAAATTCCTCGCGATGTCCCAATTTGCCTCTGTTTGCAATTAATCCCGGAATATTGTTCAAAGCTCTAGAAGGCTGCTGGTTTCTGGTTTGCTGCAACAGAGAGCAAGAAAGGGGCATGGCAAAGTATTTTCAACATATGTATGCATGACTACTCTCCCCGTCATTGCATAAGCTCTAGGGAGTGTAGTCCTCGATCCTCGTGCCACAAATCACGCATCTCGATGCATGATGGCTGAGAAGTCGAATTGCACGACTCGATGTGAAATGAATGCACATATAAGCATAACAAGGCCTAAACTCCATCATGGGTAATCCGGAGTGTCGGCGACTGGGAATTGAGACACGTTTCGTCACTTGGAGTACGAAACGTCCCTCGTTTCCCGTGTTTGGACTAACCCTACTCCAAACACAATGCAACGAGATGGCATACACAATGCGACTAACATGCAACCTAGCATACGCAATGCTATGGGCTAAAATGGCATAGACAATGCACGTGACATAACATGGCATACACAATGCACTTACGAAGACTATCATGCGCACATGAACTAAATGGCATATACAAATGCAAGATGGACTTACACCAATATGAGTGGACCTCAGCCACACTCACATCAGTGGCCATATGATGAAAGCGAGACAACCGAAATACATGCAAGCATGCACGAATGCAATGGACCGATCCTAAGGCACAACATGCAACTCTAACTAAGCATGGCAAAGGATGAAATATGGCATACAAGCATACATTTTCCAGCTCTGAAACATGATGCACAATGGTCCCGAATCATGCAAATATGTTACCCAATGCATAGATGGCCCGAATACCGAAACTAGTGAAGTGCGTTACACTAGAGGTACACAAAGCAATGCACGAATGGAAAAACCAACCCCAAACAGACCCTAGGCAGGTCTGAAACAGTGGGAAAATGGCCCAAAATGATGGTTCAAAGTGCATGGAAATGAAGCTCATTCAATGGTCCGAAAACAAGGCATTCATGCACAACTCTCAAGCACACTTAAAGAGGAGAAAACATGAGGATATGACATTCACATAGGCTCTGAAATATGATGCAAAATGACCCCAAAGCATGAAAACACCTCAGTATATGCATGCAATAGACCTCAAATCTCAAAGCTAGGCAAGTGTATTGAACTACAAGCATGCAAAACAAGCATCATTCGACCATGATACCCAAAAATAGAGCTAGGGCAGTCCAAAATATGCACAAAATCAGTTTAAGGCAAGGCCAAAAAATGCTAAAATCAAGGGTCAACAAAGCATGCAAAATAAGCTAGTGAACCATGATTTGCACTACAACTATATGAAGCACATGAGAACTCACCAAAACAGCCAAAAACATAAGTATTCCATGCCAAATAATGCCCAAAAACCCACTGAAACTCAGTCGATGCATGCAAGAATGATGTGTCCTTTGAAAGGCCAATAAGAGGGTTGTTCTACACATGCAAGATAGACATACAAAATGGCAAAACCACCTATGGAAAAAGGTTATGAGGGCCCTAAAACTCACTGAAAAGGGCCTGAAATTAGTCTAGAAAGCATGCAAGTGAAGGCCCCTTTGAAAGGCCTTGAAGAAGATTACTCTACACATGCATAATAGACATCTAATATGGCAAAACCACCTCTGGAAAGAGGTCATGCAGGTCACAAAACTCATCAAAAATGTCCTGGAGCATGGCTTTGAAACATGCAAATAGGGGCTCCTTTGGAAGGCCAACAAAGCTAGTAAACAAAACAAGGGGTGAGAGGGTCACCCCTTTCTGATTTTGAAGCTCAAAGACACATGTTAGCCACTGAAAATCCATTAGATTTCAGTGGCTAAAAGGCCAAACCAAGGCCAACACAAATGCTCTAATGCATAGCTCAAAACATGGGGAAATGAAGCATGCAAGGGGGTAGATGACCCCCAACAGAAAAATATCCTTAATCAAACTTGAAGAGGAGCTCAAAATAAGACTTTTTTTAGTTTATGAAAAGCCTAAATATGCTTGCAAATAGAGCTAAACTATGGAGCAAAATAATGCTACAAAGAGGGAAATGGTGTTTACCCTTGTAGCACAGCAAGGCAGCAAGCTCTGGACCAAGAAATCAACTCCTCAAGCTTTGAAAATGACCTCCAAGGTGCTTAGGTTGATGATGGAGTGGAGGTTATGAGTGGTAGTGCAATGGGCAAGAACAATGGAGTTTTGGAGCTTGGAATAGAGAGATAGAGAGAGGTATATGTATATGCCCTAGCCAAAATGTTCAACCTTTTCAATGGAAGAAGACCACTTCCTTTATAGAGGAGAGGGGCTAAAGCTTCTCTTGGAAGCTTCAAACCAAGCTCAAAGATCCTCCATACACGTGTATGGAGGATCACTTCTGAGGCTTCCAGCTGGCACAATTGGCCAACACTCAGTGAGACGAAAAGCGGAAGCTGGCCGACCAGGTTCAGGTGGTCGGCCGACCACTCCCCCTGGTCGGCTGACCAGGTTCAAAAGGGCCAAGAAAAAAAGGTGGTCGGCCATCCCAGATTGGTGGTCTCCCAGGTGAATGCAACTCAGTGGTGGTATGGGAGACCCGAAATTGTGGCTCAAAAGTGAGGGAGACCAAGGGGTCAAAAGGGTCAAGCAAAAAAGGTGGTCGGCCTACCAAGATTGGTGGTCTCCCAGGTGAATGCAACTCAGTGGTGGTATGGGAGACCCGAAATTGTGGCTCAAAAGTGAGGGAGACCACCTACCTGCCAAGAAAAACCGGCCGACCGGGGAAAGGTGGTCTCCAAGAAGAAAAGGTGGTCTCCCACCCTACTACCACCTTCCTAACAATGAAACTAGGGTCCATGCCAAAAATGAACCCACACCGATGCAAAACGAGGATTCGGGGGCCAAAACTCGCAGCCGGGTGCCCCGAAAACAGACTATTAAGCACCGGAGGTGGCGTATGACCATAAAGGTGGTCTCCCGGGCCACAGTGTCCCTCTAGGGAGAGGGAACAAGGTGTGTGCCAAAAATCGGAGCAAACGGAGAAAGTTAAGTGGTCCCGAACTGAGGCGTACGGCCGACGGCTCCGAAAACCAGAAACTGGTCTCCAAACGGGAATAGTGGCCTACGACCACGAAACGTAGCCTACGGCCATTGAGAGATGGTCTTCGAGACCTCTCCCTTCCTTCGGGAAGAGAAAACAGATAAAACAGGACCTGGTTCGCAAACCGAGGCAAGGCACAAAAGGTTCCAAAGCCCGGAGGCAAGGCTCTCAGCCAAGACTTTGCAACCTCAGAACGAGCACAATATGCAACATCACCGAGCGCTCAGTTGGTGACGTCTGAGTCTTAAGGTCAATCAAAAATGGGGTGTCTACACCTCCGGATCTGAGTAACAGAACAGAAGCTGAGCCCCCCTGACAGGGCTTCCGGTACGGGTAACAGAGTGCAGACAGAAATAAGTTCCTTAAAGGAACCTCCGATACCGGGAACAGCTAATAGGTATCACATGATGCTAAGGATGTCACGAATACATATCGGAAATTGAACAATCATTCATTGTACAGAACATATCATTTCAGAAAACAGATCTCATTTTGTCACACAGAAAATAAGTACAGTTGAACATAACTTTATTAAGTTATTACTCACAGTGGGCCTTGAGACAGACAGACAGAGTAAACTTGGTCAAGCGGTACGTGGCACGTGATCTACACAACACATAACAGATACACACTTGAAACACACGTTATAATTGTACAAAACTTATTTCATTGGCTCCTAGTGTGTTTCTAATCTCTTATCCTCATTAGAGAGTCTTAAACATGGCCTAGGAATGCCTAAGATGGAATGAGAATACAAAGATGCACTTAGAAACACTTTCCAAAATTTTGCTGAAACATGGGTCCCGCTCGAGCGTGGCTTACTACACTTGAGCGGACATGTAGACAAAAGGAATCCGCTCGAGCGTGGATTACTCCGCTCGAGCGGACTGCAAGCTACAGTAAAAGTACTGGATGCATGAAATTCACGCTCGATGGGCGCTCGATACCCGCTCGAGCGTGAGACACAAGTCCTCGCTCGAGCGTGCATTACTCCGCTCGAGCGGACTGTAAACATGTGAAAAGTACTGGATACACGAAATTCCCGCTCGAGCGTCACTTTCCCCCACTCGAGCGGACTTCATGAACTCAGTGTGTACGCTCGAGCGTGGAGTTCCCCGCTCGAGCGTGAGTCCAAAATCTAGAATTTTCATATTTGAACCTTAAGCTCAAAACTCAACTTTTAAAGCATCAATTTCGATCCTCTTGGGCTAATTTTCTGGAAAACTCTTGTAAACTCATAGTATAACATGTTTTGAAGATCAATTTGCAAAATCAAAGCCCAAAGGTAGTTCAATTAAACATAATTTCAAGGAAAACTTCAAGAACATAATTTAAATGTAACATGCATGAATTCTCATGACTTCTAATGCTCCAAAACATGATCCAAAACAAGATTAAGCTCAAGAATAGGATGAATTCATGGACTATAACAAAAATGTGGACATGTATGTGGAAATTCATGAAGAACAACTCCAAAATCCAAAAATATGTGCATGCATGCATGAATTCACTCTTAAATCCAACTCTTAGAACCAATTCTAGACTTTAAACTCTAATCTTCCATGAACCATGCAAGAATTAATCTTAAATTCACAATTGAAAGGAAAATATCCTACCTTAAACTTTGAATTCCAAGCCTAGGAGCTCAAATTTGCCAAGCCTCTTCAACTCTCTTAATTCTCCAAGCAACTCTTGATGAAATCAATTCTCTCACACTCCCTCCCTTTCTCACGGTTTTAGCAAGAAGATGAAGTGAAGGATGGTGTGTTAAACAAGTGTAAGGTGTGAGAAGAAATGGGCCTTGAATTAATCCACTAGGTGGCATTTATGAAATAACTCAACTAATGTTATTTTAACTTTATTTAATCTAGTTTAATCATTCCAAATCAAATTTTAATTCAACCTACCATAAAATTCTATAAATCCTAACTAGCATATAGATCAAGTCAATTTCTGGTTCGGATGCCGATAAGGCTTTCAATTCGCAGTTCAAGGTCGAAACATGAACAAATCATTTTATGGCAAACAGATAGAAACACGTAAATAATGTAATACACATGCAAATTAATTCCAAATCTCTCATAATCTACTGTTAGACATAATTAAGTGCGAATTAACGTTAATCAGAGGTTGGGGTTATTACAGTCTTCCCCCCTTAAAAGAGTTTGGTCCTCCAAACTCGAATTACCTTCATTCGGAATCAACATTGGGTCCAATGGGAACAAATCCGGATATCTCTTCATCATGTCTTCCTCGGTTTCCCAAGTTGCATAGGTTCCTCCGTGGTTTTGCCAATCAACTTTTACCAGTGGTATTTCTTTATGTCTTAGTCTTTTGATCCTCCAATTCACAATCTGGATAGGTCTTTCCTCGTAGGTGTAATCATCTTTCAAAAGCGCATGTGTTGGCTCAATGACGTGGAGTGGATCTCTCAAATATTCTCGAAGCATCGATATATGAAATACATTGTGCATATGCTCCATTACCGGTGGTAAAGCTACCCGATATGATACTGGATTAATCTTTTCGAGGACTTCATAAGGTCCAACATATCTTGGTGCCAATTTTCCCTCAACACCAAACTGAGTTTGACCCTTCATCGGGGTCACCTTTATGAACACATGGTCCCCAACTTCATATTCCCTATCTCTTCTTCAGACATTAGCATAACTTTTCTGCCGACTCTGTGCAGTTTTCAGGCGTTGCTGGAAATTGGGAGACCTACTAGCCATTAGCTGAATTTGTATACAACAACAGTTACCATTCAAGCATTGAGAAAAGAAATAGAGAAAACATATATATATATACATAGTGGTACAATAGTAATTTCATATCGGGGAAGTGGGTATGGGGACGGGCCGAGTCCGGGGCTTTAAAACATATCATCGTCCCTGGCCCGAAAATGGTTGGTGATTTATTTTTAAATACCATCCCCAGCCCATCGGGGGTATTTTTCGGGGAAAAATCGTTCCAATCGGGGTCGGGGGGTCTGGTCCCGTCGGGCCGGTTTCAAATTGCCATCCCTATTAAGAGCTTCTGCTTGGCCTGTCTTAAAGTGCGTGTTAAACCGAGGTCTTATTCTGGTTGGGCGAGAACAGTTGTGGATTACTGGTCCAGGGAGATATGCACTATTCAGAGTAGGGTTGGATTAGTCCTTCCGACGTGATGAGCCGAGCTTATACTTGGTTGTAGCCAAGGAGTTCAACTGAGCCATGGTATGGAGTTGTCAAAGAAACCGGACAAGTAGCTCGGTTGTTATGTGATGGCATGGCTCCGTATTGAGCGTATCTCGGTCAAGAGTGCTATACGGCGCACGAGACTGAAGGAAGGGGATTGCACTGTCCGTGCGCGTCGAAGCCGTTTGGCGGTTTTGTTAGGTGGTATTTAGCCGTTGACACGTGGGGAAATGGGAGAGGAGAGCAGGTCTACGCATCCAAAGGTGAATGGACGCAGAAGCGCGCAAAAGTTATATAAATGGAGCTGCGCCCCCAAACTCAGGTCTGGAACATCCTAAAATCAGAACTCACTTACCACTTTGTCACCTCCCTTCTCTCTCTCCCTCTCCCTCTAAGTGTACTAACTTGATCATCGGAGGGGTTTTCCAACAATACACCGCCAGGTAGCTCACCCTCATTGTGTTCTCAGGTCGATCGGAGCGAAGCGCAACTTGGGAACAAGGTGTACGAGTAACGTCGGATATTTGGATCCCATACATTACCATTAAACAATTGAAATAGTTTTTTTTTTCTTTCTTTCAATTTTGTTTTATATTACAGTGTGAATGTTCATATTGATATGAATTTATGTAGCGTTTGGTAGAGTTTTAAAAATATGATTTGAAAATAGAGTTATATTTTAAGTTTGCGAGTTTTGGAATTATGATTTAAGTATAGAAAATTTGTTTAGTCATGAGTTTTGAATTGAGTGTTGAATTGAGTTTTGAATGTTTGATGTGATATGTGAAATAAAAAAATTTGTTTGGTTATAAGTTTTGAAAAGAGTTAATTCAAAAAGTTATAACTCATAACCAAACACACAACCCAAAATTCAATTGCAAATTCTGCTCAAAACTAATAACAAAACTTTTTTTAAAATTCAATTCAAAAAAATAATAATTAAAAAAAATAACATAAAATTTTTTTAATTGAAAATATTACTAACAAAATAAATTTTTTTTCAAAATAAATATTCAATTACTGTTTTAAAATAACTTATTGTATATTTGGTTGGAATTATTTTTTAAAATATTTTTGATTTAAACTATAAAAATATATATTATTTTTGCTAAAAAAAATCCAAAAAACAAAATTCTCATTTTTTTTCTTCCAAATAATAGTGTCAATTGCAAAAAAAAAAAACTGTTCCGGTCAACCGGTTGGACGTCCGGGAGGATGACCGAGTAGACCCAAGTAGCGCTTTTCAAAATTAAAAAAAACAACTCTATTCTGCAAACAAAAGCTGAAACGAGTTTTGGAATGTTATATTGTAATTAATTTTTAAAAACCTTAACCAAACAAAGCATTGAAAACAGTTCTGGAATCATGTTTCCAGAGCTCCTCCAAACACAGTTTTTCTAAGGTTAGTTGTATGTTAATTGTAAACTGTGAACATTCACATTGTTAATTGTTAGTTGTATGTTAATTGTTAATTGTAAATTGTGAGTTTTTTTCAAAAATTAGTTGTATTTTGTTTTTGTTTTTTTACCATGCTTGTTGGTTGAACAATCATTTTTGTTACCATTGAACAATTGAAATAGTCGATTTTTACTTTTTTTAATTTTATTTTATATTTTCACGTTGTAATGTGAATGTTCACATTGATATAATTTTTTTTTTAAACTAGTTGTATATTAATTATAAATTATGAACCTTCCATTGTATTTTGGTATAAGTTTTGCTTTTTCGAAAGTTAATTATATGCCTGTTATTTTTGTCACTATGCTTGTTAGTTGAATAATCATTTTTGTTACTATTAAACAATTGAAATAGTTGATTTTCACTTTTTTCAATTTTATTTTATATTTTCATGTTGCAGCGTAAATATTTACATTGGTATGAGTTATTTTTTTTAAGACTAGTTGTATGTTAATTATAAATTGTGAATATTCACATTGTATTTTAGTATGAATTTTATTTTTCCCAATGTTAGTTGTATGTTTATTGTTTATTGTGAACATTCATATTGTACTTAAGTATATATTTTGTTTTTTCAAAAATTAGTTGTATGTTTGTTGTATACTGTGAACATTCACATTGTATTTTGATTTTCATTTAGATATTTTGTTGTGTTGTTTTAAAATTTTCAAATTATTTGAGATTTTCTCTATGGAATACAAGAGAGATTTTTCTTAGAATAAGGGAGAGATTTTCTTCATGGAATAAGGAAAAGATTTTCTCCATAAAATGAGAGACGATTGTTATGTATTAGTTTCAAAAAAGAAACATGTCCAAAAAATTAGAAATGATAATTTTGTTATATTACATTAGACAGGACTTAATAGAATACTCAAAATGAATATGAGTTAGATAGAATAAAACACTTAAACATAAGATTTATCAAAAAATGACCTTTTTTATTTTGAATTTTTATATTTATTTTTAAAACTAATTTTTTTTTAAATTTAGATAAAAATATCGAGTCAACTACTACATAATATAAAAATATACTATATTGAGATTTTAATTTGTGAAAGATATGTAAATTATATGTAATAAAAAAAAATTATATTATGTGACTGTTAATTTAATATTTTTTTTTATATCTAATTTTAAACATAACTTAGCTTTTTAGATAAATTGAAAAAATAAATAAATAAATACTTTAAGAATCAACGTGAAAAAGTTACTAAACATAAAAGGGACAAAATGTATTTTATCCAAAAAAATATATTAGGACTTCAATTGTAAATAATTTTATTATTATTATAAAAATAATTTTTTAATATTATTCAATTTTTTTTTTTGATTTAGCTAGAAATTTATGTGATAAAAATTTAAATATTGCAAGTTTAGTTATTTATTTATTTTACTCTTAAATATTTATTATTTTAAAAAATGCAAGGTTATTATGGAAAGTGAAAATTAAATTTTTGCTTCAGTTTAAAAAGTGATTTCAAAATTAAGGATACAATTTTTCATTTTAATAAATTCGTGCCTATGAAATTATAGGGTCCGTTTGTTTTCAGAGATAGGTTAGGTGAAATTTTTAGTGAGGATATTATTAGTGAGAGGACTATCAATGAGGGAACTAATAAAAATTGTGTTTGTTTGATAACCAGTCGATTAATAATAGTTTTTGTTTGTTTTGAGAGATAGAAGTGTGATTAACTATGTAAAATTCTACAAATACCCTTGTTGCATTACTATCTGATTTGGGCTTATACCAACTAATAAATACATTACATGTTTTAATATTAAAAAAATATTTTATAAATATTAAAATTATATTTCATAAATATATTTTTTTTGGTACTATTTTATTTTTATAATATAATTTTTTTGATATAAATATTATTATACTATTATATTAAAAATTATTTTTATATTAAATTATTTTGATATAAAGAATGGTGGAGTAAAAAATGATGGAATAATTTAAAAAAAAAAAAAGATAGAGAAAATATCATACTAATCAAGTAGAGTAAATAAATTAAGTAGAATAATAGAGGGAAAAATAGTAAATCCTTCTGTAATCTCAAGGGATTATTTTTTTTTAATACCATCTCCTATGGGGATTATTAATTCTATCTATGGAGGTCTATCATAATTCCAAACTATTATGAATCTCCTTCTCTATTTTATAAACAAACATAATATTATTCATCCTAATCCAATCACATCCCTTAAATTCAAAACAAACGAATCCATAGAGATTTGGATTCATGCTTACGTTATTATCAAAGTGAACATTATGAAAAATTTGAGGACCATGGTTTTTATTATTATTTATATTTATTTTATGCTCAGGATGATGGTTCAGATAGTTTGGTTCATTATATTAAGGGGTTGTTTAAGATTGTCTAAATAAATATGTTTTTGATTTTTTTATAAAAAAATATGTAAAAAGTAAAGAAATAATATAACTTAAAAAATAAATAAAAATATAAAAAAAAGTATACTATATAGTGTACACCAAATAATGCCTAATTAAATCATCAATTATAAAATATGTTTTGTAGAACGTGAATAACACAATTTTCAATATACATGTCGTTTCATATACACTTTGATCCATCTTTGTAAATAGATAGTCTATACAGAAAATACCATTTGGACAAAAATGATGCACTTGATTCATAAGCTGCTTTATTTTTCTAAGTATTTTACAATCAATTTGGATTAGATAATTATTTGATGGGATTTTAAGGCTTGGTTTAATTTAATTTGGTTTGGTATCAAACTTAGGCCATCTATACTATATCTATATATTAAGCAAAAGGGTCTTTTAAAACCCAAGGCTTGTGGAAGCTCCAACATGTCAATCCTAATTTTCTGATTTTTTAATATTTTTTTTAAAAAAAATTGTCTTGGTGATTGGTGATTGGTTCAAAGATTGTAATAATTACACTATTGATTACAATAAACACTTAATTTATAATAATTACACTTATTAAATGAATAACGCAATAAATGAAATCCGAATTTCCTTACTTTTTGCATCTCCAAGAGACCCATGTAATTATTGTGTAAATGCCTCTTAAATAAATAAATAAATAAATAAACATTTATTAAATTCTTTCAAACTCTTCGGTCAAACCCCATGTATTTAATTTATATATTAAAAAAAATGAAAACAAATATAAATATCTATAATTATCCCGTGCATAGCACGGGTGATAGGCTAGTCTATACTATATATTAAGCAAAAGGGGGTTTTTAACCCCAAAGCTTGTGGGAGCTCCAATCTCCTAATCCTAATTTTCTAAATTTTTGATTTAAAAAAAAAAAAAAAAAAACTCAGCATTTATTGACTTCTTCCAACCCAACCTTAGCATTTATTGACTTATCCCAACCCACAATCTCTTTTGACTTCTCTCATAACTATTGCAACCACCCTTTTCAATTTCTCTCATACACTATGGTTACACACAAAAATAAAAAATAAAAAGATAAGAATTTAGCTATAGATCTCAAAAAGATATAACATCTAAATTTGAATTATGAGTTAATAATATAATTATGTATTTTTTATTATGTATATCTATCAAAATTTTAAATCACTTAATGGGACAAATTAATCAATTTTCCAAAATATTGATTTTTAATTTACAAAATAGATTAAAAAAACTATTGACTAATTTATTTATTTAATCACAAAAATATTTCATAATCTCTCCCATGTAATTATTGTGTAAATGCCTCTTAAATAAATAAATAAATAAATAAACATTTTTAAATTCTTTCAAACTCCTCGGTCAAACCCCATGTATTTAATTTATATATTAAAAAAATGAAAACAATATAAATATCTATAATTATCCCGTGCATAGCACGGGTGATAGGCTAGTCTATACTAATATTAAGCAAAAGGGTTTTAACCCCAAAGCTTGTGGGAGCTCCAATCTCCTAATCCTAATTTTCTAAATTTTTGATTTAAAAAAAAAAAAAAAAAAACTCAGCATTTATTGACTTCTTCCAACCCAACCTTAGCATTTATTGACTTATCCCAACCCACAATCTCTTTTGACTTCTCTCATAACTATTGCAACACCCTTTTCAATTTCTCTCATACACTATGGTTACACACAAAAATAAAAAATAAAAAGATAAGAATTTAGCTATAGATCTCAAAAAGATATTAACATCTAAATTTGAATTATGAGTAATAATATAATTATGTATTTTTTATTATGTATATCTATCAAAATTTTAAATCACTTAATGGGACAAATTAATCAATTTTCCAAAATTATTGATTTTTAATTTACAAAATAGATTAAAAAAACTATTGACTAATTTATTTATTTAATCACAAAAATATTTCATAATCTCTCCCTCCTAATCTCTCTCACAAATTTTCAAAAAAAATATTAAAACTTGCATTCCTTTTATCTCCCCTAAAAAATCAGATAATATTTTTTATTAAAGTTGTAGATATCTACCTATATTTATATATTATATTATAACATAACAAAAAAAACTAAAAAACTACAAAAAAAATCTTTAAAGTTTATCTAAATAAATTTTAAATAAATAAAACTCACATGTCAATCACATATCTAACTCACATCATAATTTACTTAAATAATAATAATTAAAAACAAATGAAAACCACAGATAAATTAAATTAAAAAAAAAAAAAGATACCCACAACTCCATCTGAAATAAATTGAAAAAAAAAAATACCCGAATAGAAACCACACAAAAATAAAAATAAAAATAAAAAGATATATCTATCTATCTATCTATTATATATACTAGCCTATCACCCGTGCTATGCACGGAATAATTATAAATATTTATATTTATTATTAATTTTTTAATATATAAATATTATTTTTTAAAGATTTTTTATAAGAATAATTTAACAATCTTATCACTAACCATAGTATATATGAGAAATTAAAAAGGCTACTGCAGTAACTATGCACGGGCTGTATCTATAATTATTTGTATGAAGAGATTTTACATACTGATCAGGGTTTGATCAAATCAATAAATGCAGACATGTGGAAAGACATGTAGATTGAAAAAAGTTAATAAATGTTGATCAGGAGATTTTGACCAAATCAATAAATGTTGAGTATTTTTTTTAAATAAATTTTTTTAAAAAGGCTACTGCAGTAACTATGCATGGTTGTATATAAAATTATTTGTATGAGGGGATTTTAAATACTGATCAGGATTTTGAACAAATCAATAAATGCAGACATGTAGAAAGACATGTAGATTGAAAAAAGTTAATAAATGTTGATCAGGGATTTTGACAAAATCAATAAATGTTGAGTTTTTTTTTATAAATAAATTGTTTTTAAAAAGGTTACTGCAGTAACTATACACGGCTGTATCTATAATTATTTGTATGAGGAGATTTTAAATACTGATCAGGGATTTTGATTAAATCAATAAATGCAAAAATGTGGAAAGACATGTAGATTGAAAAAAGTTAATAAATGCTGATTAGGGAATTTTGACCAAATTAATAAATGCTGAGATTTTTTTAAAATAAAAAATAAAAAATTTAGAAAATTCATATTGGGATATTGAAGTTTCACAGGCCTTGGGGATTAAAATCTCATTTTGCTTAATATATAATCTATACTATATATTAAGCAAATGGGGTTTTTAACCCCAAGGCCTGTGGGAGCTCCAATCTCCTAATCCTAATTTTCTAATATTTTTGATTTAAAAAAAAAAAAAAAAACCTCATCATTTATTGACTTCTCCCAACCCAACCTCAGCATTTATTGACTTTTCCCAACCCACAATCTCTTTTGACTCTCTCATAATTATTGCAACATTCTTTTCAATTTCTTCCATAAATTATGGTTACACACAAAAATAAAAAATAAAAAGATAAGAATTTAGCTATAGATCTCAAAAAGATATAACATCTAAATTTGAATTATGATTTAATAATATAATTATGTATTTTTTTTTATGTATATCTATCAAAATTTTAAATCACTTAATGGGACAAATTAATCAATTTTCCAAAATTATTGATTTTTAATTTACAAAATAGATTAAAAAAACTATTGACTGATTTATTTATTTAATAACAAAAATATTTCATAATCTCTCCCTCCTAATCTCTCTCACAAATTTTCAAAAAAAAAATATTAAAACTTGCATTCATTTTCTCTTCCCAAAAAATCAGATAGGAGCTCCAATCTCCTAATCCTAATTTTCTAATTTTTTGATTTAAAAAAAAAAAAAAAAAAACCCAGCATTTATTGACTTCTCCCAACCCAACCTCAGCATTTATTGACTTTTTCAAACCCACAATCCCTTTTGACTTCTCTCATAATTATTGCAACACCCTTTTCAATTTCTTCCATACACTATGGTTACACACAAAAATTAAAAAAAAAAAAAAAAAGATAAGAATTTAGCTATAGATCTCAAAAAGATATAACATCTAAATTTGAATTGTGATTTAATAATATAATTATGTATTTTTTTTTATATATATCTATCAAAATTTTAAATTACTTAATGGGACAAATTAATCAATTTTCCAAAATTATTGATTTTTAATTTACAAAATAGATTAAAAAAATTATTGACTGATTTATTTATTTAATAACAAAAATATTTCATAATCTCTCCCTCCTAATCTCTCTCACAAATTTTCAAAAAAAAAAATATTAAAACTTGCATTCATTTTCTCTTCCCAAAAAATCAGATAATATTTTCTATTAAAGTTGTAGATATCTACATATATTATATTATAACATAACAAAAAAACTAAAAAACTAAAAAAAAATCTTTAAAGTTTATCTAAATAAATTTTAAATCAATAAAACTCACATCATAACTTACCTAAATAATAATAATTAAAAACAAATGGAAACCACAGATAAATTAAATTAAAAAAAAAAAAAAGACACCCACAACTCCATCTTAAATAAATTGAAAAAAAAAATACCCGAATAGAAACCACACAAAAATAAAAATAAAAATAAAAAGATATATCTATCCATCTATCTATATCTATACTATATATTAAGCAAAAGGGGGTTTTTAACCCCCAAGGCCTATGGAAGCTTCAATATCCCAATCTGAATTTTTTAAATTTTTTATTTTAAAAAAAAAAAACTCAGCTTTTATTGATTTGGTCAAAATCCCCTGATTAGCATTTATTAACTTTTTTTCAATCCACATATTTTTTCACATGCCTGCAATTATTGATTTGATCAAAATCCCCTGATCAGCATTTAAAATCCCCTTATACAAATAATTATAGATACAATTCGTGTATAATTACTGCAGTACCCTTTTCAATTTCCCACATACACTATGGTTAGTGATAAGAAAAAAATCTTAAAAAACATCTATACTATATATTAAGCAAAAGGGGGTTTTTAACCTCAAGCCTTGTGGGAGCTCAAATTTCTCAATCTAAATTTCCTGATTTTTTGATTTAAAAAAAAAAAAAACTTAGCATTTATTAACTTCTCCCAACTCCCAAGTCTTACCCTCATAATAACACTTTAATACATCTATCTATACTATATATTAAGCAAAATGGAGTTTTTAACCCCCAAGGTCTGTGGGAGCTTCAATATGCCAATCCTAATTTTCTAATTTTTTGTTTTTTAAAAAAAAAAAAATTTAACCTCAGCATTTATTAACTTCTCTCAACCCACAAGACTTTTTGACTTCTCTCATAATTATTGCAGCACTCTTTTCAATTTCTCCCATATACTATGGTTACACACAAAATAAAGAAGATAAAAATTTAGCTATGGAACTCAAAAAGATATAAGATCTAAATTTGAATTATGATTTAGTAATATAATTATCTATTTTTTTGATGTATATCTATCAAAATTTTAAATCACTTAATGGGATAAATTAATCAATTTTCTAAAATTATTGATTTTTTAATTTATAAAATAGATTAAAAAAACTATTGACTGATTTATTTATTTAATCACAAAAATATTTCATAATCTCTCCATCCTAATCTCTCTCACTAATTTTCAAAAAATAATATTAAAGCTTGTCTTCCTTCTCTCTTTCCCAAAAAATCAGATAATATTTTTCATGAAAGTTGTAGACATCTATCTATATCTTATATATTATATTATAACATAACAAAAAATAAAAAATTAAAACTAAAAATCAAATATACAAACAGAGCAAATTTATAAAATTCTTTGAAATCCAACACATATGAATTCTTTGAAAAGTCCAAACACATATGATTATTATCCCTCATAATAACACTTTAATGCATTAATAAAAAAATTTATTGAAAAGTCCAACACATATGATTATTATCAAAATATTAAACTTTAATATAATATAATAATAAAAAAAGACATTTAATTCCTTGAAAAGTCCAACACATATGATTATTGTCAAAATATTAAACTTTAATATCATATAAAAAGGAAAAAATAAGACATTTAAAAAAAAAAAAATTTTAAAAATCACAATTCACATATATAAATAATTGTAAACACAATCTGTGCATAGTACGGGTGATATGCTATCTATACTTCTATACTATATATTAAGCAAAAGGGGTTTTTAACCCCAAGGCCTGTGGGAGCTCCAATCTCCTAATCCTAATTTTCAAATTTTTTGATTTAAAAAAAAAAAACCTCAGCATTTATTGACTTCTCCTAACCCAACCTCAGCATTTATTGACTTTTCCCAACCCACAATTTTCAAAAAATAATATTAAAGCTTGTCTTCCTTCTCTCTTTCCCAAAAAATCAGATAATATTTTTCATGAAAGTTGTAGACATCTATCTATATCTTATATATTATATTATAACATAACAAAAAATAAAAAATAAAAACTAAAAATCAAATATACAAACAGAGCAAATTTATAAATTTGATTTTTATTTATTCAGTTAAGATCTTTCTTTTGCATCTCAATATCCAATTTTAAGTTTTAAAAATCTTTAAAGTTTATCTAAATAAATTTAATTCGAAAATATCTCCCACCATATCTATATCTATATCTATATCTATATATCTATGCTTACTATATATTAAGCAAAAGGGGTTTTTAAACCCCAAGGCCTGTGGGAGTTTCAATATCTCAATCTAAATTTTCTAAATTTTTTATTAAAAAAAAAAACTCAGTATTTATTGATTTGGTCAAAATCCCCTGATCAGCATTTATTAACTTTTCTCAATTCACATGTCTTTCCACATAGCTGCATTTATTGATACAATCCCCTGATCAGCGTTTAAAATTTACTCATACAAATAATTATAGATACAATCCGTATATAGTTACTGCAGTACCCTTTTCAACTTCTCCCATACACTATGGTTAGTGATAAGATTGTTAAATTATTTTTATAAAAAATCTTAAAAAACATATTTTATATATTAAAAAAAATCTAAAACAAATATAAATATCTATAATTATCTCGTGCATAGCACGGGTGATAGGCTAGTTATATATTAAGCAAAAGAGGATTTTTAACCCCAGCCTTATGGGAGCTCCAATCTTTTAATCTAAATTTCCTGATTTTAAAAAAAAAAACTTTAGCATTTATTAACTTCTCCCAACTCCCAATTCTTACCTTCATAATAACACTTTAATGCATTAAGAACAAGCATTAAAAAAATTCTTTGAAATCCAACACATGAATTCCTTGAAAAGTCCCAATACATATGATTATTATCCCTCATAATAACACTTTAATGTATTAAGAACAAGCATAAAAAAATTTCCTTGAAAAGTCCAACACATATAATTATTATCAAAATATTAAACTTTAATATAATATAAAAAGGGAAAAAAAGAAGACATTTAAAAAATATATATATTTAAAAATCGCAATTCACATATATAGATAATTGTAAATATATTACGAAAAATGGGGTTTCTAAACCCCAAACCTTGTGGGAGCTCCAATCTCTCAATCTTAATTTTCTAAATTTTTGATTTAAAAAAAAAAAAAAACTCAACATTTATTGATTTGGTCAAAATCCCTTAATCAACATTTATTAACTTTTTCCAATCCACATGCTTGCATTTATTGATTTGGTCAAAATCCCTTATAAGCATTTAAAATCCCCTCATACAAATAATTATAGATATAGCCCGTGCATAGTTACTGCAGTAGCCTTTTTAATTTCTCCTGTACACTATGGTTAGTGATAAGATTGTTAAATTATTTTTATAAACAATCTTTAAAAACATAATTTATATATTAAAAAAATTAAAACAAATATAAATATCTATAATTATCCCGTGCATAGCACGGGTGATAGGCTAGTTAGATATAAAAGAAATATTTTTTTAAAAAGTTAAAATAATTTTCTTTAATTTATTTAATGTAAGTTAATCAAACAAGATTAAGATAGGGAAAAAAAAACATTTTTTAAATTTTTTATAGGGTCATTTTTTGATAAATCCTCTTTGTAAGTGTTTTATTCCATATAACTCGTATTCTTTTTTAGTATTCCATTAAGTTTTGTTTAAGGAAGACTTATTTATAAGTCATTTTTCAGATACTTATGCTAGGCTAAGTCCTATGTAATTTCTTATAGAGTCTGAAGTCCTATTTAGATAGAAATGTATTCCACAAGATTCTACATAAACGTAACGTAATGTGACACTTACATAAACGTAACGTAACATGTCACATACATAAACGTAACGTAACGTGACACCTGCATAAACGTAACGTAACGTGTCACGTTACGTTTCGCAAACTTAATGAGTTTTTATTTTTTTAAATTGAATGTGAAAATGTTGCTGGCTTATGTTGGTGTCACGTTACGTTTCATATAAATTTGATCTATGGTAACATTCAAATTGAATGTTACCATAGATCATAGGTGTCACGTTACGTTACGTTTATCTAGATATGAGCTGTACACAACCATTTTCCATTTAAGATATTGACAAATGCTATCAATTGGGCCATATGAAGACAATGTCCAAAATTAATGGCTAGTTTGTCACAATTGGAACTACAACGACCAACTTGATAATAGTAAAGACATAAAGCTATGTTACTGGAATGTGGATTGTTTGTAAATTTTGGAATCACCCACAGTCAATTAGTTAGACCCAGGGGTGGTAAAAGAAATATAATATAGCTAAAAGAGCATTATTATTGTTATCGTCCAAGTAGAGAAGAAGGCAAGGATTCACTGTTGGGTAATAAGCAGTTTGTATTGGACTATAGCAGAGTGTGAATAGTAATAATCAACAGTAAAGTAACCAATAGTGAAAAGTAAACCACAAAACGTATGAGGTAGCACCAAATTCAAGCCAACCCAAATCGAATCTACACAATTGGGGCAAAATTTTACAAAATTGAATCCAAAAACACCAAAATCCATACCGTCCAATTATGGGTCTTGGCCAATCGCCTCGCAAGCGCATGAATGCAGTATGCAACATCGGCTCAAGGCCAAATTGTTGACGTGGCAGAAAAAATCTCTGGAAAAAAAAATAAAAAAACCCAAAAAATAAATAAAATTAATTTTTTATATAAAAAATTGAATGTTGTCATAGATCATAGGTGTCACGTTACGTTTATGTAGGTGTCACATTACGTTACGTTATGTTTATGTAAATATGTCACGTTACGTTTTTGTAGATGTCACGTTACGTTTTTGTAGGTTTATGTAGGTGTCATGTTACGTTACGTTTATATAGATATGATCTATGGTAATATTCAATTTCCTATATATGGTTTTACTATTATTTATGATATTAACAACTAATATTGAGGGTAAATGTGTCAACAAATTTCCCACAGGACTTATGAAAACATAAGTTTTTTAGTAGGACCATATGTAGCATAAGTCTCCCTAATAGGATTTATAAATAATTTTCCCTTTGTTTAATGTAATATGACCAAATCATTCTTTCTAATTTTTTGCACATATTTTTATTTTGAAACTAGTAAATAACAATAATTCCTAATTTTATGGAGAAAATCTCTCACTCATAATAAAAAGAAAATCTTTCCCTTATTTCATATAGAAAATCTCTCCCTTATTTTAACGAAAAAATCTCTTCCGCATTCCATGGAGAAAATATCAAATTATGAATTTTGAACAATTTTTGTAATTTGAAAATTTTAAAAATAACGCAACAAAAAATCAAAATAAAAATTAAAATACAATGTGAATATTCACAGTAAACAACAAACATACAACTAACTTTCAAAAAAGCAAAACACATACTAAAGTACAATGTGAATGTTTACAATAAATAATAAACATACAACTAACCTTCGAAAAAATAAAATTCATACAAAAATACAATGTGAATGTTCATAATTTATAATTAACATACAACTAGTCTTAAAAAAATAACTTATACCAGTGTAAACATTTACACTACAATGTGAAAATATAAAACAAAATTGAAAAAAGTGAAAATCAACTATTTTAGTTGTGTAATGGTAATAAAAATGATTGTTCAACTAACAAACATAGTAACAAAAACAACAAACAATTAAGTTTCAAAAAAATAAGACTTATACCAAAATATAATGCGAATGTTCACAATTTACAATTAATATACAACTAGTTTAAAAAAATAAAAATAAACTCATACCAATGTGAACATTCACACTGTAACGTTAAAATATAAAATAAAATTGAAAAAGAAAAATCGACTATTTCAATTGTTCAATAGTAATAGAAATGTTTGTTCAACCAACAAGCATAGTTAAAAAAACAACAAAATATAACTAACTTTCGAAATAATGTAAAAAAAAAAAAAAACTCATAAATACAATGTGAATGTTCACAATTTACAATTAACATACAACTAACCTTAGAAAAATTAAATTTATACCAATGTAAATATTCACACTGAAACATGAAACAAAATTGCAAGAAAAAAAAAAAAAGAAGACTATTGCAATTGTTTAATGGTAACAAAAAAATGATTGTTCAAACAACAAGTATAGTAATAAATAACCAACGATATGTGAATATTCACATCTTGCAAAATATATAATTATGTCCATATCTATATTCTAGCACTTATCTTTCAGACTTTCAAACAATGTGAAATGTGAACATTCACACTGATGGACAAAAAAATAGAAACAATGACAGCAATAGAATTAGAAATCTAAAAAAAAACTCAATCACCCTTAAAAAAAAAATGTCACCCACATCCTTATTTTTATCATCATCTTTATCATTATTACTATCATTAATAATCTATGCAATTTCACCATTCCACCAATCCAAATCAAACCAAATCCACCTTTAAAGAATATGTTTGTAACAAAATTGATTGACATAAACAGAGTTTTGACTTACAATAATGAAGAAACATAGAGTTTCGAACACAAAGCAACAATAGACGAACACAGAATTTCGTACAAAAAGTGACAATGGAGGAACACAAAGTTTTGCCGCAACAATAGAGGGACATAATATTATTTCACCATGTGTAAACTAAAGTTTCTAAACCCTACCAAATAGAGAGTTTCAAAACCCTAATGAAACAAAAACCCTAATGAAACAATACAACAAATGTAAATGAAACTGATAAAAAAAAAAATGTAAATAATGGTAATTACCAAAATAGATATAGTAACCAAAAATATATATATATATATATCATTTTTCTATGTAATATATATCAACAATGGACATAAAGGTATAATAGTCCAACAAACAATATAAATCAGGAAAAAAGGATCTCATGGAATAAAAGTATAAATACATGAGACTAAGTAAGTTATAATTTTCCTTGGTGGATTTATTGTGATTAGAACATCTCTAAATGAGATTTATCAATAAAAAATCATTTTTTATATTTTTCCAAACAAAAGGAAGAGTGAACACATGTTTTTCTTTCTTTTTTTTTTCTTTTTTTAAAAATTAGAGGTGAGGTTTAGAGAGAGAGAGAGAGAGCCTTTCTCTCTAGGTGATTCCCGGCGAAATTCCAGCTAAGCTCCAGTAACTTTTCAGCGCTAATTTTTTACTTCTAAAATGTAGATCTACACTTCTAGAGTATAGATCTACCATTTTAGAGTGTAGATATGGACTTTTTATGTCCGACATAGGAGTTTTGAGAGTTTTCTCCTTCGATTTCGGCATAGATTTTTGGTTTTTCAACACCCACAATGGTTCCCTCCTTTCTAAACTCTTCTCCCATACCATTGTGGGTGCTTTTCCTTCTTCGACGATAGTGGCGACGGTGTTGGGCAAAGGCGACGGGGACGTTGTCGATAGGGACGACAAGCATTTAAGCAAATTTTACTTTCTAGACCACATATTTGAGCAGATCGGTGGTTTTCCCTTGATCATAGCTTTTTTTTGGCGGATTTGTTTTTTATTGTTGTTTTTTTTTTCTTTTGTTATTTGGTTGGGATGACCCTTTGGCCCCATTTATTTTCCGCTATTACAGTCCACTCTGAACTGTTATAGATGAATAGTAACGATGGCTCCCGTTTGTTTTGGTTTTGGAACTCCGAATTCGTAGTCTGAAGAGAATACGATAGGCTTTAGCGATGGGTATTAGCAATTCGGAGTGGGAGATGGTATTAGCAAAGTAGTCCGTTCAGATTGGGTGTTACTGGATTTCTGCCCGGAAGTCCGGTCGGTCAACCGGTCAACTGGTCAACTATATATATATATATTTTGTTGGGCATTTTTTTTTAAACATTAATGTTTAATGTTTTTGTAATTTTTTGTTAAGTAAAAATTATAGTTTTATTTGTTTTATTATTTTGTATAAAAATAATTTAATAATCCTCACACTAACAACTATCATAAAAATAAACACAATTTTACTAATCCCTTCACTATCAATCTTCTCACTAACAAAATCCCTCACTATCAATCTCCTCAATTCTACCTCTAAAAACAAACGAAGCCTGTAGCGACCCTAATTTTTCGCAAGTCATATTTATTATGATTACTTTATTTTATTTTTGACTTAATTAATTGTGTGAATATATGAGAATTTAATATGATATTTAATTAATTCAATGTGATATTTAATTACATATAATTAATTTGAATATTTATATATATATATATATATATATATGTTGTAATTATGTTGTATTTAAATAATATAATATGTCAATTATGATACAAAGCTTAGAGGCTCACTTAAAAAAAAAAAAAAATTGAGTAGCAACAACGGGAATTGGGAGGAAAAAAAGAAAAAGGAGCAAGCCGTGAGAGAGAGAGAGAGAGGCTCTGTAAGAAATCAAAGAGTGCAAACCGAGAAGGAGAGAGAAGAGAGACGACAAAGGAGAAAAGGAAAAGAAAGGGGTTGGGGTTTTATTAATTCTTCAAATGATTCTTTGATCTTCAAAATAATTATGAGTGCAAAACTCACTTTTTTTGATTTATGTTTAATTCATTATTTTTATTTATTTATTTGATATTGGTTTGATTTTGTATTTGCATGTAAATGATGGATTGATTTCATTATTTGGTTAGATGTGTATGTAAAGTTTGGGATTTTTATATGTATTTATTTTATGATTGTAATCACACTCATGATTATGTGAAACTAAAATAAATTTAGAATCCATAGATAAATTCCTTACTGTCCACTATGACTCTATGGATTGTTGTTTTATTTGAGTGTTGGTGAGAAAGAGTGTATAAAAAAAAAGAAGTGAGGATTATGAGATTTATTTGAACGCCTTAGACTTGGCATTATTATATTTGTTCTCATGAGTAGATGAGAGATTGTGTATATATATATTGTTGCCTCGTTCTCAGGAGTAGATGAGTGCTTTGATTTATGCGTGTACATATATGGTAACCATCCAGGGAGTGTGGGTTAAACTCGGGACGATATCCCCGTGCAAGTTTGGTTTCAGAGCAGTGTTAGGTATACGGGATGCACATGGAACGTATGGGTAGGCCGGAAGTAAAGGATTGAAATAGTGGAGTTAAGGTACAAAGAATTCAATATGAACTTATTGATATAGTTTAAATTGTTTTGATTGGCAAATCTTGAAAAATAGAAAACGATATCATTAAATTATGAAATTTGGGCAGAGGCATGTATACGTAATTATAGACAACTTTTGTGTTTTAACTTTTTACTAAAAATATTGATTAGAAATTGTAATCGGATTATCTTGTTTACAAGAGTTTTTGTTCATTTTAGTAATGCAGATTTTAGATGCTTTTTTAACCCACGAAATGAGTTTATTTTTATTGGTTTCGTGTAAAATGAAGTAAAACATTATTCTGAATACTTTTCGTGTTTTGAACTTTTTCGAAAAAAATCATATTAGGGCAGATTCTTTTCGTTTTCAGTTTCAAATTTTTCGGTTAAATTCCGTCTAGATTCTTCTATCAAGTTTTTCTCTCAATCTCTTCAGTTTCAATTAAATTCGTTTGCATTTCATTTTATAAAATTTGATTAAGTACAATTTTTTTTCTTTGAGTTTTGGTCAATTCGAATGATTTAAACATGAAACAATGCATTTTTATACTTTTTTAGCAATTTACTTATAATTAAATTATACTAACTTTATTTTTTTTGCAGAATGGTGGGTCTTACTAACTTTTTATGCAGGGCTGACCCACCATATTTTTTTAATGTTTATTTTGTTTATTTTATACTTAATTTATATTTAATTATATACGGACAAGAAACTAAATTTCATCGTATCTTGAGAAACTAACTACTTGTCTTGTCCCGTAACAAAAATTAAATGTACTTTTATTTATGTTTGGTGGACTTGTGGGTGTCAAATATTTGTACTCATACTAGTATACTTGTATATTGAACCGTTTTGTCTCTTGGCATCTTGGGTGCATTCTATTTAAGCGCAGTCGAGCTTCCTTTGCAGGATTAGTTGGGACTACGGTGGTGACGAGAAATAACTATAATTGTTAGACATATCGTTTGGATTTCTTTTGTTTTATTGAGCTTAGGATTGATATTAGTTTATGTATTTATTTATTTTTTTTTTTATGACCTTAGTATTTTGACAATTTGATATTATAGGTTATTTTTCAACTTTATATTATTTAAGTTGTTTTGATTAGTTGTTGCTACTTTAATATTGGAGGTATTTGATGGTTATGAATTTATGATAGATAGTTTGGTTAGCGTTTATTAATTTTTTTTATCCCTTGTATATTTTTTTTTTTGAGCATTGAAATTTACTTAAACCTTAAGGAGATGAAAATATTTAAATTTTGTTTCACCCCTAGGATTTAGATGATAGAATATTGATTGAGATTTAGTTCTAATTCAATATTTAATTATCTAAATTTTAGGATGTGACAAGGCCTTTGGGTCTTATTTATGTACTCTGGTTGTTTTATTAATATATTGTTACCATGTTCTAAAAAATAAAAAATAACCCAAGGGGTTGTGGCATTATGGAAAGGTCTTGGGGTTTAAGTCCCAAGGTCACAAGTTCAATTCTTCTCTTGGGCCAATCTCCTGGGCGAAACACTGTTGGTTAGGAGGTTGGACCTCAAGTTGTCTAGTCAGCACTTGGTGTGGGTTCAATGCTCCCCCGCTGTGCGAGTTCTGACTTAAGCGGAGCTTGTCTTGGGAGGTAGTTAGCACTTGGTGTGGGTTCAATGCTCCCCTGCTGTGCGAGTTCTGACTTAAGCGGAGCTTGTCTTGGGAGGTCGGAGCAAGTTCCCAGGTTATAGTCTCCTCGCTTGGAACGGTTAACAGGACACCTTCCCAGGTTATAGTCTCCTCGCTCGGAACGGTTAACAGGACACCTTGGTGATCTCTGCGTCACCTTGGTGATCTCTGCAAGGGACGTTGCCTTGGACCTGCGGGAGGGTAAGGAGGATTTTCCTGTAACAAAAAAAAAATAAATAAATAAATAACACAATTTTTTTCTTTTATTTTTTTAAATTTCTATTTTCTCTCTCCTACGTTCCAAACAGTCGCTATGTATTGGTATTTGGATTTGGATTGTCAAATGTTGTTGGGCCATCAAGAATCGGTGGATGGTTCTAATTCACCTAAGACGTGGGCCTGTAAGATCATCAACCAGTCCTCCTTATCCAATCCACTGTTACCCGCAAGTTTTCTCTGTTTCTCTTTTTCTCTATACCTGGAAGCTCTTTCGAGCAAATGGATGCTCCTACTTTTCATACCCCAATTCAATTGTCAAATGCTTTCAAATCTCCAAGGTTAGAAGCAAAACACTGCAATTTCGTTTCTATTTCTGTTTTTTTTTTTTTTTTTTTTTTTTTTTTTTTTTTTTTTTAAATGTGTAAGAAAGGGTTCAAGAAAGTAGTTAGAAAATTCGCGAATCTTCAAAGATTCTTCGAATTCTCTAGAATATTATGAGAGGCTTAGATTCTTCAATAGTCTCAACTCAAGAACACAAAAAAAAAAAAAAAAAAAAAAAACAAAGGGGATGATGGAGATAAGAGATTGGGTGAAGAAGAAGGCAAAATGGCTAGAGAGAGAATAATGGCAAGGCTCTCCCATGGATCTCCCACTTTCACTCTCAAGGTTGATAATGGAGAAGGGAAATTAGTTCTTTCCCAAGAGTTAGAAATCTCCAAAATCCATCCCTTGTAAAGCTATGGGTGGGTGCTATTTATAGGCACCTCATGATATAGGACGGAGCCCATGTGCAAGGCACATGGGAAGTATTCTCTCTAACCACTTTGTCCGAGGAGGTGACCTCTCCGAGGAGGTGATTTCTCCGAGGAGGTGACCTCTCCGAGGAAGTGAACTCTCTGAGGAGGTGATTTCTCCGAGGAGGTGACCTCTCCGAGGATGAGAAAAACCTCGAAGAGGAGATCAATCCCTCGGCGAACCCTTCTTCTTAGCCACACCTAACCAATGATCCCCAATCATCCCACAGGGTCAGGGGTAGTCCCAGAGGACGTCCTGCCGTATCAGGGTCAGGGGTAGTTCAAGAGAACGCCCTGCCGCAAAATATTGCCGAGTCTCAGGGACCCCCTAGATCGTGCCACCTCGACCCGGGTATAGGCTAGTTTAACCGAAGAGTGAATTTATCTCCACTCACCGTCCTCGGGATCGGGTCCTTTGTTCGAACTCCATTACGCCCATGGTTCTGGTACGTAGATCTCGGAAAGCTCCAAGCCCGCAAGTGTTCTGGGACTCATTAACGGAGCGACTTCTAGATTGCATTTGAATCCGTTCGAAGCCAAGTGCTTCGGACCTCTAGGTTCGTGGATCCGAACCCTTTCGAGTCCGAGTGCCTCGGATCTCTAGGCTTGCTTAATACCCTTTCGAGTCCGGGCCCGAGTAAGTCTCTAGGTTTGTGGATCCAAACCCTTTCGAGGCTTAGAGCGATTTAGCTCGTTTGATGGCGATAAATCCGGGCTCACCAATCTTGGACTTGCGATAAATCCGGGCCCACCAATCTTGGGCTATTGGGCCTAAATGACTTGCGATAAATCCGGGCCCACCAATCTTGGGCTATTGGGCCTAAATAATTTAGTGGGCTCAAATTAGCCCCTCTTACATTTGCCCCTTGCGTGTATGAGAAATTGTAGTTTTCTCGGACATGCATAATTTCACCTCGTCAGCCATGTTTCACATTATATACAGGTATATACGATACAGACATATACGGAGATATATACTCGTGAAGAATATGCCGTTTGCAACCGTCAGTGGGAATATGCCGTTACTGAGAAGGCATATTCCGTTTGCTGGCGTTAGCATATGCAAAAAAAGAAATGCATGGATGTGGAATGCGAGGTTTCGAACCCCTGACCTCAAGCTCAGCCTCCGAGTCCTTAACCACTTAGCCAAACCATTGAACTCAAGCCATACTTGTAACTCAAATGTTCAAACAAATATTTATATTACATAGCTATACAATATATATACATATACGCGTACACAACTCTCCCGCGTCTTTCTCTTCTTTCGATACACGCGTTTGACACGAGGCCCAGCTTTTGCGTCAGTTGGCCGACAAAAAGCAGGCCTCGATTTGCAGGCTCTCCTCGGCTCTCTCCCTCCTCTGTCTTTCTCTCTTGTCTTCTTCTTTTCTTCAGTATCTTCCCTCTTCTTCTTAACCGTTCTCTTCTTCTTCTTCTTCTTCTTCTCCATTACTCTTCCATCTTCCTCCACCTTCTTCTTTTCCTCTTCTATTTTCTGCCATTCTTCTGTGACTGCCTTCTTTTCTCTCATTTTTTTCTTCTCTTCTCTTATACATGGCTTCGTCTCACCCTCTTTCTCTCTTTCCCGATCTTAATAATCCATTGAGCTCCTCTGGACCGAGTGCCCCTGCTCTTACTCGTCCTAGTCTTCCTTCACTCACAGTTGAACAAGTGATGGCTGCTCAAAATGACATCGATGCCAACCACTACACGTTGAGGTCCTGCATGGAGACAGTGGCGGCGGTCACCAACCTGTCTCACCGTCTGCAGAGCAAGGCGTGTGAGGTACACCAGCTCAATGCCCAACTCTCCCTACTCCAATGCATGTACAGAGATGCACGGGCAGAGATTTATGCCTTGAAGGCTGAAAACAAGGAGCTGAAGGCTGAAAATAAGGAGCTGAAAAGGCACTCCACCTCTATGACCCGATTTGGGGGACCTTCGTACCTTTCATTTGATAGCCGGCGGGGAACCGACTCTGTCGGCGGAAGCACTGTGGTGGTTCTCGGTGGAGACACTGGAGCAGGACCTTCGAAGGTTGACGACAAAAAGAATGACAAAAAGCGGAAGAGCTCGGTGACGGAAGGGCCGAGTAAGTGAAGCTGGCATGTGGTCGGCATCTGCGAAGACGATGAAGAAGAACAAGATCTGTGTGCCTTTTTTTTTTTTTTTTTTTTTTTGGACTTTGTATTTTTTTTTTTTTTTTTTTGAGTCTCTGTAATCGGGGATGTCCTCCCCTGACTGTAATGAAATCAGTTTTTTTTTTTTTTTTTTTTTTTTGTAGACTTTTTTTTTAAAATTTTACAACAACTTACAATATTGATAATTCCATCTTCACTTCTCCACGTATTTCTCTAAGTAAAAGAGATAAAAAATTAAGAAATCAATTTGTTTATTGTTGACAAGATAAGGCCTGACTTTCTTTTTGGAATAAAACATCCCATTTATTTTTCAATCTTGGAGAGATAAAGCCACCACTTTATATATATATGAATATATGTACATCCTTAGCCTTGGCACTTTTGAGACACCAGAATCAAACTTTTGCCTTTCTTTTATATATTTTGTTTTTTTTTCGTTTTCTTTCGGTGAATGACAGCAGCCCATATATACATATACCCTTAAAATATTTGAGTGGCCAAACAGAAACATTCTCTTTTTTTTTTATTTATTTAAAGACAGCCACCCTAAATTAATCAATGGCCCCCCTTTTTTTTTTTTCTTTAAAGAAAATGATAGCAACCCACTAACCTTCATGTTTTATTCTTAAAAAAAAACAGTAAGGCCACATTTCTCATCCGACTCTCCCTCTGGATCGAGAGACTAACTCGGCTCTCTTCTCTTTTTATATTATTTATATTTTTTTTTAATGAGGATAAACAAATCAAAAGGCTGAACCCCCTCTTTCTTATCCCCAGAAAATTAAGAAATAAACAAATGAGATAAAGCACCCATAGCACCCATGTTTTAATATTATGAAAATGGTAAGGCTAAACACTTTCATGAATTTGAAAAACAAACGGCAGGCCTCTTGTGTATATATATATATATATATATATCCAGAATATGAAACACACCACTTTTTTTTATTTAAAGAAAGGGCACTAAAATTTGTTGCCGACAGCGGCGCTCTCTCTCTTTTCTTTATATTATGTTTTTGTTGCACAGCCGCCGAAAGCATCAACATATATATATATTTTTTTATGGAATCCAAAGCTATGTAAATAATTTCGTGTTTTGATCTCCATTAAAATAGGGACTTTGACCCATGTGTAGTGAATCAGAGTGAAGGAGCAGAGGAGTGTAAGAGATCTTCATAAATTAGATGATAATGATTTCACCCATAGCAGGAACCCAACGACTTTGAAGGAGTGAGTGCATCAGTGAGATAGAAAGAGAAAGAGACTAGAGCTGTGAATGTGTAGGTGTGTATATTTAGCTCCAGAACCCATGAAACTGTGTCCCTCCCCTTGTTTCAACCGAGAGAGATGGATAGTCCATGCGAGAGAGAACCAGGTTTTGAACATTTTTTATGGCAGGCGGGCTTTGGTACGAGCTTGTTGAGTGGCTACGTTGGTGAAAGAGAGGTGGACTCCCACGACGAAGTGAGTGGCGCCGGCGACGAAGCAGGCAACGGTTGCGGCCAGTTGGTTGGGCGTTGGTGGGTAAGAAGACCACAGGACCATCTCCTTTTCCTTGTAGCTGTCATGGATCAGTGTTGAATTCTCTTAACAGAGACAAAGTCATGCAACGAAACAAGGTTTCAGGTGAAGCCTGTGCAGAACCATGAGTGCCAACCTCCTCTGTGTTCTGTGTGTGTTGCTCTCCCAACCGAGAGTGAGAGAGTTCATGCGAGAGACTGCTCACTGGAGTTTGGCAGGACCAGCAAGCCGAATTGTGGACTTTTTCTTGTGAAGCAACTCTGGGTCGCCCACCACAACAACTGCAACCTCCGGAGAACCATTTGAGGCAATACCAACACCAACCTGTTCCATCTCAGTTTGATTCCTCTTATTCCGCTTAGCAAAGCCTGAATTTCATGTCCGTGCGAGAACCGCGGTGCTCGCAGATACTAGTGCTCCAGCGAAAAGGCATGATGTTGTTCTTTCTCTCCCTTTTCCTTCTATTTCCGCCTCATGTGTATCTCTCCCTTGTGATAAGAGAGAGAGCCACCCTTTCTCCATCCCCCCTACTGCCGAGCATTATCCCCCAGAGAGAGAGATTTTTATTTATTTATTTTTGGGTGTGCCTCTTCTTTTTCAGAATTTATGATTTCAATGAAACACATTTTTCTTTTGACAGATTAGAAGCCGAAGCTTGTGCACATTAGTTGCTATTGCAGAGCCGAATTCAACCTGCTATTGAAGTCGTGTATACATTGTTGGTTTCAATCTGCTGCTACTCCGTTGCCAATCACTGTTGGCTTCTCTCTGCTGGAACTCCACCATTGGCTTCAACTACTCCAACGCAGACCACACACGTTCGCCCTCTCAACGCAACGTGTGTGGTTGCCGACTCCGCTACGACATCCACGTTGTCTTCAATGGTTCCAACGCACACCACACACGTTCGCCCTCTCAACGCAACGTGTGTGGTTGCCTACTCTTCTGTGGTTCCAGCGTTGCTTCCGACTTCAACTTGTCTGACGCCGACCACGCACGTTCGCCCACTCAACGCAACGTGTGTGGTCTTGCCAAGCCTAGCCCAATCTTGTTGATTACAGTCTGTAAAGCCTCTCTGATTTCAGCTTAAATTTCCAGTATCGGCTTCGGGTTTCACCACTCTAACTGCCCAAATTTGTAAGTATGAAATTCGGCCCCCTCTTCCGAATACAAATATATTTAAATATATATAAACATATTTTTGTGGCAATGTAGAGGGCTCAAGCAATCTGATGAAAATAATAATAATAATAAAAAAACTGAATCTGAATATGGACTTGATTTTTGTGGCAATCCCAATGACATTAGCACTTGAAACCTTATTGAGGAGCTTGACTTGAACATAATTTGTTGAACTTTATCACTGAGAAAAGGCCGGATATAACTCGTTGACTAGTATTTGAGCTCCATTTTTGTCATGGAAAGAGAAAATCCTGGGCTTATGAACATGGACTTTAGAAAGGACATTCTTGTGATTTGCATAACGACCCATTGAATATTGCTACAGATGAGAAATATAAAATGCTTCTGATCTTGGGCCTGAAATTTGCTATTGCACTTCACTCTATCCAAATTTTGATCCCCGTATAAATTGGACCTTTAATATGGAACATAGATTTTTAGAAAATGACTCGCTTGAACTTCATCACAAAACGGCCTATGACATTGCACCTCTTATTGATGATAGAGACTTGAAATCCGAGAAAATGAATTGTTGATGACGTTCGAGGTTGAACTTGTTAATAAACCCGTCATGTTGCATGTAATCTCATTATCAAATAACTGATCGTTATGACCCTTAGGATAGTATACACCGTGCCTGAAATTTTGGTGCAAACATTCCTCATAGAATTTATTGAATTCATGGATTCTCTGAGAAACGAATAGTTGATGTCGAAATCCCATCTGAATGTGTTGTTTCAATTCCAATATTCTGAATTTTAATACGGTCAACTCCTTACTACTTATACATGTTATTTCAGCCCTATGTCTTCTCGGAAGAAACCCATTGTCCCGGTGTCATCAGAACCGGCTCCCATGAAAAAGAGGGATGTACCTCCGGCATCTGAGTGGAGGAAATCTCCTTATTTTGGTCGGAAAGACCCCTTCTGGCGGGCGGCTACCTCCACCACTTCTTTTCTGACTCCGAAGGGAGCTCCATTATGTCTTACTGAGGACACTGACTCCGGACATGAGGCCCTTATTTCTCCTTCCTCGGTGCTACGCTTCCGGATTGAGCGAGGGGACTTTCCATACTGTTATCCTCAGTTCAAGGCCTTCTCAAACCCTCCTTTTGGTTGGCGAGAGTGGGTTGATGATGTCCTCTCGGACAAGAGCCTCTGTCAGCGGCTTCAGGAGGCCCGGCTATTGATCCCGGTGAAAATATCTCGCTCCCTATCCATCCGGCGTAACAATGCCAGCCTTGAGGCCATGGCTCTTCGGTGGAGCACCGAGACACACACCTTTATAGTTGGCCAGCACGAGATAGGGCCCACCCTTGAGGATGTGTTCATGTTGATGCGTCTGGAAGTGACGGCCCTGATGCCTTCGATCCTGAGCAGATACCCTCCGAAGATGATTCTTTGATCCAATCTCTGAAGCTAAATCTTCAAACTTGTGGCCGATGGAGTTCCGTTTTTGACGGTTCAGCGAGGAGGACTAGTCGAGTAAGGACGGACCGTGCCTCCTATACTGCATGGATCCGCCACTTCTTCAAGGATCTTCAGCCCTTGGCCAGAGATGCTGACCCTGACTCTCGGGAGTATGAGACCGGTCCGATGTATGGCTCCAGGCTCTATTTCTTGGGATTTCTGGCTTGCTTCCTCTCATTCTTCATTCTTCCGAGCACACCTCCGGATTCTCTCAATTTTCGTCTTTCCCTTGGCAGTCAGGCTCTTCAGAGGAGATCGGATCCCTTTGGCTCCACTATTTCTTGGAAATCTCTACTATCGGCTGGATCTATTACATCGAGATATGGTTCGCTCTGTGGGTCGATATGAGCCGGTCTCCTTCATTCACAGCCAGTTCCTGCTTTGTTTCTTCTTCGAGAGGTTTCCAAAATTTGCCCCTGCTCCGACTGTATTCGAGGCAGAGGTTCTTCGGGAGATAGTGGGTAAGGATGGCATCCCCGTGCTCGATACTAATGGGTCTCGGACATTTGAGAAAGCGAAGTCTTGCCAGCTGTTGATTACACGTTGGTCACGTACCATTTCCACTTCATCCTTGAATACTCTGGTGGATGATTCCCGGCGCTTTGTGGCACGGCCGTATGTATGCCCGCCGGTGGGTGTGGCCACACCGCTTATCTATCATGGCTCCTCCCGTTCAGTGTCATTTCCTTTGCCGAAGAACATTCCTGCACCTTTTGTTGACATGCTGATCATGATCCGTATGAGTTCATTACCGGTATGGCATGAGGAAGGCGTTGATAGTACCATTTATAGACCTGACCGTGTAGCATGTCAGTTCGGGTTTGACCAATGTGTCCCGGAGCCAGCACCCCCTTCATTATCTTTCTCGGAAAGTTACGGGCACTTTACCTGCGGACTCGTACATACCGTGCTTCCTATATCCGGGTCTTTGACGATGCCAGGCTTGAGCCGAGTAGGGGGCTTCACCCCCTCTTTCAGGCGATATTGGCGACAGAACGTTGATGCGTTTATTGCATTTGTCCAGAGCAGACCGACCACATGTTTGCCTCCGCCGATCTATAAGAAGGACTCTTCTCTTCGGCTGCCTGAGAGCCAGAAACCTGATCACATATACGAGAGCTTCTTTACTTTATCTGCTCCAATTGACCCTCCGGCTCGGGCGTCTGCTTCTAGTTCGGCAATTGCTTCTCCGGAGCCAGTCCTTTTGAATAGGGCCTCTGGTCCTCGGACGACCCGCCTTAAGAAGATGGCTCACAAGAGGGCTTCTGATGCCATTCCTTCCGCTCCTCGCCTTTCCAAAAGGCTCCATGAGGTATCCGAAAATTTTTGATTTGAATTTACTTTCTTTCTTGCGATTATACCTTCTTAAATGAACACTTTTTATTTGCCCACGTTGTGTAGGACCCTGCGGTTGTTGACGTTCTCAGTACCGTAGCCTGGTCGTTCTACCTCCCCCAAGCCGGACTCAGACTTGGACAACACCCTACCTTTGTCTGCAGGACTTGAGAAGATGCGCACCCTCGTATAGCAGTTATAGACGACGATGGTGATGAGGCTGAGTCTTCCGACCATTTTTGTGACCTCATTCCACGCATGAGTCGTCACCGCCCTACCGTAGCTGAGGAGGAGCGCTATCTTGGTGACGAGGTTATTGGGGCTCACCGTTCTGATGTTGAGATTACTGGAGGGACTGATGCCACAGAAATTGACGCCGCAGGCCATGCTTCTAGAAGCAATGCAGAGATGAGGTGCGTCTCCGGGAATGGTGCGGAGGTGGATGTGCTAGAGATCTCTGAGACTCGCTCTGGCATTTATGGTGATTCTCCTCCGGCCCTTCTTCCTTCTTCAGGGATGACTGCTACCGGGGTCCTGCCTTCACCTGCCTCAGATTTGCTCCAGTGTTGGCTGCTGCTACCGGGGTCCTGCCTTCACTTGCCTCAGATTCTGCTCCAGTGCTGGCTGCTACCGGGGTCCTGCCTCACCTGCCTCAGATTCTGCTCCAGTGTTGGCTGCTACCGGGGTCCTGCCTTCACTTGCCTCAGATTTGCCCAGTGCTGGCTCTGCTTGCCACCGGGGTCCTGCCTTCACCTGCCTCAGATTCTGCTCCAGTGTTGGCCACCGGGGTCCTGCCTTCACTTGCCTCAGATTCTGCTCCAGTGCTGGCTGCTACCGGGGTCCTGCCTTCACCTGCTTCGGACTCTACTCCGACTCTCTTTGTGACTCCTCGTGGTTCTCCTTCTCAAGGGGGAACACCTGCCTTTGAGACGACTGCCAGAGGTTCTTCCTCGCCAGTGCTTTCGAATGTTTTGGGCTTGAATCTCAGTGATTTCCACTTTGATAGTGATGCTTTTGGTCTTTCCCCTTATCGCTCCGCATTCTCAGGCTTGGGGCTTCTGCCGGGAATTACCCCTCCGGGTGGTTCACCTAACCCGATAGACATTGGGGAGATTCCTGAGACTAGCAGCTTTCCGGCCCCAACTCCTCCTTCGGCTTCTGGCAAAGTATCATTTCTCCATTATTGGGTGGCTCCTGAGTTTGCTTCAGTTCTACAGCTTGTGCATTCGAGTTACCCGGAGACCTTTGCTTCATTTGCTTGCCAGTGTCCACTTATTCAGACTGCTCTTCTTGAGTCTTTTGCCACTATCTTATATAGCTTGGACAGGCAACGGTTATGTGACCTTAATGGGAAAGTAGTCGAGACGGCGTATCAGGGGATCTCTGACATGGAGCGTCACCAAGTGGACTTATCGTGGCTTCGGAAGCGCCTGGATATGGCTTCGAACGCCAGTCATCGGGTGGAACTTATGTCCATGCTTGCCTCTTATCAGACCTCTATAGATGAGACAAAGGCAACTCTTGTGAACTTGAGTCGGGTTATGCTCGGGCCTTGGAGACTTTAGAGGCACACTCTGCTGTTTGTCCTTCGGATATAGATGTGACGGGCAGCTTCTTCGAGGGTGTTTGGAGACTTTAGAGGCACACTCTGCTGTTTGGATATGTTCGCATTGTTTTCTCATTCTTCTTGATAAAATATTTATTTCGAATGATACAATGGAAAGAACAATCCTACGCACATGTTTATAAAAGCTGAAATATTCTCATTAATTCTTCAACTTTTTTTTTTTTGACAAAAGTATAATAGATTCACTGCAAGTGATGGGATTGAACATACACCATAGAGAAAACCAGCTTCTTCATGACGTAAGGGAAATACAACTTTTAGACAAAGTAATAAAATGAAAAATGAATTCTAACATAGATGAGTCTAACTATGGATAGTAATGCTTGATAAACTTTGCATTGAGTGGGCCAGTTCGGAAGCCATCTTCAACCCTTACAAGCTTGTAATACCCGCTTGAGCTTGCCTGAACCACCCTGTAGGGCCCTTCCCATTTTGGAGAAAACTTGGGCAAAGGTTGTCCTCGCATGATTGGGTCTACAATCTTCCATACTAGATCACCTTCTTCAAACTTTCTTGGTACCACAGTCTGGTTATAGGCTCGGGCGATGGACTCATGATACCTTTCCATGGCTTTTGCAGCTCTGTCATGCTTTTCCTCTAATGCTTCTAATCTGGTGGTTCGAGGTTCCAATACCATCCCCGAGGCGAGAGCCATCCGAGCAGATGGTGTTTCCAACTCTACAGGTAACACTGCCTCGGACCCATACACAAGGGAGTAAGGGGTTGCTTGAGTTGGCTTCCTCTTTGAAGTGCGATATGCCCACAAGGCTACTATCAACTGTTCGGACCAAGTCCCCCCAAATTCATCCATCATCTTGCTCAGAATCCTTATCAGTGTCTTGTTTGTGGCCTCCGCTTGCCCGTTCCCTTTTGGATAGTAGGGTGTGGATTTGTGATGCTTCACTTGGTAAGTCTCTAAGAGGCTCTTCACATATTTGTTTATGAAAGGAGTTCCGTTGTCCGAGAGGATGGTGTTTGGTACTCCAAACCGGCAAATGATATTCTCCTTGATAAATTGCGACTGTAGGTCCTGTAGCGTTCTTTAGAGGAATTGCTTCGACCCACTTTGTGCTCAATTCTGTGGCTGCGAGAATCCATTTGTACCCCTTAGAAGGTGTGGAGATGGGCCCTATCAGATCAAAAGCCCAGGTATGGAACGGCCATGGCGTTCGGATACTATGTAGGTCTACGGCTGGAGCATGGATCAAATTTCCGTGTTTCTGACAAGTCTGGCACCTCCTCACGTGCTGGGATGCATCTGACTCCATAGTCGGCCAATAATACCCAAGGTGTATAAGTTGTTCGAACAGCCGAGCTCCTCCTTGATGCTCAATTTCGTGGGCTCTTCCGAGGACTAGATCTGATTCTTCTGGAGAGACACCTCAGGGGAGTGCCTCAATGCTTCTTCTGTAAAGCTTGTTCTGATCAAGGAAGTACCGCCTCGCTCTCCTCTTGAGGCGTGCAATGTCCCTCGGGCTCTCAGGTAGTGTCCCCTCTTTGAGATAGTCAATGTAGACTTGCCTCCAATCAGGGGTATCAATTTCAAAACAACTCTCATCCTCCCGGACGTATGACTGACACTTGGGGCATTCTTTCTGTAGTTGATTCGAGGCCTTCTCCATCTCGGGCCAATAATAGCCTTGTCTTTGGATCCTTCTGTACAGACTGATATCCCCATCTCCGCAGGATTTTTCGTGAATCTGTTGTAGTCGGAAGCTTGCTTCTTGTTGGCCGACACACCGTGCTAGGAATCCGGTACTTCCTCGGAAGTAAGTTCACCTTGAATAATTATGAATTGGGCAAGCTTGGCCATAGTCAGTTTTCCGACTTTACTTCTGAGTTGTTCAAGGACTTTGCTCTCCAGTCCTCCGGAAGGTCTTCGTCTTCGGATATTAATTGAAGGCTCTGTTCTCTTCTTGATAACAATTGTCGCCTCCTCCTCTGGAATGTCAACTCTTGCCCCTAATGTTGCGAGGGCATCTGAAAACTTATTGTCGGAGCGAGGCACATGCTCTATTTCGACCTTCTGAAATTTGTCAAGAAGCCTTTGGACTGTTGTTCGATACGTGGCCAAGGCAGGCTCTTTTAAGACGAACTGTCCTGAAACTTGCTTCACTATCAGCTTTGAGTCCCCCCGAATTTGAATCCTCTTGATATTGTGTTTCTCAGCTGCTATCAAGCCCAAAATAAGAGCCTCATACTCGGCTTCATTATTCGAACAATGAAAATCCAGTTTATAAGACAATATAACTTTTCCCCACTTTTGCTTGTAAGGACTATCCCAGTCCCTCCTTTCCCTCCGGCTGCTGCTCCGTCAAAGCTCAATGTCCAGCAGCTTTCCTCGGAAGCCATAGCTGCATGCAGCTCTCCTCTTAATTCTTCATTTACTGGTTCATAGTCACCACTTGGAAATTGAGCAAGGAGATCAGCTAAGGCTTGGCTTTTGATTGCCTTGGGAGCTACACATGTGATCTCGAATTCACCTAGTGCTAACAACCATCTTGCCACCTTCCCGGTTAGAGCAGGCTTGCTGAGGAGGTATCGGATTGGATCACTTCTAGTAACAATCTGAATCTGATGTGCTAAGAAGTAATGTCTGAGTTTTTGGGCGGTGAATACCAAAGCTAAACAATGTCTCTCTACCGGAGTATATCGGACTTCTGCTCCTCGAATCTTCGGCTGATGTAATACACTGGGCGTTCTGCTCCGTCTACATCTTGGACCAATAATGCCCCTATGGACTTGGGGGTTGAAGTTAGGTACAACATTAGAGGCACCCGGGCTGCGGGGCTATCATGGTTTGAGGCGAGGTCAGGGCCGCCTTGATTCTCTCGAAGGCCTTTTGGTGCTCTTGGTTCCACTCGAACTTGGAATCTCCTTTTAATAAAGAGCCGAAAGGCGCAGAGATCTCTGCCAGTGCTGGGATAAATCTCCGAATATAAGACACCTTCCCGAGGAACTTTTTTAACTCCTTCTGAGAATGTGGGGGAGGCATTGCTTTGATAGACTTGACCTTGTCTTCATCTGCCTCGATACCATGCCTATGTACAAGAAACCCGAGGAACTTCCCGGCTGTCACCCCGAAAGCACATTTGAGAGGATTCATTCTCATTTTGAATTTCTGGCACCTCTTGAATACCTTCTCAAGGTCGGAGATGGTCTTCTTCTTTCTTGGATTTCACCACTAGATCGTCAACATAATCTTCCACCTCATGATGGATCATGTCATGAAAGATTGCAGTCATAGCCCTTTGGTAAGTGGCACCAGCATTCTTGAGTCCGAAAGGCATGACTGTATAGCAGAAGTTTCCGAGAGGTGTTCTAAAAGCAGTCTTTTCTGCGTCCTCTTCAGCCATCTTAATCTGATTGTATCCACTGAATCCATCCATGAACGAGAACATCTG
Source organism: Camellia japonica (assembly GCA_030407325.1). NCBI lineage: Eukaryota > Viridiplantae > Streptophyta > Magnoliopsida > Ericales > Theaceae > Camellia > Camellia japonica. The sequence continues at coordinate 154,558,533 of JAPPVO010000036.1, read as the reverse complement.
GTGTCCCGAGGTGGCATCCACGAGGGTGTCGATGTGAGGAAGAGGGAATTCGTCCTTCGGGCAAGATTTGTTCAAATCTCGAAAGTCTACACATACTCTGATTTGGCCATTCTTCTTCTTTACTGGCACGATTGCTAACCACGGGGGTACTGTATTGGCCGGATGAAACCAGCCTGTTGAAGTTTTTCAATCTCCTCCTTAATCTTTTCTTCGAGATCTGGATGATATTTTCGAGCAGCTTGCTTAATTGGCTTGGAGTTTGGGAACACATCAAGATAATGGGAGACTAGGTCAGGATCTAGTCCGGGCATTTCCTTATATGACCAAGCAAACACATCTGAGTACCGGCTTATCAACTTTAACAATTGTTCCCGCCTCTCTGGGCTAAGGCTCGAGCTTACGAATATCGGCCTTGGTGCATCTTGTCCATCACTCAGATCTATTTCAATAAGTTGTTCGGGCTGAGGCTTCGGCCCATCTTGCATGCATTCTGGAGCCACTTCAGGCTTTGTCACTATGTCATTGTTAGGAGGCTCTTCTTTTGACTCGAAGTCGGTGACTGAAGAAACCGACTCCCCGCACCTTCATAAATAGTACACCATCTTCCCCCCTTCTCGGACTTTCATCACCTTTCGAGGAACAGGCGGACTCTCTGGTCTAGACATCGGCCGTTTACTTGATTCTGCCCCTGGCTCCTTGTCCTCTTTGATATCCTCCCAACGAGGAATTTTGACCCCGCGAAGCTTAGAGGTGATGGGAAATTCTTCGACAGCCAATTCGGTGAAGAAGATAGCATCAGAATAATGAGCTTCATGGGTCTCGAAAGGCCTTTCTGTAGCTTGAATTGTCACCGTCTTCTTTCCCCATTTAGCCTTAACACACTGATGATAACTCGATGGTACAGCCCCATATCTATGCATCCAGGTCCTCCCTAGAATGATGTGATAATTTGCCTCGGAATCGATGATATGAAATTTGGTGGCCGAGCGAATCTCTCCAACGGCTAAATCAACTGTTATGCATCCGATAGTAACTCTCCTTTCTCCACCGAAGCCAGTGATGACTATCGGCTGCTTCACAATGCGCTCTTCAGGAATTCCGGCCTTTTCTAGAGTAGCACGAGTCATAATGTTGATAGAGGCTCCGCTGTCCAGAAAGGCCCTTTTGAACTCAACCCCGTTAATAAAGGCAGTCACATAAAGTGGGCGGTTGTGAGAAAAAGGATACTTCCGATCGGTCTCGGAGAAAGTAATGGCACTAGATTGTTCTTTTGCCTTCCTCGGGATAGATCCCTCGGTCGACATGCATTCCTCATGGTGTGCCTCAGCTATATTGATGATAGACTTGGTGATTTCCGTTCTTGCCTCCCTGGAAAGTCCAAGCTGGTCGAAGAATTGCTTGAACTTTACACAATCTTGCAGGGTTTTGGCATAGTGATCCGGATCTTTTTCCACTCTTGGAGGCTCGTAGTTAACCATCTCCTCGGTCTCTTCAAAATAAGATGCCACATAAACATGGTGTCCTCCTCTTCCATAGTACTCTTGCTCACCCTCCGGCTCGAGGATGTCGTCCAGATAATAATCATTGTCATCGAGATTGGCAATAGCCTCAATCATCGGCCCTTCATAAGCTATCATAGCAACATTCCTGCCTTGTCTCGGTGCTTGTTGTGCTGAGGATATGGGTTGTTCTCGGATGTCTTGAGTCCCCTGCTTTTTGACCTCAATTCGTCTGCCTCGACTTTATCTCTGAAGATTTTCCTGAGAGTCCAACACTTCTCTGTCGGATGTTTCAATGTACGATGGAAGACACAAAATTCAGGGCTCTCACGGTCCTTTTTTGATGGCATTTCTTCAACATAAGGCAATTTTAGTTCTCCGTCGGCCACCCATTCCTTAACTAGTGCTTTTACTTCCTCGATTCCACATGGATAAGAGACATTTCCCTTTTCACTATTATATTGCTTTCTTTTCTGGCCTCTATGACCTCCTCCTTGTGACTTTCGGGTATCTGGGGCAGAGGCAGCAGCAACAATAGGTCCACGAGACGATTTGAAGCTAGTCTTGTAACTGGCCTTAAATCCGGACTCCTGAGCCTGAGGAATGCTAATGTTCCGAGCTGCTTCTATTAGTGCCGAGAATGTGGGTAGCTTGTGATTAACTAGAAACATTTTGTACCTGCTCAATGCCCCCTCTAGACAGATTTGAACCAGATAACTTTCTTCTACCGCTTCATGGCAGTCCACAGCCTTGTCCTGAAACCTTTTGACGTAGTCAAGGATGTCTTCACTTTCTTGCTGCTTTTCTTTACACAATGTAAGTGTGGTCACCTTTTCTGCCACTTGAAAGAACTTAGAGTGGAATTTGTTAACCATTTCCTCCCAACTTCGGACAGAGTTTGGGGCCAAATTGACGTACCAACTATATGCTCGGTCAGTGAGGGACTTAGAGAATTCTCTCAATCGGAGGACATGGTTTGGACCATGAATACCCAGAGTCTCGATGAATCGCACAACATGTTCTCGGGCATTGCCTTGTTTGCCATCGAATTTAATGAACTTTGGCACGGTATACCCCTCGGGATATGGATAACTCAGCACCTCAATAGGGTAAGGTGGCTTGACATATGGATCAGGTAAAGAGGGTAAAGTCCTCTTGCCTCGCTCGAGATCGAACATGGCTTGCACATCGGCGAGAGTGAGAAACTGTTGAGGGAGAGAGTTTGATGGTGGTATTCCCAGAACTTGACTTGTAGATCCGAAGACTGAGCCTGGAGCGACTTGGCCATTCGGGTGTTGAGAATTCATCATTGGTGAGGACATTTGACGATACTGGCCATCAGCGCCCATAGACAAGCCAGTTGGTGATGGGACATTAGATTGAGGCCCGTAAAGTCCACCGCACGGCGCCGCTATACCAGGTTGTGCTTGCAAATTTGTTGTTGGTACCAAAGGAGGCCCGTCTGGTACTTGAGTAACATTTACTGGTGGCGTAACAAGATTAGGTACGGGCAGAGCTCCCTTTTGCGCCATCATGCCCCTTGTATTTGCCTGGACACCAACAGTCGCCAGAGCTCCATTCATTACACCAGAACCTCTCCTAGGCATCATTGGATCTTGGCTTGGCATGCTATGGAGCCCGGGTGTAGGCAAATTGCTGCCGCCTATTGTGGTTTGAGCATGTGTTACTGTGGCCGTGTTGCCATGAGCCATGGGCTGACTGGTGCCTATTTCTCCTTGGATATGATTTTGCGCTCCGACGGGAATGACTCTACCACCAGCTTGATTTCCGTTTGGTGCCGGTGCAAAATTAGAACTCATCACCAACATGGTGTGAGTGAGATTCTGAAGAGTGGTGAGAATCTCTTGCTGAGTATTTTGAAGTCCTTGAATGGCTTCAAGCAAAAGTGGTTGATCTAGAGCCATGGTCCTGTCATCACCACCGTTAGAGGATCCTTGCTGGTGAACTTCATCTTCTCCCGCCATCCTTGTTGGAGTTGTGTGGATTCCAGATCTCGTTGAGACCATTAACCAATCCGCCTCCCCAGCAGAGTCGCCAAAATGTAAGAAAGGGTTCAAGAAAGTAGTTAGAAAATTCGCGAATCTTCGAAGATTCTTCGAATTCTCTAGAATATTATGAGAGGCTTAGATTCTTCAATAGTCTCAACTCAAGAACACAAAAAAAAAAAAAAAAAAAAACAAAGGGGATGATGGAGATAAGAGATTGGGTGAAGAAGAAGGCAAAATGGCTAGAGAGAGAATAATGGCAAGGCTCTCCCATGGATCTCCCACTTTCACTCTCAAGGTTGATAATGGAGAAGGGAAATTAGTTCTTTCCCAAGAGTTAGAAATCTCCAAAATCCATCCCTTGTAAAGCTATGGGTGGGTGCTATTTATAGGCACCTCATGATATAGGACGGAGCCCATGTGCAAGGCACATGGGAAGTATTCTCTCTAACCACTTTGTCCGAGGAGGTGACCTCTCCGAGGAGGTGATTTCTCCGAGGAGGTGACCTCTCCGAGGATGAGAAAAACCCCGAAGAGGAGATCAATCCCTCGGCGAACCCTTCTTCTTAGCCACACCTAACCAATGATCCCCAATCATCCCACAGGGTCAGGGGTAGTCCCAGAGGACGTCCTGCCGCATCAGGGTCAGGGGTAGTTCAAGAGAACGCCCTGCCGCAAAATATTGCCGAGTCTCAGGGACCCCCTAGATCGTGCCACCTCGACCCGGGTATAGGCTAGTTTAACCGAAAAGTGAATTTATCTCCACTCACCGTCCTCGGGATCGGGTCCTTTGTTCGAACTCCATTACGCCCATGGTTCTGGTACGTAGATCCGGAAAGCTCCGAGCCCGCAAGTGTTCTGGGACTCATTAACGGAGCGACTTCTAGATTGCATTTGAATCCGTTCGAAGCCAAGTGCTTCGGACCTCTAGGTTCGTGGATCCGAACCCTTTCGAGTCCGAGTGCCTCGGATCTCTAGGCTTGCTTAATACCCTTTCGAGTCCGGGCCCGAGTAAGTCTCTAGGTTTGTGGATCCAAACCCTTTCGAGGCTTAGAGCGATTTAACTCGTTTGATGGCGATAAATCCGGGCCCACCAATCTTGGACTTGCGATAAATCCGGGCCCACCAATCTTGGGCTATTGGGCCTAAATGACTTGCGATAAATCCGGGCCCACAATCTTGGGCTATTGGGCCTAAATAATTTAGTGGGCTCAAATTAGCCCCTCTTACAAAATGTTTCCACTAGCGAGTACAATTAAGATCTCTAATATAGCAAAATAACAAGAATTGTGGTAGTTTTCTGTTGATTATTGCATTTTTTTATGTGTTCATTTCAATCATGACGAGTGTAGCTCGTCACCCATTTCGAAGAAATCTGAAACAATAGGATTGATATTCCCAGTGATTGGCATTTGGGTTTTCCATAAATTTGCTCTTTTGTGCTGTGTTGCTTTGCTTCCCTTGGAATTTTTTATTTTATTTTATTTTTTTAACTATCGCGAACTGGGTTTATTTATAAATGACATTTTGTTGTCTATTTAGAACTGGGTCTACATTTGATCAAACAATTACCCAAAATGTATCTTTATATATATGGTTTGTCCACGAAGAAACAATTTTACAAATGATTGTTTGGCAGGCAATATTGGTTTTGCACCCTAAATGCTTGAGAAAATGTCATTAGTAAACTAACAATGAAGCTTTCACTTTGCCATGAAATCAGTTTTATGAACAATGAACAATCGAAGATTGCTTTGTTGAGGAACTTGGGTCACAGGCTCCCGGCCCTGATAGTGAAAAAGGTGCCCAGAAGACCGCTTCTGCAGTTTGTGGTATTCAATCCTATCTTTCAATGTCTATCCTGTTCTTGGTGCACCAATGCCGGAGATGAAGGAACCTGAAGTAATTCGGTAAATGTTGTATGTCCTAGTGTTCTGTTTTTGTTTTTGCTTTGAAGAATGGAACACTATTCTGAAATTCCTTCATCAAGTCATTATTGTCATTGTGTGGAATTATTGTGTGGGATTTGAAGCATCCAGGACCCAGAAGCTTGCTAGTGGAGTGAGGATACAAGGTAAGACTTTCTTAAGGTTCACATCTGAAGTACATGATTTCCTGTAATTTTCCCAATTTGTCATCATTTTTATCTTATTTTCTGGGTTCACTTTTCAAGATATAATTGAAGGGGAAGGGCCAGAGGCTCATGAAGGAAGTCTGGTTGAAGTTAATTATGTATGCCGGCGATCCAATGGCTATTTCGTTCGTAGGTAATTCCATATATTACTTTCTTGCTTCTAATGGAATTATGGAGACACGTGATTTCTGATTCCGGGGGCCACTGTTCCCAACTTAAAGCATATTCATGTTTTATCCTATGCTGTTGCATTGACTATTTTCTTAAACTTGAACTGTATTTCCTTGCAGTACCATTGATCAATTTAGTGGAGAAAGCAGTCCTGTTATACTTCCTCTGGATGAGAACCAGGTTAGCTCTGTTTCATTTTTACATGTCTGAGCATGAAGATCTTAGGGTGTATTGGGCAGAGTTAATTTTTTTTTTTTTTGTTGATAAATAATCAAGCTTTATTGAAAAACATCAAGACAATGCAATGAATACAAAAAATAAGCCCACAAAAGGACTAAATAAAACTAACTAATCAAATCCTCTACAAAATTGACAAAAACCAAAACATTTGGATCGATTGTACCCTTAACCCAACTATGCAACAATCTACTCTCTAACCATGAAATGGAATGGCACTCATCCTGAAACAGCCTATTCCGTTCCAACCATACCAACCAAACCAAACAATGGGAAGAAAGCACCCAAGCCTTCAGGATTTGTTATCACTTGAACTTCAAGTGTTCCTGTTCCCAACAAATAAAGGAAACAAGCAAACAAGTTGAACTGTTCTTCATCATAATCACCAAACTCTGCTGCCACCTCAAATGTAACAACACCTATATAACTACTGTTGTCATCGCTACCATGTCTAACAGTACACTTTTTAGCTATTGAAGTCAACAATAAATTATTTATGTAGTAAGATACTTTGTCCATGCAGAAGAATTCATTTTTCTTCTTACTGACTCTCATCTTTTTCTTTTTGGTACCGTCCCTCTTGGTAGTCTTAAACCCTTTCTAACTCTCGTTTTTTGTTGATGCAAACACCGGTCTTCTTTAGTTGATGCCCTATTGATTATATTTCTGTTGTTTCAAAATGCAATTTTTTCCTCATACAACTTGGTATTCTTTCTGTTGCTAAAATTTAAAAAAAAAACAGTATTTTTATATTCATTAAGAAATCCGGAATAATACTAACCTGTGTTTGTTAACATATCTTTTCAACTCCGCATTTTTATCATTTTGTTTCACAGATAATAAAGGGTCTGAAGGAGGTATTGGTTGGCATGAAGGTTGGAGGTATATTCAAGTAACTCATCTCTGGAAGACATATGATTGGTCTTGACAAAGTTGTTTAAGCAAAACCTCTTTTATAGTCGATAATACCTGCTTTTTCCTATCAATAATTGACTGCCTGAATTTGTTTCAATTATTATTTCAGGGAAGAGAAGAGCACTAATACCTCCTTCTGCAGGATACACTAACGAGAACTTACAACCAATCCCTGATGAGGTTTTGCGATTTTTATTCCTTATCTCCTCATCATCGCTAATGAGTAATCAAGAGAATTTGGTTTTACTGAAGAAATTTAAGCTCACATAGGCCATATATATTATGCATATTGTTACGCTATGGTTGTTGTTTGCAGTTTGGCCCTCGACGCAGCCTTTTCTCTCATGCCAGCGAGCCTTTGGTATTTGAAGTGCAGCTTTTGAAAGTGTTGTGAGTTCATCATTGTTATAGTCCCAGTACGAATTTCGCTTCTGTAAGATTGATTTTTGGGGTGTTTTTGTTCCTTTGTCTCGTATGATATTTGGATGACTGCAACTTCAGCTTTTCTTGGTAATATGTATATGCAGTCTACAATTAAACTTATGTATGCCTCTATTCGGGATTGTTGTACTACAGTGGAATTATTTGGACGATTGCTTCATTATCTGTTATTTTGTCATTCTGGATCGCCAAATTTGTGGTTGAGTAAAAACTTGCACCATTCTCACTCATTTGTAAATCTTTGTCCTATTTCCCACTTGCATAATATTTTCCCAGTGAATAATACTTGTACAAGAAGACAGGAAATAGATAGGGACAATTGCACCCCCAAAAGAAAGATATATACACAAAAAAAGAAAAGAAAAAAAAGATAAATTACAAATATATCCCTTGAATTTTACTTAAAGTACAGATTGTCTCTTGTGGTTTGGAAAGTTACAAATACTCCTTTGTTAGAATTTTTTATTTAACAGAATTAACTAAAAAAATGAAATTCATAATTGCTCTCTTATTCAATAATAAAATTATCTGAATTATTAATTGAAACATATTTCTAACATAATTAAAAACTATTAATTGACTTGATAATTTATTAATAAAAAGAACAATTTGTTATGAAGCTAGAAATCTCAAGGAATGAAATGTAATTTTCAGAACTATAAGGGGCAATTCATATTTTAATCAAACTTTAGAGTTTATTTGTAATTTACCCTACAAAAAATAATTACAATTTGATAGAAGAAAAAAGAAGAAATGTAATTATACCATACATACAAATATTTGTAAGGAACAAAGATGCTAAAATAGGGGAAATTAGCACTCAGAAAGTAATTTGAAAAAATATTACGGTAGCCTTTGGTAACGTTTACATTTTTTGTTTATGTTTACAAAAATTTTATGCACTGATTTTTGTTTATTTTTAGAAAAACATAAATTATAAACGCGTTTGGTTTGAATAAAATATTTAAAAAAAATTTAAAACATAAACTAAAAAATATGTTTGTTCGGGCTTAAAATATTTATATTTATATTATATTTATATTTATATTTATTATTTATTATTTATGACAATGGGATCACACATATTATAATTGAAAAAAAAATTAATTGAAAAAAAAATTAATTGAACATAAGATTAATTGAAAAAAAAATTATTTGGAAAAAAATATTTGAAAAAAAAATTAATTGAAAAAAATTTAATTGGGGAAAAAATATTTGAAAAAAAAATTAATTGAAAAAAATTTTATTTGAAAAAAAAAGTGAAAATAAATTATTTGAAAAAAAAAACAATTGAAAAAAAAATTGAAAACTGAAAACGTAAACTCATTATAAACTGAGACAACTATTTATAAATCAAAAAAATTATCAAACAAGTTTTTATGACAGTTTTTAAAATTTTTGTAAATATAAACTGAAAATTGAAAACGGAATAGTTACCAAACATGCGACATATTTATGAAAAAAATTAGTCTTTGAATAATGTATGTATATGATTTTTATGTTTTATCCATAGTTCAAAGTGAGAAACAAAATTAAGTTGGAGGCTAAATTAAAATAATTGTTTATATTGATAATTAAATTGCACAATTTAAGCATTATATATCATAATGACATATTGTATGCTTTAGGGATTAAAAGTATAATTTCTTAAATAGAGATTAAAATATTTTTTTTTTTGGGTATAAATTATAGATTAAATTAACACAAATAATCAAATTAAAACACTTTTTTTTTCTATAAATTATAGATTAAACTAACACTATTTAAACATTGGAAATAACTCTCAACTTTTGAAAACTAAAATGGTTAACCATTAAAAATATAATAAAACAAACAAAATAATGAATTATTGTGCATTCCTTAACTCAGAAGAAACCGCACGACGTCGTATTGTTCCGGTTGAGTGCACGCACACATCACATTTCACAAAGCCGCCATTGGAGGTCGAGTTCAGTTCAGAGAGCTTCGTCTTTATCTCTTTGCCTCTTCGGAGGCGAAATCAAAAACACCACAAATTTCAATTCTCTTTAATTCTTTGAATCTTCGTTCTTGAAAATCCATAACCAGAGCTCGAAACCAACAACAAAACGAAAATGCAGAAGTGGTTTTCACTCGGCGGCGGCGAGGAAGATCGGCAACAACCGCATCCATTGACGTCTTCATTGTCGTCGTCTTCATCATCGTCTCTTTTGGCCGATTGGAACTCATACGCATCGTCAAAAGCTTCGGAACAGAACACCGCCTTGGGGGTTTTTGATCTCGATCTCGAATCTGCTGTTAGGTCTGCCAATGATACGGTCGCTGGTACTTTCAACGTGTAAGCTCCATCCACTCCTCTCTCATTCAATTCTAGGGTTTATTTATGTAAATTTGTTGTGTTTAATTTGCATCGATAGTTCTTTGTTGATGATTGAGGGTGCATTGAAGTAATTGGGGGAATTTTGGGGTGGGAGGCCGGATCAGGGAAATGAATGGACTTAGTGGTTGAATTCTTGCCAGATTTTTGTCTTAACCTTTGTTTTGCGTTGAATTTGTCAATTGTAAAACCTGGTGATTAGTAAATTGACACCACATTTTAGGTTTGCAGATTCTGGGGTTTTAACTCTCTTGAATTCCAAGGAATGATTGTTGGCCTACTGGTAACTATGAGAATAAAGTTTCTGGGTTCACTGCACAGATCTGTAGAATAGATTCTTGAAGCATTACGTTACATTACATGTTAGAGGATAGCTGTTAGTGTGTGCATTATGGAGCCTTAAGAAACTTTTGAAAACGTTCAACGCGCGCGCGCACACACACAGAGTGGCGATATCAAGGAATACTCCATTGAACACGTTAACGAAGTTAGGATACATCTCTGGCTTCAAAATGCTACAAAATCTATGATGCATCATGCACTAGCCTAGTAAGGGGGTTATTATTTGCCAGTTGCCACTGCATATGAATCATCGGGATCAGTGGAGTCTGCACCCAGACAATCAGATATCATTTTTCCCTAGAAACCCATTCCATTATATCAAATAACTAATAGTACAATGGTTCACCACAGCTCTGATACTAACAAGTATATGTATGTCTAACATCTCTCTTCCTACTAATCAATTAACAAAATAATAAAAGCAGGAAACCACAACCCACAACTTTGGTTATACATATACACATAATATATACTTGCAAATGGTCACACCTATACATAAGATATACTTACTTACACACACACACACACACACAAGCGCACACACACACGTGTATATATATGTGTGTGAATTAAATGCAACTTGAGGGTTGGTTTCACACCTGAAAATTTAATTGGTTGATTTTTTTGAGAAATTTGTCAACTAATTGGAATAAATGAGAGGGCATTGGTCCTTGGGGTTTGGTTGTGGGCCTTTTCGGTGCATCATTGCGATATTGCGGGAGAAGGCTATGAGCTCTTTTGGGATGATGGTCTCAACGATGAGGGCAACGACTTGTGGCCTGTGGCGGTGATGGTGGTAGTGTCATTGATGGAAATGGATTGCTGCAAATCCACCAATGATGGTGGAGGTATCGGTGGAGTTATAGAGACTATTGTTTGGTTTCATGGAAGGAAATGGTTATAATTGATTTGGTTGTTATTAGTTTAAATGTGTTTGGTTACAAGAATAGATAAAAATATAGGACAATTTATTGTTGTGGAAATACAATTTTGCAGAAGAATGAGGAAAATAAGATACTTTAATCAAGTTAAGTGCATAAAAAGTGAGATTTTGAGGGCAATAGTGAAGGATGAGAAAATTAAAGAAATGTGAAAAAATTATTTGGTGGAGAAATTGTTAAATGAAAACTTAGGAGGAGAGGATTATTGTAGTATTGATGGAATTAGAAAATATAAGTTTTATTGTCAAATAAGGAAATTTGAAGTGGAACTTGCACTTAGAAAGATGAAATCTGGCAAGACATAAGGACTAGGTTTTGTATTGGTTAACAAAATTAATAAAATTCTAATGAATGGATGACAATGGAGAAAAAGTATTTTAGTACCTATTTATGAAAAAGATGGATATATCTAAAATTGAAACAATTAAGTTGATGATTGATACAATGAAATTGTGGGAGAGAATGATTTAGCATCAGTTAAGAGTTGCAACAGAAGTGTTAGAAAATCAGTTGGAATTTATCCCAACAGATCAAGTTTGGAAGCAATATATTTACTAAGAAGATTAATGGAGAAGTACAGAGACAAGATGAGAGATCTTCATTTGAATTTTGTAAATTTAGGATGAAGTTTACAATTGTGTGTTTAGAAATATAATATGTTAAGAAGCACGGGTGCAGGTATGGATACGGGTACGCCGTTACGGTACGGCTGGAGTACGCCAATTTATTTATTTATTTTATTTTAAATTTATAATTAAACATCCAACATACATATTAAAGTTCAATAACATAATTAAAAAGGGAAATTATAAAATAAAATAAAATAAAATAAAATAAATCATACGAGGTGTTTTAATGTCATTATTACATAGAAAAAAGTAAATCAAAGAGTGAGACAATTTCGTATACTTGGTAGAGAAGGAAACGGAAGTAACAGGAAGAGTAGTGATCGAAAATGACCCAATAATATAGTCTAAGAAGCACGGACACTTCTAAGAAGGTGACGTATCCGTGTCGTGTACGTGTCCGACACCGACACTCTTTGGACACTCTCAGGACACGTGTCCGACACTCTTCAAAACGTGTCCTATTTTTTAAAGATCTGGACACTCTTTGGACACTTGAAGGACACACGTGTCAATCATTTAAACACACGTGTCTAACGACTAGACATATGTAAAACTAATTATAAGTTCAAACAAAATAACTTAAGATACAATAATAAAATAAAAATCATATAAATTTATAAGAATTAGTGTCATATTGCATTTTTTATTATTTTTTAATGATATATTCATATATATAACATATAATAAATATATAAAATTATATATTTTATGCGTGTCCTCCACGTGTCGTGTCCTGCATTTTTTGAAAATTAACGTGTCAGCGTATCCGTGTCGTACTCGTGTCGTGTCACGTGTCCGTGTCCATGCTTCTTAGAATATAGTTTACTTTCTCTCTATTCCCATTGCAATAATTGATTAATAGCAGATCGATTAATATCGAACTTCAATGTCGTCTCTGATGGATAGCAAATCAACAAACTCTATTCTTCGAATGGAGAAGTTGACTTTACTTCGTTCTTCGAATTAGGGCTTCTTCAAATGATAGATATAATTTGCTTTTTATGTTTTTTATTATTACTAAACACCCCATATTTGTTTAATTTTTCAAAATGGGCAAAAGATAATTGCTCCGGTGCCCCAAAAAAATTCTAAAAATTTGGTTTTGACCCTGGTGTACCTATAGAGTACCCTTCGCGTACCCACAACGTACCAGATGTATACAGGCCATATAAAACGTACGCGGTACGTTTTTGCCGTACTAGGGATGACAATGGATAACTTATCCTATGGGTATCCATGGAGACCCAACCCAAATACATGGGTTTTCTCCTTTTTTTTTATCCATTGGGTAGGATAAGTGGTATTCTTTAAATATCCACAGGGGATGGGTTGGGGATGGGTACCCACTAATTTTCCCATATGTTTTTTTTTTAATTTTAAAGATTCACAGCCAAAACTAAATATACATTCAATCTTTTTTCTTTTATTTATTTATTTATTTTTTCAATTTTTAAAAAAAATTTTAAGATTTACAACCAAAGCTAAATATACATTCAATCTTTTTTCTTTTGTTTTTATTTTTTATTTTTTTTAAGGTTCACAACCATTTTTTTTTTTAAGATTCACAACCAAAACTAAATATATATGCAATCTTATTTTATTTTATTTGGCTCAACAATAAAATCAAATACACATTAATTAACATTGTCACATTATTCTTGTCAAATTTTATACATATCTAGAATTTTTTAAATTTATTTAAAAAAATTAAGGACACTGTCTAGTGCAAGTTTCGGTTTGCTTTTCTATGTTATTTTATTTTGTTATGTATTGTAATTTTCAGAATGGTTTGCTTGTTCTCAAATTTCAAGTAACGAGTATGAATTTATTTGTTTTATGTTATCACACAATTTATACAACATATATATATATATATATATGAATGTATTTGAAAATAAGGAAATTGTAGAGAATCGAAACAAGCATGAGTCGTGATTGGTTAGAAAGCATGGGTACAAAGATTTATTTGCTAGAAAAACAAAAAGGGGATACAAAGTCTTACTAAATAATTTTTTTTAAAATAAAAGAATTTTTCTTAGTTATGAACAGATTTAATTGAAATCAGCTTGTTTCCCAATGTTATGCTTCATTTATTTAGATAGAAAATATTTTTTATAAAAAAAATTAAAAATATATTTTTTTATATTTGGTGGTGGTGGTGATGGAACGAAAGTGAAAGTAGAGATTGTGACATAGTGGTGGGGTGATGGCGGCAGTGATGATGGTAGTGGCTATGGTGATGGTAGTGTGATAGTGAAGGTGAGAATAGTGGTGATGGTGTTGTGAAATTAGTAAAAATTTAATTGAAAAAAACATTTTTTTTTTAAAAAAGTAACAAACAACAAAATTTGTGGGGGACTAAAGGAAGAAGATGAGGATGGATTGGGTGTGGTAAGACATAGATATCTTAAAATGACTGGTTTAGATTTGTTAAAAGGTATAATTAGATTTTGAATAAATTAAAATGAATGGTTCAAATTTGTTGAGAGAAAGATGGTTTAATGTCTAAAATATTCGCGGCTAAGAGATCAACAAACAATTCCTTGTTTATGCCCTGATGCAATTTAATACGGGTCTTATAACACTTTCGTCAAGCAGGTTCTTTCGCATTTTATTTATTCAAACAGACTCTTATAACATTGTAAACAGATTCTTATAACATGTAAGGGAGAGAGGGAGAGAGTGAGAGAGAGAGAGATGATTGTAATTTTTTTTTAATCTTCCACGTTCTTCCACATTTTTTTTTTCAATTACTAAAACTTATTTGATTTGTCTCAAAATTATATATTTGATTATTATAAAACAAACTTTTTAATTAATTAATTAATGTGTATTCGATTTTGTTGTTGAACCAAATAAAATAAAATAAGATTGAATGTATATTTAGCTTTTGTTGTGAACCTTAAAAAAAATAAAAAAAAAATAAAAAAATAAGTTGTTAACATTAAATATATTAAAAAAGAAAGAAAAAAGATTGAAGGTATATTTAGCTAAAACCTTAAAAAAAGAAAAAAAGAAAAAAAAGAAAAAAAGAAAAGTTGTTAACATTAAATATATTAAAAAAGAAAGAAAAAATATTGAAGGTATATTTAGCTTTTGTTGTGAACCTTAAAAGAAAGAAAGAAAGAAAAAAAAAAAAAAAAGAAGTTGTTAACATTAAATATATTAAAAAAGAAAGAAAAAAGATTGAAGGTAGTTTCGTTGTGAACCTTTAAAAAAAAAAAAAAAAAGTTGTTAACATTAAATATATTAAAAAAGAAAGAAAAAAGATTGAAGGTATATTTAGCTTTTGTTGTGAACTTAAAAAAAAAAAAAAGAAAAAAAAAGTGGTTGTTAACATTAAATATAAAAAATAAAAATAAAATAAAAATGGGGATTAAAGTGGGTTGGGAAAAATCCAAACCCATTAAGAAATGGGGAGGGTGATACCCATGGGGAATGGGGAATGGGGAAAATTTATTATAGGGGAATGGGAATGTGGAATTAATATCCACCCCATTAACCCCCATTGCCATCCCTATGTCGTACCCGGTATGTGTGTAGCCGTACTGGTACACGTACCCATATCCGGTAAGTACCCGGTACTTGTACGGCAACATTTTTGGAGTACCGTGCTTCATAAATATGGTGGATATTAGAGAAAAAAGTGTGACAAAGGAGTATATTGATGTGATATAGGACATGTAGGATGGGGTTGTGACTATAATTAGATCACCACCTATAAGAGAAACTAGTGAATTTTTAGTCATTATATGATTGCACCAAGAGTCAACTTTAAATCCTTAATTATTTACCTTAGTCATAGATGAATTACCTACACACATTTAGTAAAATAGTAAAAGTACAATTTCCATCGACAGTAGTTAATTGACTACTCTAACAGCGGAGGTCAGTTTGATTTCAAAAACCAGAAGGCCCTTGTAATTGTCAAAATCTCAAAGGAGGTCTGTGTAATTAGCCCTTTTTATCTTGCAACTATTTGTGTCCACCCCCCACTCTGGGGGATTAGAGTCTAAGGAGGCTTACACACTATTAATTAGTCGTCATTTCCTTGATCCATTTGTTGAGATGAACCTAGATGCATGATTATGATTGTTAACTAGCATGTTATCATGGTAAAAAAAAAAACCACAATTTCACGATGGGGTAAAAAGACATTGGCCAAAGTAAGCAATGAATTAGAAGATGTCTACTGCTGTCAGCTGACTTAAAAAAATATTATTATGAGGACTTTAATAGAGCCACATTAGGATGATTTATTTGGATATCAGAGTTGGTGATTGACACATTGGCTTTTGGTTGATGGTCTTGTAATAATGTGATATGTATGTTCTCATGCTCTATATTATACAGATTCTTCAAAATATATCAAATACCCGTGTCAGACACCTGACACTCGGACAAGGGTATGGGATATGTGTCGGCTACTTCATTTTTTATTTTTTTATTGGCACTGGGGTATTTTGATCGAAGCTTGACTAATCCCCAGGGGTATGTGTCAGCTACTTTTCAACGGACACTTCTTATATAATTGTATATAACACTATTATCATATGTACATATTGTTGTATAATTGCTATAAATGTCTTTTTGACACTGTAAGTTACATATAGCACCATTTTTTTTTTCCACATACTTGATTAAAAATATAAAAATATGACATTTTTTTGCCAAGTCCATATACCTTTAAATTTATGGTTTGATGAGTCTGACCTCTAGATACATACTTGCACCCGAGTCCATGTTACATAGCTCATGCTTCTAGGAATTGTTTAATTATGCATAGCATTGTTCCTTAATCCCTCTGTAAGATTGATTGTTTTAAAAATGTTCTCCCAAGTCCTGTGATAAAATTCCTTGATTTGGGAAGACAAACCAGTTGAAGATAATCTTGATTAGTCTTCTTAGAGAGGAAACTGAGTTTCTAGTCAATTCTTTGAGGGGTAATTTTATTTATTGCTGGTTTATATGTGAATATTGCTTTCTTTCCACAGTCATATAGTCATTGTTGATACTTGTCAGGGTTTCAAAAGGAGTGAGAGACATACCAGGGAACTTGCAGTCTGCCACTAGTAATCTTCCTTCAGGAAAATCTCTCATGTACTTTGGCATACTTCTGGCAACTGGGGTGTTCTTTGTTTTCATTGCATTTACCATGTTCCTTCCAGTCATTGTTCTACTGCCTCAGAAATTTGCCCTGTGCTTTACTCTTGGATGTTGCTTGATCATTGGGTCATTCTTTGCTCTTAAAGGTCCAAAGAATCAGTTTTTGCACATGTCATCAAAAGAGGTATCAAATCAATCTTTTAGACATACATTCCTGGTTGCCAAGTTATATTCTGCAAATGTGATACTTTCTTCCACTCTCACTCTTTTTCCCATCGTTTTCGCCAGAGACTTCCTTTTACATTGGGATTCGTAGGCACCATGGTGGGTACCATTTATGTTTCCATGGTGCTTCATAGCTACATTCTCTCTGTGCTCTTCTCTGTGCTTCAGGTATCGAACTTGTG
Source organism: Camellia japonica (assembly GCA_030407325.1). Classification (NCBI taxonomy): domain Eukaryota; kingdom Viridiplantae; phylum Streptophyta; class Magnoliopsida; order Ericales; family Theaceae; genus Camellia; species Camellia japonica. The sequence goes on along the minus strand of JAPPVO010000036.1, from coordinate 154,541,349 downwards.
CTTTCCGACATTTTGATGTCTTTGTTAAATTTTCCCTTATTTGCTAGAAGAAATGGGGAATACAATGTATTCTGTAATGTGGATTGGAACTGATGTTTTACCAACCTTGTAGGTTCTTGCACTAGCATACTATGCCGTATCATACTTCCCTGGTGGATCTGCGGGGATGAAGTTCATGTTATCTGGTATTACCTCGTCAATAATGAAATGCTTTGGCCGGTGATTTTGATTCTTTGCTGTTTATATTTGTTCCATGTAGTTTTCACACTTAGAAGGATCCATCTGGGGCAGTAAGAATCGGAATGTTTAAATGGCTGTGTACATGCCAATTGAGTATAGTTTTTCCTGGGCATCTTCTTTGATCTGAAATCCCACTCTAAAAGAACCATGTATATTTTAATTGTTGAAAGATTTTACAGTAAATGAAACACATATTGATTGGAAACCTGAAATCTCACAGGCTGATATTTCTTTTTTATTTTATATTAATTTTTGGCATTTGTAGATTAGTGGCCGATGATGATAATGAAACCACCCTTGAACTCTTTTTTCTTTTTTTGGAATTTTGGTCAGTAACATGGATGTGCTTGAAATGTCCTTGTTCATAGTTTCTCCCCTCTTGGCTACTTGATAGTTTACACAGCTTATTGGAGTTCTTTTTGTGTGTGTTCATTTGTGATCATAGATTATGAGCAGCTTATTTTATAGGGTTCTCGTGTGAGGTTTGGACTTTGTATATATAGATGCCTTATAGACTGCAAAACTTGGTTTACTAGGAAAAATTACACGCAAAAGTAAATTTGTGGACCGCACTCATAAACTCAGTTACTTGCTTATTTCATCAACTGTTTCATGGGCTGCAGTGAGCCCAAAAGTTGGTCTAAATTTGAGTTTAGTATTGTGTTTGTTTAAGTTTGACTTAAAAATTTAGATGAGTTTGAAAATATGTTTCAAATTTAGTTTGTTTATTTTTTGAGTCAATCTCACACAAATTTTAATTAAGTTGATTACTAGCTGAATTTCAGTTGTTTGGTTTTTATATCCGATTTTAGGTTGTATATTAGCTTATTAGTTTAGTTCATGTCAAGGTTAAAAACTTAACGCTTGATTTATAATAAATTAGTTTCAAACAAGATTTTGAAAATTTGATTCATTTTAGTCCCTATCAACTGGAAAGATTTCATTGACCCATAGGCCTAGCAATAGACATCATCAAGGACATGTGCAGGCAATAGCATCAAAGGGCTAGTGATCTGTTTTTATTAAAATATAACTACTTTCCTTTTTCTTTTCTTTTTCTTCTTGTGGGTGAAAAAATATTATAGTTAAAACAAAGAAAATAGCTTTAGCAAACAAATTTTGACTCCTTTACAAGTTGTGTTTTAGGTAAATATAAAAGCTAAAGTCCAAGAGCATCATCCCAACTCCGCACCAATCCTCACTCTTTTAATAATCGCAAAATGAAATGTTTGGGAGATGCGAAAACCCTGAAATTAAGGAAAGATTAAGACACCAACATGTGATTAGGGGACATTGATTTGACATTATACATGGACTTTAGAGTTTAGACAAAACATTGGTTTTATTTATTTATTTATTTATTTTTTATTTAAAAAAATGGTCATACCTTGAAGAAATGGAAAACAAAGTAAACAACAAAAGTGCTGAGTGAAGTGTTTGAAGACGATCAAAACATCAATATCTAGGTGACAATTAACAAGATAGAAACAAAAGGCAATGCCAAAACAATGTTCGAAGTTGGGTTGATTTATTCTAGGAAAGGTGATACTCATCTAGAATCCAGTTATAGTCAACCATGTCCAAGGAAACATTGTGATGTATAGACATAATTGTATAGAATAATATTGAAATGTGTGGATTAAAATTCAGTTAGGATGTGGCTCATATTATACTATGTCTAAGTCTGCACCACATATTTAAATAGAGAGGCAGGTTTGTAGTGCCCCGACCCTGCCCCTATCCCGAATCATATTGGGGTCAAGGCAAACTGGGAAAGGGGCAGTAGCGTGTTAATTTTGCAATTTTAGGAATGATGGTACTGATAAAAGTGAGAAATGATATGATGTATTATGAATAATGATTGATAAGTAATGAGACTTAAAAGATAGAAGATAAGAAAGAAAGAACAAAAATAAGCGTTAATTGTAATATTTTGGTATCTTACTTTGAGAGAATTACTTTATATATTATATACATACAAAGAGATTTAATTAATGTAATATGAGTGAGAGCGGGCAGAATGGGGAAAGGAAAACCCGTCTCTGTCCTACTTTTTTATCTAGACAAGAAAACTCGCATCAGGTGGGGCGGGAGAGAGATTTTTCTTTTTTCTCATTAAAAAAAAGGGTCATATTGAAGAAATGGAAAACAAAGCAAACAACAAAAGTGCTGAGTGAAATGTTTGAAGATGATCAAAACATCATTATCTAGGTGATAATTAACAAGCTAAAAACAAAAGGCAATGCCAAAACAATGTTCAAGTTAGTTTGATTTATTCTAGGAAAGGTGATACTCATCTAGAATCCAATTATAGTCAACCATGTCCAAGGAAACATTGTGCTCTATCGACATGATAGTATATAATAATATTGAAATGTGTGGATTAAGATTCATTTTAGATGTAATTTCTATCATACTAAGTCTAGATCTGCACCAAATATTTAAATTTTGGACTAGGGATGGCAATGGCACGGGATAGGGCAGGGTGAGTACAGGTTTGTAGTGCCCCTCGCCTCCTATTCCGAATCATATTTGGGGTAAGGTGAATTGGGAAAGGGGAGGAAGCATGTTAGTTTTGCAATTTTAGGAATGATGATAAAAGTGAGAATGATATGATATGTTGTGAATAATGATCGATAAGTAACGATAATTTAAAAGATATGAGATGAGAGATAAAGAAGTAAACATGAGTGTTATGTGTAATATTTTGGTAATCTAGTCTTGCCGTATTTGAGAGAGTTAAATCACACACACACACACACACATATATATATATATATTGGCACTGTTTGGGAAGAGCAATTGGAGGCTATTATAGCCTTAAATGAAAAATAAGCTAAAAAGCTCCACTATTCACCCCTTTTTATTAAAAAAAAAAAAAAAATAGCCTCAGCTGCCGTGACAGTGTAGGCACAGCCTACACTGTCAAAGTGTCAAATTGTTACATCACTTGGGAAATTACAATTTTGCCCCTTTACATCAATTTAAAAAATTATAATATTAGGGACAAATTAGTCATTTTAAATTCAAACATCATTTCAACACACTTTTCAGTACAACAACTCAAATAAAAATCCATCTCATCTTCCCAAACACAAAAACTAAAATAGCCTACTAAAATAGCTAAAAAGTGAAAAAGCCTTTAAAATAGTCACTTCCCAAACGAGGCCATTATACATATAAAGAGATTAATATATATAATATGAGAGAGACTGGAAAATTCGTGTGGGACGGGAGAAATTGCTATATCCCTATTGGATACTCTTTTTTTTCTTCAGAATTTTTCTTGGTGCATTCTATTTCTGTAATGGAGAAATGTATGAAAACAAAGCACTCTTGAGATGCAAACTTGTCCAACAAATGTGATGCCTTTTACATATATGTTTCTTTTTTTTGTTGGTATAAAGAATAAGAGGCCTTTTTGTAAGTCTTCTTAGCTTACTTTTTTCTACATCTTACGAACAACTTCTGATCAGCAGAGTCATCAATTCAATTATTCCTCTAGCTTTTCTACATAAATTAGAATACCCTCTCTCTCTCTCTCTCTCTCTCTCTCTGACAAGAAAACCAATAAGAATTTACAGTAGCATGCATGGAAGGGTGTAAGTAACATGGCACGTTCATGGAAGTAGTATATATGCTCTTAATCTTTATTTATTTATCTAAAAGCATATGCATCTCTCTTTTACTCTTCACACAGCCACTATAATCCAATTCTTTCAGTTTATTTTTTTCTACTAGAAAAAGCCCTAGTTTTGTGTCAATGCCATATTCCCATGTGCCCTCCCTAATTGTTGGCTATCAAAATTCTTGACGGAGTGATTTCTATTAATATTTTGCACTCATCATGTGTGTTTGTGTGTGTGTGTCCAACTCTACATCTAAGACTAACCAATAATGCAAAAGGTGATCACTCTGATGATCATGTGGTGAGATCTTCATTCGATCCCAATGTCCACATTCCACAATGTGGTGTAGATCCACTTCAGTGTTTCTGTAAATTTTGTTTACATTAGTATTAGCATGTGTTGTGAGTATGTCTAGATTTCAATGCCGATTACGCATTGGCTGTTGTATAATGCTAGGTTTGATGTAGTATTTGTATTTGTATCTATTTTGACCCAGTTTACAATTATTTGGATCTTTGTATATATTGGGTTTATTTCGGGTTCTATATGGTCTTGAGAACTTCAGTAATAAACAATTGTGTTGACTGCTGACTGCTGAGAAGGAAGGCTTATTGTATTTCTTTACCTTCATAGTGAAATTTCTGTATTGTTCTTTGCCTATGAACATTTAAGTGACACTTTGTGAAATCCCACGACACCCACACAACACTCTCCCTCACTACTGCTCTCCTGTTGACTGGAGAGAAACCTAACCCTTTGATTTCATGCTACGTAAAACTCATTTTGACAAATGTTATTGGACTAATCAAATTTGATTAGTTTTATCGAATTTGAAAATTAAGGAGTTCAGTGCAAATGGATCTTGTCTTCATATTCTTTTCCAATATGTGATAAACCTGCTCTGTTTGTTTTCATTTCCAAAATCTGTTTTCTTAAAAAAAAAAAAAAAACTAGATTCTAATTTGGTAAAATAATAAAAAACACCAATCAATTTGATGTGGCTTTATCTTTTTGGGGTTGGAAATATTTTTAAAAGTTTGTTTTGATTGTTTAATTTTTGTCAAAATAGAATTTATTTTTTCATTAAAAAAAATCAGAAAACATATTCTAAAAATGAAACCAAACAAATTGAGGATGGAATGTTGCAAATTCAGTAGATTACAAATGCGACTTTTACACTTATATTAGGTATCCTTTCACTGGGAAGAGAAGGGATAAAAGGAAAAGAAGGAAGGGACCATTTGAGATTTACTCTATATTTTTAGCTGTTTGTCCTTTTGTCTCTTATTTTAATGCTGCTGTTGTCTCTTTATTTCCTCATCTTCATGTCCGTATATATATATTGGGGTGGTTGCTGTGCACATATATACGGATTTGGGGTCACTGTTATGTAGGGTGCATAGCAGCTATTATTGTGTAGGTAAATGGGTTTATTTCGGGACTCATTTCGATAATTTGAATCGTTTACATTTTAGAATACATCAAGTAGAATATACTTGCAAAAAATTAAATTAATCGGATATTGTTTACTTATTCATCCACTCATATTTGTATTTACAAAAATAAATAACAATTGTGATTTAAATTATTAAAATGAATACAAATGTAAGTGGATGAAGGGGTAAATGATATCCGATTAACTTTTTTTTTTGCAGGTATGTTTTGCTTGATATATTTTAAAATGTGAACGGTTCGGATTATCGAAATGAGTTCCAAAATGAGCTCATTTGGCTGCACAATAGTGATTGATGTGTACTCCCGCAAACAACTAATATATATATCTATACTATTATATATGTGAGTACTTAGATTGGTTTATTGAAGCTTTGTCTCTCTTCATACCAAGTGTCCAGTGATTTATCAAAAAAAAAATAAAAGAAAATGAGCCAAGACTTGAACTCAAGACTACAAATTTGATAAGGAAGACTCTTATCACTTGAGATTACAACCAATATATGTTAAATATTTTATTTATTCAACTTGCACACACATCGCGTGTACCAACCACTAGTATATATATATGTACATATCCTTTTTAACCTCTTTTCTCTCTCTCTCTCTCTCTCTTATCCACCTTAATCAACTGATAAATTACTCAAAAATTAATCTCTACCATATCTTACATAGATATCACATTACATAGAATAAAGCTTGGTAGCTCGAAGTTGACCCCCTCTAATCCCCATAATGCCCAAAACGACGTCGTTTTGGGCATTAGGCTCTCTTTTTTTTTTTTTTTTTTTTTTTCGTTGACCTGTGCAGGGGAGGGGGGGGGAGGGGGAGGGGGAGGGGGAGGGGGAGGAGAGGGAGAGGGAGAGGGAGAGGGAGAGAAAGAGGTCGCCGTCGCCGTCGTCTCCGATCCGTCACAGATCCGTCGCCGATCGCCGTGCCGATCGCCGTGCCTCCGCCTCCGGTGCCGATCGCCTCAGCCATTGCCGATCGCCACGCCCCCCGCCTCCGCCTCCGCCTCCAGCCCATTTTTTAGGCCCCCTCCCCCTCCCCCTCCCTCTCCCTCTCCCTCTCCCTCTCCCCCTCCTCCTCCTCCGTCTTCTTCTTCCTTCTGCTGAAAAAAAAAAGAAAAAAAAAAAATTAGGGGGATTCGGGGGAGCTCGTTTTCGAGCTCCCTAGCACGGTCCCATTACATAAATTAATCTTGACTACACAATCATCCACTCAAAATTTTGTAAGTGGATAATGGGTCTAGACTTTTTCTTTATGTTATGGGGGCACTTGAAAAAATAGCATGTCAAGTACCCATCAAACCATAATCAGCCAAATTGTACAACATTTTGTACAAGTTGTTTATATGAGAATAGTGAGGTGGGTGAAGATTGAAAGTGTTCCACAACCTTTCATTCTATTTTAAAAAATCTAGAAAAGGCAACAGAAAATTGCATACTTTGTGGCTCAGATTCATTATATTTATTTTTTTACATACAATTGTTCATTAAATAGGGTTGATGTACTAATGGTATAGAAAAACTTAGCCTCTATTTCGTACAACTTTGGAACGTTAGTTTTAGGGCTTATTTTGCATATGATGTTTATTTACGAGTTTCAAAAATTAATTCCACTCGCTTTTGAAAACTTGGTCGAAAGTGAGAAAATTTGGACTAACCGGTCATCCTACCGGTTGTCCGGCCGGTTGACCGGATTAGTGCAAATATATATATATATATATATTACAATTGACACATGTTAATTTTTATATATTCGAAAAAAATATTTTCCGAATTTTTTATGAGCTTTAATAGAATTTTGAGTAGTGTGTTTGGTTATGAGTTGTAAATTTTTATATAAAATATCACATGTTACATCAAAAATTTCCCACTCAATTCAAAACTCTTTTCAAAACACTTTCACCAAACAAATTTTCCACACTCAAATCGTAATTTCAAAATTCACAAACTCAAAATATAATTTCTACTCTCAAATCATATTTAGAAAACTTTACCAAACGCTACCTTAATGTGTGATTTAGATTTATTATGTGTGTTTATATTTTATTGTGCATAAAAAAGGATCTATACTAATAATACATGAAATATGCAATTTCTTACACTTTAACTGAAGGATTATTTTTAGAATTTTATGTGAAATCTTAACAAAATAAAAAAGACCAAATACTCAAAATATGCAATTTTTATTTTATTTTATTTTATTTTTGTGCCCAAAGTATTTGCTTTGTTGAATTTTAATCCTCAACTCTTTTTTTTCTTTTTCTTTTTAATTTTTTTTTCTTGTAAAGTTTCATTTCCTATAAAGTTTCAAAAATACTCCTCCCCTATTATTGATTTTTCAATGACATAATATAAGGAATTAAAGTGTAACATATTGCATACATTATAGATTAAAAAAAATAGAAAAATTTAAAAATTTAGAACTAAAATATAACAAGTCGAATGTTTTAAAGATCATTAATATAATTAATTCAATAAAAAACTTACAAGAAAATGCAAGAAAAAATATATAGTGAAGTAGTTTGAGATCATGTGCTTGAGAGCTCATAATGCTAAATGTGATGGCACGAGGGCCGATCTATCTTCTCATATTATATATATGGACTTTTGTGCCTTGCATATGGTATGCAAGGCACTTACACCCTTCTATTTTGCATTTACACATTTGTATGCATTGGGTTATATCAAATTATTTGAAATTTGTGTAATTGGTGACCTGCTAAGCAGGTCACTTTCCAGGTAAATTAATAAAATAATATATTATATGACTAAAGGTGTAAATGGTCACAAAAAATGTATAAGTTTTCACAAAAGGCGTAAGCAATTTCAGAAAAAGGCATAATGGATTTCTGAAAACTTACACCTTTTTCTGAAAACTTACGCCTTCTGCAAAATCATTTACACCTTTTATGAACACTTACTCCTTTTGTGAGTTGACTTACCAAAGGTGTAAACAAACGAAAACTTACACATTTTGCTTAAGATTACACCTTTTCGTGGAAGTGGTTACACATTTTGCTTAAGGTTACACCTTTTCGTCGAACTTACACCTTTTGTGGAAGCCCAACTTAAAGCTTTTTCGGAAGTCACTTATACCTTTTGTAAAAAAATAAATTCATCAAATTTACACCTTTTGCTTCAGCTTATACCATTTCGTGGAAGTGCCTATATTTTTTTTGAAAAGTTACTCATTTTGTGAAATAATTTTTGTCATAAGATTTATACTTTTTCTTCAAATTTACACTTTTTGTGAAAGAGTATATAAGCACAAAAGTATAAATCTTATGACAAAAATTATTTCACAAAAGGAGTAACTTTTAAAAAATGGTGTAAGTATTTTCAGAAAAAGGTGTAAGCTTAAGCAAAAGGTGTAAATTTGATGATTTTTTTTTTCACAAAAGGTATAAATGACTTCCGAAATAGCTTTAAGTTGGGCTTTCACAAAAGGTGTAAGTTGGAAGAAAAAGTATAAATCTTATACCAAAAATTCTTACACAAAAGGAGTAACTTTTCAAAAATTGTGTAAATATTTTCACGAAAAGTATGAAGGAGTAACATTTCAAAGTGTTCATAACCAGAAAAGGAGTAAGAAAGGGTTCATTTCAAAATGTTCGTAAACACAGAAGGAGTAACATATGTTCATCTCAAAGTAGTAAACACAAAAGGAGTAACATTTCGAAGTGTTCATAAACCAATTGAGAAAACCACTGAACAAATCAAAGGGTTCGTGACCCCCGCTGACCACCCAAGCGTCGGTGGGCTCCGGTGCTCACAGCCTTCTGAGATCGGCACCACCACGGGTACTGCCGCCGCAAATCAAAGGTTTTTTGAAAGATTGGCTATCGATCTTGGTCTCTCTCTGTCGATCCCTGTTTATCTCGGCCTGTCTCCAGCGATCTTGGTCTGTCTGTGTCCATGTGGGTCTCTTCTCTGTCGATCTCTGTCGATTTCGATCCCTCTGTCGATGTCTGTCGATTTCGGTCCCTCTGTCGATCTCTGTCGATTTCGGTCCCTCTGTCGATCAGTGTCCATCTAGGTCTTTATGTCTGTTGATCTCAGTCTATCTCTCTCTCTCTCTCTCTCTCTCTGTCCGTTGCTCTATATTAAAAACGGTTCACTTTTACATTGACATACTTGGTTGAATTTGGACTGGGAGTCGCTATTCCAAGCCCTCCCAGACTCGTCTTCTCTGAAACGGAGTTCTACTGGGAGAAAGGCCAAGCCCTCCGAAACGCCCTTCTTTCTCATCTTGCCATTATCTGAACAAGACAAATACAGTGTGATTGGATTTTAGGAACTTACAGGTTTTCGGGGAAAAAAACGGAACTTACACGTTTTGCGAAATTACTTACATCTCTTTGTGGCATAAGATTTATACTTTTTCTTCGAACTTATACCGTTTGTGAAAGGCCAACTTAAAGCTTTTTTGGAAGGCACTTATACCTTTTGTGAAAAAAAAAATTCATCAAATTTACACATTTGGCTTAAGGTTACACCTTTTCGTGGAAGTGGTTACACTATTTTTGAAAAGTTACTCATTTTGTGTAAGAATTTTCGGCATAACATTTATACCTTTTCTTCTGACTTACACCTTTTGTGGAAGCCCAACTTAAAGCTTTTTCGGAAGTCACTTATACCTTTTGTGAAAAAATAAATTCATCAAATTTACACCTTTTGCTTCAGCTTATACCTTTTCGTGGAAGTGCTTATATTTTTTTTGAAAAGTTACTCCTTTTGTGTAAGAATTTTTGGCATAACATTTATACCTTTTGCTTCGAACTTACACCTTTTGTGGAAGCCCAACTTAAAGCTTTTTCGGAAGTCACTTATACCTTTTCGTGGAAGTGCTTATATTTTTTTTGAAAATTTACTCCTTTTGTATAAGAATTTTTGGCATAACATTTATACCTTTTGCTTCGAACTTACACCTTTTGTGGAAGCCCAACTAAAAGCTTTTTCGGAAGTCACTTATACCTTTTGTGAAAAAATAAATTCATCAAATTTACACCTTTTGCTTAAGCTTATACCTTTTCGTGAAAGTGCTTATATTTTTTTTGAAAAGTTACTCCTTTTGTGAAATAATTTTTGTCATAAGATTTATACTTTTTCTTCAAACCTACACCTTTTGTGAAAGAGTATATAAGCACAAAAGTATAAATGTTATGCCAAAAATTCTTACAGAAAAGGAGTAACTTTTCAAAAATGGTGTGAGTATTTTCAGGAAAAGGTGTAAGCTTAAGCAAAAGGTGTAAATTTGATGATTTTTTTTTTCACAAAAGGTATAATTGACTTCCGAAATAGCTTTAAGTTGGGCTTTCACAAAAGGTGTAAGTTGGAAGAAAAAGTATAAATCTTATGCCAAAAATTCTTACACAAAAGGAGTAACTTTTCAAAAATTGTGTAAATATTTTCACGAAAAGTATGAAGGAGTAACATTTCAAAGTGTTCATAACCAGAAAATGAGTAAGAAAGGGTTCATTTCAAAATGTTCGTAAACACAGAAGGAGTAACATATGTTCATCTCAAAGTATTAAACACAAAAGGAGTAACATATCGAAGTGTTCATAAACAAATTGAGACAACCACTGAACAAATCAAAGGGTTCGTGACCCCCGCTGACCACCCAAGCGTCGGTGGGCTCCGGTGCTCACAGCCTTCTGAGATCGGCACCACCACGGGCACCGCCGCCGCAAATCAAAGGTTTTTGGAAAGATTGGCTATTGATCTTGGTCTCTCTCTGTCGATCCCTGTTTATCTCGGCCTGTCTCCAGCGATCTTGGTCTGTCTGTGTCCATGTGGGTCTCTTCTCTGTCGATCTCTGTCGATTTCGGTCCCTCTGTCGATCAGTGTCCATCTAGGTCTTTATGTCTGTTGATCTCAGTCTATCTCTCTCTCTCTCTCTCTCTCTCTCTCTGTCCGTTACTCTATATTAAAAACGGTTCTCTTTTACATTGACATACTTGGTTGGATTTGGACTGGGAGTCGCTATTCCAAGCCCTCCCAGACTCGTCTTCTTTGAAACGGAGTTCTACTGGGAGAAAGGCCAAGCCCTCCGAAACGCCCTTCTCTCTCATATTGCCATTATCTGAACAAGACAAATACAGTGTGATTGGATTTTAGGAACTTACAAGTTTTCGGGGGAAAAAACGGAACTTACATGTTTTGCGAAGTTACTTACATCTCTTTGTGGCATAAGATTTATACTTTTTTTTCGAACTTACACCGTTTGTGAAAGGCCAACTTAAAGCTTTTTTGGAAGTCACTTATACCTTTTGTGAAAAAAAAAATTCATCAAATTTACACATTTGGCTTAAGGTTACACCTTTTCGTGGAAGTGGTTACACTATTTCTGAAAAGTTACTCCTTTTGTGTAAGAATTTTCGGCATAACATTTATACCTTTTCTTCTGACTTACACCTTTTGTGGAAGCCCAACTTAAAACTTTTTCGGAAGTCACTTATACCTTTGGTGAAAAAATAAATTCATCAAATTTACACATTTTCGTGGAAGTGCTTATATTTTTTTTGAAAATTTACTCCTATTGTGTAAGAATTTTTGGCATAACATTTATACCTTTTGCTTCGAACTTACACCTTTTCTGGAAGCCCAACTTAAAGCTTTTTCGGAAGTCACTTATTCCTTTTGTGAAAAAATAAATTCATCAAATTTACACATTTTGCTTCAGCTTATACCTTTTCGTAGAAGTGCTTATATTTTTTTTGAAAAGTTACTCCTTTTGTGTAAGAATTTTTGGCATAACATTTATACCTTTTGCATCGAACTTACATCTTTTCTGGAAGCCCAACTTAAAGCTTTTTCGGAAGTCACTTATACCTTTTGTGAAAAAATAAATTCATCAAATTTACACATTTTGCTTCAGCTTATACCTTTTCGTAGAAGTGCTTATATTTTTTTTGAGAAGTTACTCTTTTTGTGTAAGAATTTTTGGCATAACATTTATACCTTTTGCTTCGAACTTACACCTTTTGTGGAAGCCCAACTTAAAGCTTTTTCGGAAGTGACTTATACCTTTTGTGAAAAAATAAATTCATCAAATTTACACCTTTTGCTTAAGCTTATACCTTTTCGTGGAAGTGCTAATATTTTTTTTGAAAAGTTACTCTTTTTGTGTAAGAATTTTTGACATAACATTTATAGCTTTTGCTTCGAACTTACACCTTTTGTGGAAGCCCAACTTAAAGCTTTTTCGGAAGTGACTTATACCTTTTGTGAAAAAATAAATTCATCAAATTTACACCTTTTGCTTCAGCTTATACCTTTTTGTGGAAGTGTTTATATTTTTTTTTGAAAATTTACTCCTTTTGTGTAAGAATTTTTGGCATAACATTTATACCTTCTGCTTCGAACTTACACCTTTTGTGAAAGCCCAACTTAAAGCTTTTTCGGAAGTCACTTATACCTTTTGTGAAAAAATAAATTCATCAAATTTACACCTTTTGCTTCAGCTTATACCTTTTCGTGGAAGTGCTTATATTTTTTTTTGAAAATTTACTCCTTTTGTGTAAGAATTTTTGGCATAACATTTATACCTTTTGCTTCGAACTTACACCTTTTGTGGAAGCCCAACTTAAAGCTTTTTCGGAAGTCACTTATACCTTTTGTGAAAAAATAAATTCATCAAATTTACACCTTTTGCTTAAGCTTATACCTTTTCGTGGAAGTGCTTATATTTTTTTTGAAAAGTTACTCCTTTTGTGAAATAATTTTTGTCATAAGATTTATATTTTTTCTTCAAACTTACACCTTTTTGTGAAAGAGTATATAAGCACAAAAGTATAAATGTGATGCCAAAAATTCTTACACAAAAGGAGTAACTTTTCAAAAATGGTGTGAGTATTTTCAGAAAAAGATGTAAGCTTAAGTAAAAGGTGTAAATTTGATGATTTTTTTTTTTCCACAAAAGGTATAAGTGACTTCCGAAATAGCTTTAAGTTGGCCTTTCAACAAAGGTGTAAATTGGAAGAAAAAGTATAAATCTTATGCCAAAAATTCTTACACAAAAGGAGTAACTTTTAAAAAATGGTGTAAATATTTTCACGAAAAGTATGAAGGAGTAACATTTCAAAGTGTTCATAACCAAAAAATGAGTAAGAAAGGGTTCATTTCAAAATGTTCGTAAACACAGAAGGAGTAACGTATGTTCATCTCAAAGTAGTAAACACAAAAGGAGTAACATATCAAAGTGTTCATAAACAAATTGAGACAACCACTGAACAAATCAAAGGGTTCGTGACCCCCGCTGACCACCCAAGCGTCGGTGGGCTCCGGTGCTCACAGCCTTCTGAGATCGGCACCACCACGGGCACTGCCGCCGCAAATCAAAGGTTTTTTGAAAGATTGGCTATCGATCTTGGTCTCTCTCTGTCAATCCCTGTTTATCTCGGCGTGTCTCCAGCAATCTTGGTCTGTCTGTGTCCATGTGGGTCTCTTCTCTGTCGATCTCTGTCCATTTCGGTCCCTCTGTCGATCAATGTCCATCTAGGTCTTTATGTCTGTTGATCTCAGTCTATCTCTCTCTCTCTCTCTGTCTGTCCGTTGCTCTATATTAAAAACGGTTCTCTTTTACATTGACATACTTGGTTGGATTTGGACTGGGAGTCGCTATTCCAAGCCCTTCCAGACTCGTCTTCTCTGAAACGGAGTTCTACTGGGAGAAAGGCCAAGCCCTCCGAAACGCCCTTCTCTCTCATATTGCCATTATCTGAACAAGACAAATACAGTGTGATTGGATTTTAGGAACTTGCAGGTTTTCGGGGGAAAAAACGGAACTTACACATTTTGCGAAGTTACTTACATCTCTTTGTGGCATAAGATTTATACTTTTTTTTCGAACTTACACCGTTTGTGAAAGGCCAACTTAAAGCTCTTTTGGAAGTCACTTATACCTTTTGTGGAAAAAAAAATTCATCAAATTTACATATTTGGCTTAAGGTTACCCCTTTTCGTGGAAGTGGTTACACTATTTCTGAAAAGTTACTCATTTTGTGTAAGAATTTTCGGCATAACATTTATACATTTTCTTCTGACTTACACCTTTTGTGGAAGCCCAACTTAAAGCTTTTTCGGAAGTCACTTATACCTTTGGTGAAAAAATAAATTCATCAAATTTACACATTTTCGTGGAAGTGCTTATATTTTTTTAAAAAATTTACTCCTATTGTGTAAGAATTTTTGGCATAACATTTATACCTTTTGCTTCGAACTTACACCTTTTCTGGAAGCCCAACTTAAAGCTTTTTCGGAAGTCACTTATACCTTTTGTGAAAAAATAAATTCATCAAATTTACACCTTTTGCTTCAGCTTATACCTTTTCGTGGAAGTGCTTATATTTTTTTTTGAAAAGTTACTCCTTTTGTGTAAGAATTTTTGGTATAACATTTATATCTTTTGCTTCGAACTTACACCTTTTGTGGAAGCCCAACTTAAAGCTTTTTCGGAAGTCACTTATACCTTTTCTGAAAAAATAAATTCATCAAATTTACACCTTTTGCTTCAGCTTATACCTTTTCGTGGAAGTGCTTATATTTTTTTTGAAAAGTTACTCCTTTTGTGAAATAATTTTTGTCATAAAATTTATACCTTTTGCTTCGAACTTACACCTTTTGTGGAAGCCCAACTTAAAGCTTTTTCGGAAGTCACTTATACCTTTTGTGAAAAAATAAATTCATCAAATTTACACCTTTTGCTTAAGCTTATACCTTTTCGTGGAAGTGCTTATATTTTTTTTGAAAATTTACTCCTTTTGTGAAATAATTTTTGGCATAAGATTTATACTTTTCTTCAAACTTACACCTTTTTGTGAAAGAGTATATAAGCACAAAAGTATAAATGTGATGCCAAAAATTCTTACAGAAAAGGAGTAACTTTTCAAAAATGGTGTAAGTATTTTCAGAAAAAGGTGTAAGCTTAAGCAAAAGGTGTAAATTTGATGAATTTTTTTTTTCACAAAAGGTATAAGTGACTTCCAAAATAGTTTTAAGTTGGGCTTTCACAAAAGGTGTAAGTTGGAAGAAAAAGTATAAATCTTATGCCAAAAGTTCTTACAAAAAAGGAGTAACTTTTAAAAAATGGTGTAAATATTTTCACGAAAAGTATGAAGGATTAACATTTCAAAGTGTTCATAACCAGAAAAGGAGTAAGAAAGGGTTCATTTCAAAATGTTCGTAAACACAGAAGGAGTAACATATGTCATCTCAAAGTAGTAAACACAAAAGGAGTAACATATCGAAGTGTTAATAAACTAATTGAGACAACCACTGAACAAATCAAAGGGTTCGTGACCCCCGCTGACCACCCAAGCGTGGATGGGCTCCGGTGCTCACAGCCTTCTGAGATCGGCACCTCCACGGGCACTGCCGCCGCAAATGAAAGGTTTTTTTGAAAGATTGGCTATCGATTTTGCCTATTCTCCGTCGATGTCTGTCTCTCTCTGTCGATCCCTGTTTATCTCGGTCTGTCTCCAGTGATCTTGGTCTGTCTGTGTCCATGTGGGCCTCTTCTCTGTCGATCTCTGTCGATTTCGGTCCCTCTGTCGATCTCGGAGTGGCTGCTTTGTCGATCAGTGTCCATCTAGGTCTCTATGTCTGTTGATCTCAGTCTATCTCTCTCTCTCTCTCTCTCTGTCCGTTGCTCTATATTAAAAACGGTTCTCTTTTACATTGACATACTTGGTTGGATTTGGACTTGGAGTCGCTATTCCAAGCCCTCCCAGACTCGTCGTCTCTGAAACGGAGTTCTACTGAGAGAAAGGCCAAGCCCTCCAAAATGCCCTTCTCTCTCACATTGCCATTATTTGAACAAGACAAATACAGTGTGATTGGATTTTAGGAACTTCCAGGTTTGGGGGGGAAAAAACGGAACTTACACGTTTTACGAAGTTACTCACATCTGTTGTGAAAAAACTTACACTATTTGTGAAAGGTTACACATTGGTGAAATAATTTATTTTATAAAATTTAGACCTGTTCGTTGAAATACTTAAACCTTTTGTGAGAAGTTACTAATTTATTAAAAATCATGTCTATTAAAAAATTTACACGTTTTATTGGAACTTACACTTTTCTGAGAACAGAACTTACACCTTTTTTGAAATAAGTTACATCTGTTCTGAACATTCTTACACCTTTTATGGAAATCTGAATTATATTTTCCTAAAATTTAAACCTTCAATGGGAAGTTACACCATTTGTGACATAACTTCCATGTTTTGTGAAAACTACATACATGTTTTTGAAAATATACACCTTGCATGGAAGGAGTATTTGAATAAAATTTATACCTTTTGTTAAAAACATAAACCTTTTTCTGAATGATTACACCTTTTTGTGGGAATGCTTACACCGTTTCTAAATGGTTACTGCTTTTGTGAATAACTTTTTTCATAAAATTTACACTTTTTATGGGATGTTACAACTTTTTCTGCCAGCAAAACTTACACCTTTTTAAAAAATTTACACCTTCTATGGAAAATATGTTTTCAGCAAGTTTACACCTTATTTTAAAAGCTTACACCTCTTCTAAAAAGGTACTCCTTTTGTGAAGCAAACATGTTTAAAAAAATTTACACCTTTTAAATAGGAGTTACATCTTTGGTGAAGACAGTTAGACCTTTTTTGAAAATTTACACGTTTTATGGAAAATAAGCTTTTGATCAAGTTTGTTAAAAGAAATTATTTGACAAAAGGTATAACCTTTTCAAATATGGTGTATGTTTGTCCGAAGAAGGTGTAAATGACCATAGAAAAGATGTAAGTTTTGTTTTTCACTAAAGGTGTAACTTGAAATAAAAAGTGTAAATTTTATGAAAAAGGTTTTTCCACAAAATGTGTAATTTTTCAAGAAGTTGTAAATATTTTCGAGAGAAGGTGTAAATTTTTAGGAAAGGTGTAAAATTTAGGAATAGTTGTAAACTTTGTGAGTTTTTACAAAAGGTATAAGTTCCCAAAAAAGACCAATCATCGAAGCTGAATGTTTTGTTTTTACAAAAGATATAAGTTCCCAAAAAAGACCAATCCCAATAAAGCTGAATGTTTCGTTTTTAGAAAAGATATAAGTTCCAAGGTGTAACTTTTATTAAGAAAATTAATGTAAAGATATAAGTTCCAAGGTGTAACTTTTATGAAGAAAATTAATTTATAAATGATGTCAGTTTTCATTAAAAGGTGTAAGTTGTCAGAACAAGTACGGAGTATAAAATTTTAAAAAATGCCGTAGTGTTCAAAAGAGGTGTAAGTTCCGTCGGCCCGTCCGTCTCTCTTCCATCTCGGACCTCTCTCTTTGTTTGTCTTTCTCTCTGCCCGTCTCTCCGTTGTTCCATTTCCCCGTAGCTGTAGGGTTTTACAGAGAAAAGTATTTCAGGGCCGAGCTTAAGTTCTTGGGAAGGCTAGCCATGGAAGTGGATGCATAAATACTTTGTTTAAGTTGATTTTTGTCGGTGGAGCACAACCGCAAGGGTTAATCGAGCACCACCGTCGGTTCGTCTGATCCGGTTGGTATTTCCTTTATTTCGTGCTGGTACATTATCTGTCTCCTTGTTTGTCTTCTATCATTCGCATATACCTTCACACCCAACCCGAAAGCGACCCAATAGAAACTGTTCTGTACTCCATTTTCGTATTTTGTGCTATTCGAATAGGAACTCTTCCCTCTGCTAACCGAAATGGACCCAATAGGAACTGTTCTGTACTCGATTTTTGTATTTTCTCCCTTTCGAATAGGAAGTCTTCCCTCTGCTATCAGTGCTACAAGTTGAACATAGGTATCATAGTAGTTAGCAACAAGCATAAAAGGTGTCCTACATTTACATGGCGAACTTGTTAGGTTGGGTTATATATAAGGAAAGAAGACTTTAAAAGAAATTTGTGTAATGTTGGCACGGGAAAAACAATTTTTTTTTTTCGAGTAGCCAAAAAAGCAAAAATAAGAAACTCGATAAACAAACAATGACTAATCTTGTTTCCGCAACAGGTAGCACACTCGGTTGAATTTTGCTTTCAATTTTGTAGTACTCGGTGATTTTATATTGCCGGAACTTATGTTTAGAAACAATCTGTGTTACACGGACTCTTCAAAATAGATCAAATACCTGTGTCGGACACCTGAGAGTCGGACAAGGGTATGGGATATGTGTTGGATACTTTTCAACGGACACTTCTTATATAATTGTATATAACACAATTATTATATGTGCAAATTATTGTGAAATTACTATAAATGTGATTTTGACACTGTGAGTTACATATAGTACCATTTTATGTCACATATTAGATTAAAAAATATGATATTTTTTCCCCACACCGTGTACCATTGAATGTAGGGTTAAGATTTAATGAGTCGGACCTGTACGTACATACCGCACCCGGCACCCGTACCCGAGTCCGTGTAACACAGTAAACAACTCTTTCTTTCAGTGCTGAAGTTCATGCATAGTTGACGGTATTCAACTTAAAACATAGGAAAGCCAATTGAAAGAGTTGAAATGAGGATGACGATTTCCAAATTTTGTAGAGAGCTATCCGTTCCCACACCCAATTCTGAATCAAGAGTTGAAGCGTTCACTTTCATGGCTAGCCTTTCCAACAACTTAAGCGGCCGGAGGCGATGGCTGAAAACCAATACCTTCTCCCCACCTGAGTCGGACAACCGTAACAGATTAAGGAAGAAGTTTGCCTTCAGTCCTTCTCTAATATCCAACTTTTCTAAGATGTGGTCCATCCGGGCATCGTCAATGCCCTGTGTTTCTGTGGTTGACGTGTCTGTAGGTGAACTCTTTAGGAGGGATCTCAACTGTGGGTGCACATACAGTGTGCTCCCATCCCAGGTGATGTTCAACTCCTTAACCAAGTTGTTCAGTTCTTCAACTTCACGAACTGTCGTAAGGGTGAGGTGAAGAAATTCAGAAAAGTCAACAAGCCCAGGCAATTCATGAAGAATATCTCATTCGTAGAAATGGACAACCTTGCCTGCCATTGCACGCAACTTTTGAATGACGGTTACCTTTCTCTTGAAGTTATCATCTTGCATATATATACAGCAGTTACATTTGAAGAGGAAGGTAGCTGTCATTCATGAGTTGCGGGCTGTCTGGATTTTATTGAGCGTAGAAATGAAATGCGTACTCTCATTTGTCTTTTTAATGACCTTCGTGCAGAATGAGAATGGATGGGTACGTTAGTAATATTTGTTGGCAGGCAGTGGCAGTCTTGCTTGTTTCATTGTCACATACAATTGATGAAACTTGCTTGTACGCCCGGAAAAGTATTCTTCTCTGATCTGCCCACTGTCTGAGCACCCGAAGGTAATGGAGCATGAGCCAGGATGCAGCCACCTCGATTCTCTGCAACCAAGTTGCTCAGTAGGAAATTGAAGCCCTCAACTTGATGGCTGGCCTTTCCAACAACTTAAGCGGCCGGAGACGATGGCTGAAAACCAATACCTTCTCCCCACCTGAGTCGGACAAGCCTAACAGATTAAGGAAGAAGTTTGCCTTCAGTCCTTCTCTAATATCCAACTTTTCTAAGATGTGGTCCATCCGGGCATCGTCAATGCCCTCTGTTTCTGTGGTTGACGTGTCTGTAGGTGAACTCTTTAGGAGGGATCTCAACTGTGCGTGCACATACAGTGTGCTGCCATCCAGGTCATGTTCAACTTCTTAACTACGTTGTTCAGTTCTTCAACTTCACGAACTGTCGTAAGGGTGAGGTGAAGAAATTCAGAAAAGTCAACAAGCCCAGGCAATTCACGAAGAAAATATCATTCGTAGAAATGGACAACCTTGCCTGCCATTGCACGCAACTTTTGAATGACGTTACCTTTCTCTTGAAGTTATCATCTTGCATATATATACAGCAGTTACATTTGAAGAGGAAGGTAGTTGTCATTCATGAGTTGCGGGCTGTCTGGATTTTATTGAGCGTAGAATGAAATGCGTACTCTCATTTGTCTTTTTAATGACCTTCGTGCAGAATGAGAATGGATGGGTATGTTAGTAATATTTGTTGGCAGGCAGTGGCAGTCTTGCTTGTTTCATTGTCACATACAATTGATGAAACTTGCTTGTACGCCCGGAAAAGTATTCTTCTCTGATCTGCCCACTGTCTGAGCACCCGAAGGTAATGGAGCATGAGCCAGGATGCAGCCACCTCGATTCTCTGCAACCAAGTTGCTCAGTAGACTGCCACTAGAAGCCAACAAATATTACTAATGTACCCATCTATTCTCATTCTGCACGAAGGTCATTAAAAAGACAAATGAGAATACTCATTTCATTTCTACGCTCAATAAAGTCCAGACAGCCCGCAACTCATGAATGACAGCTACCTTCCTCTTCAAATGTAACTGCTGTATATATATGCAAGATGATAACTTCAAGAGAAAGGTAACCGTCATTCAAAAGTTGCGTGCAATGGCAGGCAAGGTTGTCCATTTCTACGAATGATATTTTCTTCGTGAATTGCCTGGGCTTGTTGACTTTTCTGAATTTCTTCACCTCACCCTTACGACAGTTCGTGAAGTTGAAGAACTGAACAACGTAGTTAAGAAGTTGAACATGACCTGGGATGGCAGCACACTGTATGTGCACGCACAGTTGAGATCCCTCCTAAAGAGTTCACCTACAGACACGTCAACCACAGAAACAGAGGGCATTGACGATGCCTGGATGGACCACATCTTAGAAAAGTTGGATATTAGAGAAGGACTGAAGGCAAACTTCTTCCTTAATCTGTTAGGCTTGTCCGACTCAGGTGGGGAGAAGGTATTGGTTTTCAGCCATCGTCTCCGGCCGCTTAAGTTGTTGGAAAGGCCAGCCATCAAGTTGAGGGCTTCAATTTCCTACTGAGCAACTTGGTTGCAGAGAATCGAGGTGGCTGCATCCTGGCTCATGCTCCATTACCTTCGGGCTCAGACAGTGGGCAGATCAGAGAAGAATACTTTTCCGGGCGTACAAGCAAGTTTCATCAATTGTATGTGACAATGAAACAAGCAAGACTGCCACTGCCTGCCAACAAATATTACTAACGTACCCATCCATTCTCATTCTGCACGAAGGTCATTAAAAAGACAAATGAGAGTACGCATTTCATTTCTACGCTCAATAAAATCCAGACAGCCCGCAACTCATGAATGACAGCTACCTTCCTCTTCAAATGTAACTGCTGTATATATATGCAAGATGATAACTTCAAGAGAAAGGTAACCGTCATTCAAAAGTTGCGTGCAATGGCAGGCAAGGTTGTCCATTTCTACGAATGAGATTTTCTTCGTGAATTGCCTGGGCTTGTTGACTTTTCTGAATTTCTTCACCTCACCCTTACGACAGTTCGTGAAGTTGAAGAACTGAACAACTTGGTTAAGGAGTTGAACATCACCTGGGATAGGAGCACACTGTATGTGCACCCACAGTTGAGATCCCTCCTAAAGAGTTCACCTACAGACACGTCAACCACAGAAACACAGGGCATTGACGATGCCCGGATGGACCACATCTTAGAAAAGTTGGATATTAGAGAAAGACTGAAGGCAAACTCCTTCCTTAATCTGTTAGGCTTGTCCGACTCAGGTGGGGAGAAGGTATTGGTTTTCATAAAAGTATGTGCGTGTAGTCCTTCAGCCCTAAATGAAAAACAAAATGTAGTCCTTCCTCTTCAATATTTGGGAAATTATGCATTTATCGCTTGTACACATAATTATTTTAATTGTAACCTGTGTGAACGAAATGCAAAATTTGGATGTGTGTCCTTTCTTTTGTCTATTTCAAAATCTGTATATGTGTTGGGAAATTCTGCGTGTTGTTGTCTGTGTTTACGCAAAATTTTGAGATTAACAGCCACATGTTGCAGCCGTTTGTTTGTGTTCTTGTAAATATTGATTGGAATACTTTGCAGGAGTTGTCGTCATTGCAACTGATGGATATTGGTCACCTCGCACCAACAATGTTAGTTTTCTCCTTAAAGACTTGCTACCAGTTGGTTTCGTACATATGTTTGTAAACAAACAAAATCCATCACCAAGGAATACGCTATTTTTTTCCGGATCAATTCTTACAGCAGCCCGTGTACTTTTGTGTTTGTGTTATTTGTTTTGCACAAATTTTGAATGGCCTCGCTTTGCAGCATCAATTTTGAACTTTTGTTTCAATTACGCCCATTTGATTTCAACTCTTCACTGTTTTGTATCAGAAAATATGCATATACGTGGCAACTGTACTTTTTGTTGTAGTCAACTTATAACTTTACTGAACTTACATAATCTCAATCAATTGACATTACAATCTTTGTTTTAAAAATCACAAATGGCATTAGCAATTTGACCGAAAATGTCCACGAAATTTGAAATGGACTGTCAGAATTTAGGTAGTTTAAAGTGTATCGATCCAAATTAGACAACGGACAAAATGTGTACACTACCCCTGTAATTTTCCCTTCAATCTAATTTGTATGATTTGCTCTTTCATAAGGGGAAGGAAAAGATTGAAGACAATTGCCGAACAACATATCCAAATGTCTGACACTATCGCTGGCTCTTGTCGAAAGCGGCCAGTTCCACCATTCATTTGTTACAGGTACTAGTTGTTTATTTTGACAATCTGGAATTACATTTTTCGTACTGAAATTACGCGCCTCGTCGAAGTTCAGTTTGTGATGTTTCAAATTGGTTTTGTTCCTCATGTCTGAAAATGTTTAAATTGGTGTCGATTCAGTCCCGGATGTACGAAAGCTGTCTTATGCCGATTTCGGGGCCAGCTTGACATAAAAACTTGCATATATATATATATATGTATTCATATTTAACATTTAGTGATGATAAGCTTCACGATGCTTGCATGCAGCCAGCAACAATTCAAGGAAATGCAAGGGCCAGACAACAGTCGATGAAAATTGGTGAGTGTCGAAATCTGTATTCTCTATAATACACTATGATGGAAACACGTCGCTGGGTTGCTATCCACACGTTGTATTGAATGGTCGTAGTGGGCTTCTGATTGTTTCACGTTTGTAGGATTGTAGCATGTAATAATGTCATCTTCCTATTGTTTTTGTAAATTTCAATTCGTTGTAAAAGTCCAGCTACGTTTTGTCGTTGACTTTTTGCTGCAACTGTTATTTGTATTTGCAATCTTATTTAATTACCAACAATGCACGCGGATTGCGTTTGGCATAAAGTTGCAGTTACAGTAATTTTGGACTCATAGTTGTTACTTGTTTTACGTCTGTCATTTCTTGGTTAAAGACTAGAAAGGAGATTGGGGAAAGGTGGACAGCATTCCCCTCTTGATGAGAAAAAAGAGGTTTGCGGAAATGGCTAAGGCGAGCGCTGAGGAACACGCCAAAGTAGTACCATGTGCACCGAAGTCTGAAAAGGTCATTATGTACTTCATGTTTTCGTAAATGCATTGGCTAGGTCCTGCTTTGCTGACATTGTTGGTTGTATTTTTGTATTAATTTAAGGTAAAAAATGTGCAGGGTAAAAGCAAACTCCGCATATCATTGAAGTCAATTGTCGAGCTAGTTAACGGTTCAACGAAGCACAAAAGCAGGCTGTCATTGACATTGGGTTTGCTGGCCTCCTGGGATGAAGTGTACACGTATAGATCACGACTTTGCGCATGGTTGGTACAGAACTTCAATCCTGACAGTAGTTCATTGAATGTTCATGGTTGTCAAGTCAGGCTCACGTGTAAGGCAGTTAATGTTTTATTGGGAATACGGTGTGAAGGCGATGACGTGTGCAGTTGGCTGGGTCATTAGAAGCATATATCCCAATATCTACGATGAGGTTGGAGTTATTGATGGAGTCATTCCTTTGAACAAGTGAGACTTTATCTGACCGAGACTGATGGTGCGGAGGACGAGTTTCGGCGGAAATTTGCGCTGTACGTGTTGGGGGCCATGTTGTGTCCTACCACGATGACCGGCTTGAAGCCATCGTTCATTCATGCCGTGAAGGACGTGAATCGTATGAGAGCTTGTAATTGGGCAAAGTTGACACTGCAATTCCTTCACAACGGTGTTCGCAAGTATAAAGGTCATCGCGGTGCAACTGGATGTGTTTTCCTGCTAATGGTATGCCAATAACTTCATTTTTTTTTCCATTCCCCCCTTCATGTGTTTCATGCATTGTTCTGTCATGGTTCAACAAATTGGCCTTGATTGGGACATATAATGATACCTGCTTTGTGAGTACGACAAACAACACTCTTCCTGACCAAGTATGGTACTTGCAGAAATATATTTTGTGCGACTAACGCCATGAATTTAAGAACAAAGAGTACAGGGCAAAAAGTATGCCGAACCTCAATGGAGGAACCAATTAAAACTACGTTGCGAAGAGAGAAACATGTACATAAATTTTTTTTCTTGCTTTCATGAATAAAGTCCTTGGTGTGCTGTACATTTTTTTCCCCAATAAACATTGCATGATATGTGCCTATAAAGTTGACAGCATCCTCAACCAAATCGGTATTCTATGTACGTTCCGCTGCAAAATTGAGAATAATGAATGTCACTATTACTGAATATAGTTCATTTTTGTGGGAAGAACAACTTAATTATGGTGTGCCCCTTAATGTCCACAGCTGTTGTACCTTGATTGTGTTTGTCTGAGCTCGACTACGACGCGGTCCACACCTCGGCTTCATGATTGGGGTGATACCCAAATACGGGAGACGCTGCGGCGTATCAGAAGGAAGCAAAATTTCCCAACAATTGCGGTAAGCACTCCTACCACTGTGCACATTTCACACCATCGACCCACTTGTCTTCAACATACAATGTCAGACTTCATTTATGCGTTTCTATGATTAGGTGGAGTTTGATTACAGTAACGCCGATGATGCTGACATGGATACATGCCATGTTGAGAACCAACAAACAAGACAGTACAATGAAGTCCGTATCAGCAATTTGGAGTCCGACATTCGCGAAGTGAAGAAAATGATGAAGCAAGTTCTCCACAACCAAACAGATTTAATGGAGATGTTGCGACATTTCGAAGGCAAGCAAGTTGTTGGCAATGACAAGGTAATCTATCCAAGCATTACGCAATTTTCACACAGTTGAGCCACATCATTTGAAGATGGTTTGTAAGACTAAGTTCACGAATGTGTATGCATGATTAGGTGGAAGGCAATGATGTATGTATCATTAACCTCTCCTCCAATGTTGCTCAACTGAAGGAAATGCTGAAGCAACTGCTTCAACGTTTCAGTTTGGGCTGCAACGAACCATTCACTGAACAAACCAATTTACGTGAACTGAAGCAAATGCTATACCACCTCATCGAAGGTATATTCTCTACACCGCAACCGGCAGGCGTGGCCAAACAGGGTGTGGACCCTGCTGTTGGAGTCGAGGCGCATGACGATGGCGTGGTCAAACCATCTGACGAAGTTAACCCAATGGAGTGTAATATTTCAGATGTACAAGGGGTCGATCACCAACAACAGATTTTGAAGGGAACCTTGGCAAGGGACAAAAGTCATTTGCATGATGGGCACAAGCTGAACATCGAAGAAGGTGGGGACAACAACAAGAAGGGAGGCCTTCAGTCAGGGGAAACATATGAAACTGAAGATAAATACACTCCTGACCTTCAGTCAGTGGGCGTGAAGAACGTGGCGTGCGATGTGCATACTTCTCCTACTAAGCTTGGCAAACCATTGGGAGCAACTGGAATCGTTAGAGGAAGTGCAAAGGGAAGACGAAAAGGAAAAGGAAAAGGAAAAGGAAAAATGCGTAGAAGTGGAGTTCAAGCCACTAAGGTCGGGGATATGCAATTGTGCATCGATAGCAAAACAAATAGTGGAGTTGACGACATCAGTTCACCTGTGGATGTTGATGGTGTGGACAACGTGAACAAGGTACAAATACTGCCTTTAATGCCCCACAAGTTCTGAATACCCAATTCATGCCCACATCAATAATGTGAATCAGTAATTTTACAATCATCTGTGTTGTATTGTACTAGTTGTCAAAGAATTGCATGTTTGCAGTTATGACTGCTGCCATATGTTAGTACACATTTCTAACAAACTTCGCACCAAACATCACAAGTTGGGAAAACTCTGAGGCTCACAATTTTTACATCATTTCACGTTCTTTTTTATAACTACCGACCTTGTAATGTAAGCTTCAATTTTTTTATGAAATGTGTACTGTTAGTTGGCTGCTTATTTTTGTAGGACTCGTTGACGATGTTGGACAGCGAAGGGTTGTTATCGGCGGAGGAACAAAAACTTCTTCACTATGTATTTGACGATAGCAAAAATGAAATGTATTGTTTCATTTACTACTTGCAAATTTTAACTGACAGTCCACTGTGAAATAACTATTGTTCTAAGGATCATTTATTGCTTGCAGGGACATTGTTGTTTCCATGAATCTTCATGGACGGGCATGTGAAGTTGGCACCCGGCGTGACATGCGCACGCTCAAACCAGGGTCGTGGCTATTGGACACTGTAAGTGTTGGCTGCACAAATATGAATCTGCGTTTTTCAGTACCCCTGAACTCAGAAACCTTTCTAAACAACTTGCCTTGTGTCTTGCATACAATGTTCCAACCAATCAACTTGGTGGTGGTGCAATTGACTAATCGACAGAGGGATTTACACAATGACAGGAGGCACACTGATTGGTTCTTTCCCGTATATCTATCGGTAAGTAAGTGTTGAAAGCTACGTTGTGTATTATGTATGACATATATTTTGACAAATGTTTCCGTCAATGACCTTTATGCATTACACATGCAGACTTTGATTCTAAATAAAGATATGCAACCTCTGCACCATGAACATATCGTCACATCATTTTTCGGACATGACAGATACACTGGTGCGATTGATACATGCTAGAGGGTAATATCAATGTTCATCCCGTTATATTAAAACGAAAATATGAAAGCCATTACATGTTTACATGGCCTCTAAACAAGGTCTGTCGTTGTGTTTACATGTAGATTTACATGCCTTTCAATTACAGAGGAGTGCATTGGTTGTGCGTTAAAATTGATATGGTGGACCGTGTAGCCTACTTATTCGACTCAGTCCCATCCAACCGACCGAACAAAAGGAAGCTAAATGCGGCTAAAATTTTGGTATGTCCTTCTGGTGCATTTCTGAACACTACAAAAAACTTGAACATCCTTTACGTAAACCAACTTCAACCTTGTGGAACAGGTTGAAACTATGCACGACTTGCTGCAACTACACTTTGGAAATGATTATGTTACAAACATGCGTAGCTTCCACCGCTGCATGTTAGATGAGAGGCCAGTACAACAACTGGACGAGTAATCCACAATCCCTCCCTCACATTAATGTCTATGCTGCATGACTGACTTAACGAACCTATTTAGTATTGACGACAACTTTAATGTGAAATTATTTTTGTAGGACGTTTGACTGTGGGATATTCGTCATCAAATTCATGCAGCAACCTGATTTAAGCCCCGGTCCACACAAGGTACATTCTACCGCTTAATTTCCATTTGTCAATCAAATCCTTCCTTGTATGTCCTGCAATTTTAACTGATTTGTCTTATGATCTTTCTGTACAAAGTTCGCTCCCTCTGTGCGTCATAAGTTGTTGGTTGACATCGTTATGGATGTCAATAATGCAAATATCGCAGAGTACCAAGAGTGCCTTCATATGAGCAATGCCACAAGCTAGGCCAGTGATGGGAATGGGCTGCCAGTACGCCAGTAATTTGGGTGGCAATAGGACTTAACTAATTTTTTATTCTTTGATTTCAATATGGATGTTAATTATGGCTCCCCAGTATTGTTTTTGCTGGACGATGTAAATATGGACCAACTGCAAAGTGCAAGTCAAATGTAAACATGGATCAAACATGTCGATGTGGCTGCTGACTTAGTACTATTTTCTTTATGCATGTTTCTTGTTCGGATGAATGCGACTGTAACTGTATATAATTTACGGCTGCTTTTGTTACCGAAGTTAATTTATAATTTAATTACAAAAAAGGGAAAATTAATTTTCAAAAATGAAAGAAACCACATTATGAATGAAAACTCAATACTCTTCGTAGGTAAGTTATATATCAGCCCATTAGCACATATGACTCCAGCCAAAACAAAACTTTCATGGCTTACAGGGAAGGTTAAAAAAAAAAGAAATCAAATCTACATATCTGCTGCATCATCAGTAGCGTCTTCTGAAGAATTGTCCGTACTGTCTAATTGACTGTCCTCATCCATTGTCTTATCAGACTTCGCTTCGTCCGCCGCCAATTTGTCATCGGTCAGCCAATCAACGTTCTGCTTGATAGCACCGACTTGCCGCTCCAAACTTGACAACCGTGTGTCCACTTCATTCAGCCTTTCGTAGATAGCTTGCAACTGCTGGAATACAGGAGCAACATGAGCTTCAACAATAGCTTCAATCTTGTTCGAATCGGACATTTTGTAGGAATATGTGTATGGTTTATTTTATTGACTACTTTTTTAAAGGAATGTACAGATTCATAATATTACACAACACTATGCTGTAAGTATTTGTAATATATGGTACATGACTTGTATATTTGCAGAAGACCTCATGCATTGTGACATACATTGTATTAATTTCTCAAACTGGCCGAATTCATCTTGCAAAAATTCATTCCTTCTTGCATGCACCAAGTCATCCGTTCAGTACCCCTGATCATCCATTATTTGGCATTTCCAACACACATGCATTGTACCTTCCATCAGTACTATCCCACTGTCATTGATTTCCATACCCATAGTTCATCATACATTCACATTCGTCATTTGTATTTGTGCCCCAACCCAACTACATGTCTACTCATCCATAAAAGTTAGCAAAATTGCTCTTATTAGATACATATGCCTTTCCAATTGCACCGAACCTATTAAATGAAATACCCGCAGTCATTAAGTTGCTTTTACGCAGTTTGGGTAGGTGTTGCCACCAAACAACAATAAGTGTGTTCACATCTTTAAACCTACTACCAACGTATTAATGACTACGGGTTGAAGGTAATTTAACATTTACAACCAACCACAAAAAAGTTTGCAACCAGTGTTGTTTCCTTTGCATTTGGGTTTGTTTTTGCGTCCATATATTCTTGGTGAACCTGCGAAAACAAAGTTGGACTCAATCAAGAACTTTCACACCTATGGATGCACACCACGGTAAACGCAGTCGTGGACAATCACTTGCAACGGCTGCCAGCTCCCGATCGAAGTCACCAGAATTGGATTATGCAGGTGGGTATATCGATTCCTTCGATGATCGACGTTTCTTTGAAACAGGGTTCCCACTGTGGAGTTTTGAACCTCTACAGGATTACAACTGCACCCCAATACAAGATGCTTGCCTGGGGAAGTATTTTGGAATTCCAGTTTCACTGTTTGCCAAACGAGTTCAGTGTGAACACCACTGTCGATGTGCTTTTCTGAAAGTCACAAAAGCCCGATCGGTTGAAATGCAGCGGCAATTCCCTCATGTCAGCGAGTCCCAACTTAGGCATCGTTTGCAAAGTGAGGTTGATCAAATGACTCGTCGACTCATTAGGAGCTCACGGATAGAGGACGCAAAGGCAGAGTCGAAGATACATGGATCGAACCTGGCATCTGCGATCAAGGCTATAATGGAGGATCCTGCACTGGTGTCGGACCCTGACCTTTCAGATTACTCAGACTCCGAGGTTGTTGATTTGAGCGAGGATTAGCAGACCTGGACATGTGTATGACATAGTAAGCGTAGTCTTGTAAGATGGCATCGTCGCGCGAAAATAAACGACTTAGAAACTAACAGACCGTCATACTCTGCTAACCATTGCAACCGTGCATGCGTTAATGTCTTCATCATGTCCACTTTGTTGAAGGTATTTTTTTGGGTCACCGTCCTCGACTAAAAGCTGTCTTATGATTTTTGTTGGTACGATGACAAGGTAATTTTTTTGTAATGTCAATGACCGATATCAGAAACTATCATTAACCTATGTTTTGTTGATTACTTCATGTTTGTGAATTGTTCAATATGGACAATAAGGTTTAAGTGTCGGAATCATTGACTGGAATCACAAGCTGTAATTGCAAACAAAAATTGTGCACAACCAGCCAACGGTCTCATACACTCTTAACATCAATATGGGCACAAAATGTTTTGTTTTTTCAAACACAACGGTTGTGTGGAAGCATACCCCATGGGGTCAACCTGTGCATTAGCAATTTTTCTCCCATTGTGCATTGTTATGAACTAATCAGCTCCCCTTCAAACAAAAAAATATACAATAGACCATGCAGAAACAGAGTATTGATATTCATTAATGAAGAAGTCAGCACGATGGTGAAGAAATGTACCACGCATTCTATATCTGCTTTCAACTTGCTAACAGATAATAGTTGAGGCCACAGATAAGTGACAAACAGATACTAGTTGACAGATAACAGATTTGCCAAATCTGTTAATTACAAACAAACCTGCAACACATAACAGAAGTTGTTCATTACAACCAAAATTCATGCACCCAGATAAGAGAACCTGCAACAGATAACAGGCCACAGATAAGTGACAATGCACCGACAAAATTCAGTCATCCACAAAGCATCCACAAAATTCATCCACATAGCATCCACAAAAATGAATCCACATACCATCCACAAAATTCATCCACAGATCTGCCAAATAGCATCCACAAAGCTCTTACAATGACACCAACATTTCCCAAAATTCATTACAGAATAACATTATAAGTTACATCATAATAACTTATAAAATTCATCCCGTACATTCATTCCATAATAAAATTCATTCCACAAAGCTATTAAGTAAGTTACATAAGTTACATCATAATAAAATTCATTCCATAAACATTACTTACATCATGAAGTACAATACAACAAAAACTGGTACAAACTTCCATTCAATTTCCTAAAATACAAAGAAGTACAAAAGTTACATGATCAAGTACAAAATGATAGAAGGGCTGTGCTACATCCCCTGAATTTGGGGGCCCCTAATCCCCCGATAAATCAGAACAAGGCAAAAAAAGAAAAAAAAGAAAAAAAACATGCCCAAAACGACGTCGTTTTGGGCATTAGGGGGATTAGGGGGGGCATTTTTAGGGGGACAAATCATTTCTCAATGATAGAAAATATAATGAAATACACCATCGCTTTGATAATATTTTCTATCCTTTCAAGCCTTCGACCATGGTCATTTCCCAAGTCATGAAGCCTCGTCCTTACATCGTTGAAGTGTTCTACTGTTAAAGCATCACCAGCTCTAGTGTTGGAAGGGATTGTGGACATAACGTCTTCATCATCTTCAGCCACGAACTTGAAGTAATTGCAATGGGGAGTGGGAGTGGTACTCTACAATGCATGATAATCAGTTAGTTGAATACGACAAATATTACTGTGACTACTAAAGGATTAAAATTTTCAATACATACTTACATATTTTGATAGGCAAACAAAGAACAAATGCCCTTCATTTCCATTCTCATTGTTCTGACAATACGTATGGCAGCGGTTCTTCCACAATTGCACAGCCTCGTTTGTAATCTTATGTTGGTAATGTTAGAAGAAGAAGCCATTTTTTAAATCTGCATACATGAGAAATTTGTAGTGCTCTGCTATGCTTCTGTTTGATGGGGTTAATAGCAGGTCTAGTTTAATTTGAGGGACAGAGTGTGTCTTTACTGAAAACATCTATTTGTTCAAACTGCCATGTTTAATAGCATTTGCACGGAGGTTACACAGACTAAACTGTTAATAGCATTTGAACAAACATTGCAGCTCAATGTACACACATAGCATTTTGAAACTGAACAAATACAGCAGTTTCAAACATAGCATTTGTGATTAATTACACACATGTTACACACATAGCATTTTCAATCTGAACAAACATGGCAGTTTTACAAACATATCAGTTCAATGTCAAGTAAATTATCAATCACACATGTTAAACAACTATTATCAACAAATCATACTGAAGTGAAATGATTATGGGCAGATTGTTGGAGACTGTGATTCAGTAGTTATCAAACTGAAATAGTTATCAACAAATGACACATGTGATTTTCAACAAAGCACACTGAAATACTTATTAACAAATCAGTAATAGTTATGAACATTTAAGTTCAGTTTGATAATAGTTATCAATGTTGATAATAGTTAATTCAAGTCACGCAGCTAACACATTAGCTGATAGCAGTTCATTACAACAATTCATGCGTGATTGACAACAAATTCAGCAAAATCACATTATCAATCACACATTGAAAATTACACAACTATATGCATTCGTTCAACTAATTATCAATCTGCATAATCATACTATGTTCTGCAAAGATGTGATCCTTTCATTTTATGTTGGATCAGTTTCTGCGTATTCATACTACGTTCTGCAAAATTTATACTTTAACTCTAAAAGGTAAATGCATAAATGTTCGTCACAATATGTGCCACATTTTTCAAGCATACCATTTATCTATCTGCATAACAGTAATTTTCAAATCTATTTTGTGAATCACAACCCTAACTTTTTGATTTCAGCGTTTGGAGGACGAACCTGGTTCATCTATGGCCTGAAAGCCCACGTTATCGTCAACAAATTCCTTCTCTACAGCCGATGGTGGTCGCGGTCGAGCTATGGTTCGCGAAGCAGAGAAAATGAGGGCTACAGCGGTGGGTTGGGTTTACGAGTGGGTGGCCGTCGGGAGTGGTCGCCGGTCAGGCTGGGTTCGGTGGAGGAGGAGTGAGTGTGAGAGTGAGGGGGAGTGAGAATGAGATTGAGGTGTATACTCTGTATAACCTGTATAGCAGAGCGGGAAAACGAAAATTTATGTTTGGTTTGCATTTGGGAGACGAGTTTTAAAGAAAAAAATTTCTAAAAAATTGTTTGGTTTGAGTTTTTCTCAAAAAATTTTCAAAATCACTTTCTCTCTCTTACACATCAATCAATCACTTTTTCTCTCTCCTCTCTCCTTCCCAATCACTTTTTCTCTCACACACATCTACTCAAATTCTCCCAAAATATCAAATCATCCCAAACTCACAAAAAAACAACTCTCCCAAATATACACAACCAAACAAACCAAAAAAATTTCTAAACTCTCTCCCCAAATTTTTTTTCAAAAACAACTCTCCCAAAAACAAGCAAACAATCTTTATTTTATTTTTTAGTCCATAAGCCAAAAAATCACTAACAAAAGACAATATGAATAAAGATTGGGACCCCCTTTCCCCGTACGAGGATCCTCTCCTTGCAAGCCCGTCCTTGCGCCCGTCCTTCGGGCCTACTTTTAGGGCCAATTTTGATAATCCGAACCGTTCATATTTTATGATTTATTCAGTATATCATACCTGTAAAAAATCAAGTTGATCGGATATCAGAAAGCATATGTTCGGAAAACTGTCCATTCAATTTCGTTAAAAAAATAGTTTTTAGTTGAATTTTCCGAACACATACTTTCTGATATCCGATCAACTTGATTTTTTACAGGTATGACATACTGAATAAATCATAAAATATGAACGGTTCGGATTATCAAAATTGGGCCTAAAAGTAGGCCCGAAGGCCCTGCAAGGACGGGCGCAAGGAGGAGCCTGCAAGGAGAGGCTCCTGACCCCTTTCGCCCCACCCCCTTTGACCACCTTTCTTTTTTGATTGGTCACTTTTTCTTTTTCTTTTTTCTTTTTTTTCTTCTCCTATAATCACCACCCGCCACGTGTGTGTGGGGGGTGGTTGGGGTTGAAGTTCGAGGGGGTCTAAATCATAGCTAATTTATAAAAAGCAACAACTCATACCAAAATTGAATGATCTTATTTTCTCTCTATTTTTTGTAAAAACCCAAAAATTCGTCCCAAACATACTAGGTATGTTTGGTTTGAGTTTTACAGGTGAGTTTTACCAAAAAAAAATTCCGAAAATTGTTTGGTTTGACATTTTTCTGCAAAAATTTGCGAAAATCACTTTCTCTGTTACACATCAATCAATCACTTTTTCTCTCTCATCTCTCATTCTCAATCACTTGTTCTCTCACACACATCTACTCAATTCTCCCAAAATATCAAATAAGTCCAAACTCCCAACAAAAAGTTGTCAATCAAAATGTACAACCAAACAAGCCAAAAAAAATTATAAACTGTCTCCCCAAAATGTTTTCCATAAACAAACCAAACAAGCCCACCAGTTTTTTGTACCTCATATTTTAGGCAAATAGCCAAGAAATGTCTAAATCAGGCCGTTCAATGTGTACAACTCGTCGAGTAGTATATGTCTATTAAAAATCATGGTCATCGGATATCGGTAACTATATAATCAAATCATTTTTGTATAAAAATAAGGGATGGTGTTATAGTTAACAGTTGAAAGAAAACTACTCCGATCATATAGCTTTCGATATTCGATCAATGTGATTTTCCATAGGTATGCAGTACGCGACGAACTGTACACATTTAATGATTCAGATTCTCAAAACGGGTCCCCTGATTGCCCCTACGGGCCGAACAACACTATCCAATGCAATGCCCAATATTTATGTATTCAGAATATGTTGGGATTATGATACCCTCGATTTGTTATATAGATTTGTCGGTTGGGCCCCTGTTATCTTGTGTAATGTACTTACTGTACTTCCTTAGTAATTAATTTGCTGTCTCAGTTTGTTTGTACTTATGCGATCGATATGTCCAGCCCTGAACGAAAATAACTTACGACTCGGTTCGCATGTAACAGTTTCGTTATAATTCAATCGCTAATATGTCGACTACTTATTACTGTGAAGACGTATTTTGTTATAATTCTAGCGCTAATATTCTAGTTATATCCACAATGGATGTGTTATTGTATTTGTTACTGTTAGCTGTTAATTTTTGGCGAACGAAGTTTCTTGTAATCCACCAGCCTGTTAGTCGCGCGATACATTGTCCGTTGACCAGTCGGTTCGAAATTTTACCCTTTACGAAATTTTATTCATCGGCCTGTACAAAATTTAAATTTTAATTTCTAGCCCGAAAATTTAACTTAGCATTACCCTACCTTACGCTACGCCTCGTTTGTGAAAAATAAACAAAAACTAAAAAAATCAGCAAAAATAATTAATAACATAAATTGGCACGTCAAACATATAATCAGTGCAAATTTCCTGTCACAAACATCATATCCAAGTACAACAAAATCTATTACTTTGAAAACACAAAAAATTAAATTTAAAAAATATGAAAATACTAAAATAACATAAAAATAGCAACTTCCTAACCACCTTTTAGGGCTGGTTTGGCATGTTTACAAAAAGCCAAAAGTCAAAAAGTCACTATTTTGACTTGAATCACATTATTTTAAGTCACATCACCTCTCACACACATCATTTCAACCCCCAACCCAAACGGAACCCATATTTCACAAAAAGTGAAAAAGTACATTTATTTATATTTAAAAAGTGAGGAAAAAAATTGGACTAAAAAAGTGCAATTTTTGTCTTTGTGGACGAAAAAAATGAGGAAAAAAATATGGATGTTTGGGTTAACTTTTTGACTTTTATGGAAAAATGTGTATTACAAAATTGTATAAATTAATGTGTAAGGGAAAATTAGAATTCGGAGTTGTGTAGCCGTAATTTTTGACTTTTTGTGAATAGTAATAACTTTTTGACTTTTTGGTTTTTTTTCCCAACTTGCCAAACTTGGCCTTAATGTGTAGTGTCACGTACGTTTCCGTTTCCCTCCCAAATTTGGAACAAAAACCAAAGTCGCCAGACAGCGCTTTTGAAATCCCACAGATGCAGTACTTTTCATGATGACCCACATGCCGTAGCCTTTCTAATCTCACCAACTCATTTCCATTTCCCACATACAAATTTCGGCAACTTTGCTGTCCCTCCTTCTCTCTCCATTTCGGTTTTGCTGTCCACCTCCAGTAACGCACTCTCTCTCTGTCTCTCCATTTCGACTGCGCCAGGTCGCCGACGGTAACAATCACAATTTTCTCGGGCATGTGTGAGTTTGTCTATTTTTTATTTCGGAGCACATTATTATTATGACCTACTGTGTTCCACTCGCACGACATTACCATTTCTCAACTATTAAACTGTTCCTCCTTAGGTCATTGAAACCATACGTACGATTAGGTATACAAACTACACGGGTGACAAACTGATATTGCCATTGAGGAGTTCCAAAGTGACAAACGGTCTTCGTTGAGTAGTGTAGTCGGGTTTTTATTTCTCTGCATAAAGATAAGTTGCGTATGGGTGCTGTTGGGTTGAATGTCCGATGTGGCCCTGTTTCAAGTGTGCGTATTGGTTGTTGATTCTGGCTTGAAGTCGTAAATACTATAAAACGAGTACAACATATGGCCTATTAATTTTCGTAAAATAGTGGCATGCCATATCTGCATAAATTAACGACAACATATCGTACTTGAAAATAAACGAAAAGTACCACTCGTACAATGTACGTACGACTCAATGGTCCGTTAATTGTAAGTTTTCGTTTTGTTACAATTTGGGAGTAACGTTCTTTCTGCATCCTTATGAATATTGCATGAAATTCATTGCAGGAATTATCGTAATTGGATATGGGCGACATGTCAGACAATGCGAAGCAACTGTGAGTTTATGTCGTTCAGTATTTCATACAGTTAGGTTTGCAAGGTTATGTTTCCTGTACCTACTAAATACCACGGTCTGTTCGTGTATGGCATATTGTGCCGTTATGTACTGCCATCAGGAGGTTGTGCGATTTGAGTTTGACACATTTGCGATAGCCTCAAATTGCACCATGAATTTCGTGTAATGGATTAAAACTGTGTCGATTTCTTACCAGAATATGTGCACATACGGCACATGTCGCGTATTCTGCGGAGAGAATTTGTGAAATCCATAATTCACTGAGTTATACTAAACCACTTCAGTTCATAATTTTCGGTGACAACGGAAAACGACGTTACCAATTTCACGAAAATGGCACAACTTTTGAAATGGGAAGGCAAGATTGACTAACTTTAAAGTTAACCGACGAAGATGATAGAATGCACAAAACGTACATACCACCGATGTAATTTGGCCTTGAACAAAATTTCATTTACGCTGATATTTGTTACAGGCAAAGGAAAACATTGAAGGCAAGTGGCAAAGGTTCACGAATGAAAAGGGTTGACATTACCGAGCCCCCTCGTCGAAAGCGGCCACTTGGGCCATTTATTTTTTACAGGTTCGATCCGTGTCCTTCAAAGCGGCTCACAGTACGAATCCCTCTTGTCAGAAACGTGTGACAGTATTTTTGCACAATTCTGCATTACATATTTTCAACTCATAGCTTGTGCCTGTGCAGATTTCAGTTTGTACTCACAAGAAATTAAGATTTTAGAGAGCAAAAGTAAGGGCCAAAATAATTTGGACCATTTATAATTGTTGTTGCAGAAATGATGTGGTTATTATATTTTTAGCAACCAAAATTAGACATTACGGATGCATTATTATGTAGTTGGGACCAAATTTGTTTGTGTCACAAATTGGTCCCTAAATGTCAATGGTTGCGATTTGTGTACATATATGTATATATATCCATTCATATCTAACATATAATTGCGCCGAAATTGACAATGGTTGCAGCCAGCAACAATTCAAGGAAAGACGAGAAGCAGACAACCCCGGACCGAATATGGTTAGTGTGCAGACATGTAGTAAGTAGAGTACCGTGATGGAAACACGTGACTGCTGTGATAGCAAAGTATGGACTTCTATTCCATGCGCACACCAGTCATGTGCTTCTATTGTGTCGCATTCAGCGATTTCCAGTAGTCATAGACGCCATATTGCATGTTCTTATAAACTCCGATTATTTGTAAAATTCCATGTCCGTTTTTATTTCAACTGTGTGCGAAATAGTAATTGTATGTGCAAACATATGTAAATACCAGAAAATGTGCACACATTGCAAGTGATACAACTTTTGGTGACAATTATTTTGGACTTACAGCTCCTATTTGTCCTGTATGTGCGTCACGTTGGTGTAACACTTACAGAGCCGAAAGGATATTGGGGAAAGGTGGAAGGAACTCCCCTGTGATGAGAAGAAGAGGTTTCAGGACATGGCTAAGGCAAGTACCAAGGAACTGGGCGAAGAAATTGCAAAGAAATCTGCAAAGGTACTTACGTGCTTAGTGTTTTCGTAACTGCATTTGGGGAGGACCTGCTATCGACACAATGTTGGTTAATTTTTTGTATTAATGTTCACGTTAATAACATTGCAGAGTAAAATGCAAGTCCGCATATCATTGAAGGCAATTGTTGATATCGTGAACCGGTGTAACGAAGCACAAAAGCAGGCAGTCATTGATATTGGGTTCGGTGGCCTCCTTAGGTTAAAGTGTACCCGTATAGATCACAACATGTGCCAATGGTTGGTACAGAACTTCAATCCCGACACGTGTTCATTGACTGTTCATGGCCATCACCTGAGGCTCACCTATGAGGAAGTGCATGTCTTATTGGGTATACGGTCAGAAGGCAATGACGTGCAGTTCACTGGTTCAATAGACGCATATCCCAATATCTACGAAGAGGTTGGAGCTGTTAAGGGAATCATTCCTTTGAACCAGTTGAGAGTTTATCTGACTGAGAGTGATGCTGCGGATGACGAGTTTCGGCGGAAGTTTGCGCTGTACATGCCATGTTGTGTCCTACCACAATGACCGCCTTGAGCCTGTCGTTCGTTCATGCCGTGAAGGACGTGACCGGTATGGGGGCATGTAATTGGGCAAAGGTCACACTGCAATTCCTTGTCAAAGGTGTTCGGAAGTATAAGATGAAAGTTCAGCGTGAGGCAACTGGATGTGTTTTCCTTCTAATGGTAACGTAATCAACCGTTGTTTGTTTGTACCATGCCGATTACATATTTCATCCATTGTTGTGCATATGGTTCAATAAAATGGCAGTCGTTGCGAAATACAAACTTACCTGTTATTGAACAGCATGACAAATATACCTGTACGGGCCACAATTTTTGTAACCACGAAAAGCTTATCTTTTTAACCGGAAAGCTGCATGGGGATTCTGCCATCGAGACACATAAACACATACATATGATTGTGTTGTAAGTTGTATGCATTGTTAGCGAATACGGATTATTTTGCTCGGAAGTGTATAGTAAATATCTTTTCCCCCTTATAATGCAGCTATTTTACTTGGATCGTTTTGCCCATCCTTGTAAGAGTACGTCGGCTACTACACGCTCCATCCCTCGGCTAAATGATTGGGGTGATGCCGAAATACGGGAGACGAGGCGACGTATGGGAAGGAAGCAAATGTTGCAGCAACATGAGGTAATCAACCCATTCGTTCTGCACATTTGACAGCATTGCCCCACCTGTGTTATGGGTAACGATGACAGACATAATTTGTGTTCCTATGACTAGGTGACAAGCAGTGACAAACAGTGACCCATTCCTTAGCGTATGTCATATTTTCAGTTTGTCCCTCCCTATTTACTCTGAAATACTCGAACTTTTGGGGGGAAAACATGAAGTTTCCATGTGGACGATGTTGTAGCCTTACAAATTCAATTTTATGTACTACTTCCGTTATGAAATGAATTTTGGTTAAGCCCTGAAGTCAGATTTTTGGAAAAGCTTGAAGATTTTGGTTTTTTAACCTTGTAAAAAGGTCAAAACATTGTCGTTCAGTTATTGTTAGTTAGTTTGTAATTAATGGAGTAATTAATTTTTATTAGATATATTTAATATGTAAAGTGTGTACACATATGTTGTGTGCAACTTAAGAAAGCAGACCGAAACTTTACGATTCACAGTTGAGATCGATTAACGATTCAGTGCATTACCTTTTTCATTTATGATTTGAATCCTGATTTGACAACTATGTTAGGTGGAGTTTCATCCAACAAAAGCGGAAAGCAACGACATTGATGACGCAATTGACACACACCATGTCAATAACAAACAGAAACCACGGATTGATGATGTTCGTTTGAGCAAGGTTGAGACCGACATTGGTGAACTGAAGGAAACCATGAAGCAAGTGCTTCACAGCAATGCGGAAATAAGGGACATGTTGCTCAATTTCCGAGGGAAGGAAGCTGTTGACAATGCAAAGGTAAGCAAAAGCAATCAGTACACATGCTTCACACAGTTCACAGAGGTTACTTGAAGATGAAATATCGTAGTAAGTTAATGTATGTGTTTGTGTGATTAGGTGGAGTCGACTGAAAGAAATTGTAACATTAACATATCCTCTAGCATTGGTGAACTGAAAGGAATGCTGAACGAACTGGTTGCAGCTATATTGTCTGGGAAACAACCGTTTAATGAACAGACACATATTGCTGAAATGAAGCAAATGATGCAGCAAGTGCTGGCAGATTTATCGGAAACAACACAATTGCCTCACGCAAAGGAAAAGGGTGTTGACCCTACTGTGGGAGTCGAGTTGCATGATGGCGGCGTGGTCTTCCCAAATTATTATGGTAGCCCAAATGAGGGTAATGTTCAAGATTTACAGTGGGTGGATTGGGAGGACAATTATGTGAATGGAATGTTCTCCAATGAGATAATTGATATGCACGTTGGACAGTTGCGTACCGTCCAAGAAGTTGGGGACATGCACAACAACCGTGGCCTTGCGTTGGAGGAAACATACGCAAGCGAAGAAAGCAAATCTCTTTTGGTTCAGTTTCTGGCCATGAAGAACGTTGCAAAACAGAGTTTATCTTCCTTTGATGATTTGAAAATCTTGCCACCAATGCGAGGAGAAGCAGACAATGTGCATCCTTCTACTGGTAAGGTTGCCCAAACATTGGGAGTCGGAGAAATTGTAACAAGCACACGAAAGGGAAGAGGAAGAGGAAGAGGTGTTGAAGCGACAGACGTAGGGGATATGCATTCGTGCAACGATAGCAAAATAAGTACTCGACTTACTGCCGAAAAATTCCCAAGTCGCCACATCACTTCACCTTTCGTATGTTTCATTACCAATTGATGCCGACAGCATTACTGATCATAATTGAACCATTATTTGTGTTGTATTTTAATATTTGTCATTCTAGTGCAAGTTTGCAGTAACAAATGTTGTACAATTGTCTTACAGATTTCGGACAAAGTCCTGTCCAAACTGCACAGGTTGGACAAGCGGTTCCGTTCAGAGGTTAGACATCGCTTCACCAATTTTAGATGCATAAGGATGTGTTATGTACTTTGCAAATTAAATTTCTGAACAGTGGTGAGTTAGTTAATTGTTTATATTAATAGGAGGAGTTGATGTTACTTGATTGTTTATATTGATAGAAGGACTTGATGACACTGGAGAGCATAGAGGTTTTATCGCCGGCCGAACACGAAGTTGTTGACTCTGTACTTGACGACAGAAAGAATGAAAGGTACGGATGAGTTTAGTACTCGCAATTAACCTGTTCCGTAGTATTTGTGAAATAAGTTTGAATTCCACAATTTTCATGTGTCGTGCTATGTTTATTTGATTCTTGTAGGTATCAGTTCTTTAATTTTTCATTCTCTATGATTTTGATGGGTTTATGATGGGTTTATCCATGTCGTATGTAGGATTTTCTTTGAATTTAATGCAGTGGGCTAGGGAAAGATCAGTGGCTAAATTTCCTGTCTGAAGTTTTCTTCTTTTGGTCTTATCCTGCACACACGTACCTATTGGGAAAATTGCAAACCACTGATATTTTCACAAAAATATTTACAAATTCATGGAAACCTTTATAATTTTAATTATGAAACTTAATAAAGTTTACCAATGATTTGCAAATTTTTTTGAAAACTTATAATGAAGTGCAATTTTCCCTAGCTATTTTCTTCTACTCTGCTTACATTTTCCATTTTGATCATTTTGGGATATTGTTGGCTCCAGTTTGTAAAAAACATGTGTTTCTTTTTTTTTAACTTGCTGACCTGTAAATGAGCATTTCAATTTTCACATATTATTTTAGCAAATACTATTAGACATGTCATAAGTTGTAATATCTAAAACTTTGTCTTTTCATTTTGTTTTTTAAAAACTTAAAACTAATCTTCATTGGATTGGAGCCTAGTAGAATCAGGAATATCTGCCACAGTTGTACAACAGAAAAAACTAATCTTATGTTGTAAAGTTAAGCGAGATACGTTTAAGTTTTACTGGGCTGTAGGTTGCTTCTTACTGGTTGATGTATACGTTTAATGTAGGGACATTGTCGTGTCTATGAATCTGCATGAAATGCCTTGCGAATGTGCTACGCGACGTGATATGCGCACGCTGAAACCAGGGGCATGGCTATCCGACACTGTAAGTCGTGGCATCTGACAATGTTATTTCCACTATATTTACATGATGGACATATTGTCACGACCCAAACCCGGCCCTATGGGTTTAGCACCGTAACCGGCCAGTAATCCGAGATTACCGAAGGCTTGCTTAACAGTAATACAGTAAAACAGAGTTCAGGGCCTGGCGGAAGCCAATACAGTAAATAAATAATGTCCATTGAGCTGTGACAGTCTGTATGCCAAAAAGATTTTTCATGCATTCACACATGTAGAACAGTACAGTCTGTACAAAATTACAGTCACACAGTACAGGGACCTAATCCCTTGATAACAGTACAGTAACGTAGATAACAGTCTATACAGTGCTCCAAAACAGTACGGAGACAGACGGGGAAAAACAAAACACCCCAAAGCCATAGCATGGCAACTCGGGACCTCGCAGTGAGGCACAAAGGCTGGCTTGACAAAACTGGAGTCTAACCCACGCTCCTAGCTCCGATCTGGTGGCTGAGCACCTACATATATATATATATATATATATAAACAGTGAGCTAAAGCCCAGTGAATAACATAATGCGTAAAGAGGTTAGGAATGAAATGTCCTTACAGTAATGAAAACAGTTCATTAAACAGTATTTCAGTCTTTCAGTCAGAACAGTTATTCAGTCATATGTGGTACATCCATTAGCATAGCAGTAAACAGTAGGTCTTAAAGACCGAACAGTAATGATGGCCATCAATCAGTAAACAGTAGTGGTTCCACGAGGGAACCGACAGAGATCTCTGTAACAGTGACAGTAAACAGTAGGTGCTAAGGATGCCACAGTACATTTCAGAATATAGGACATACATTCAGTCAATTAACAGTAATCAATTCAAGAAACAGTTCAGTTAATCAGTCAGAAACATTCTCAGTTGAACATATCTTTACACAAT
Organism: Camellia japonica; assembly: GCA_030407325.1. Classification (NCBI taxonomy): domain Eukaryota; kingdom Viridiplantae; phylum Streptophyta; class Magnoliopsida; order Ericales; family Theaceae; genus Camellia; species Camellia japonica. Next base: position 154,497,807 of record JAPPVO010000036.1, on the reverse strand, counting down.
TGTTACTCACTGAGTTTGGGCTACAGTATGCTAGAGCGTGTCTCCCCAGTCGCCAACCCTACACAGTTCACAGGTTGAACACACACTAAGCTACACAGTTGGGAAATATCATAACTTAATCCCTAATTTGCCTTGGTGTGTTCTACATCTATATCCTCATTAAGATGCCTTAAACTAGGCCTAAGAATGCCTAGAATGGGATGAGGATGCAAAAATACACTTAGAAAACATTTTGCAAAGTTTGCTGAAAATAGGAGCCTCGCTCGAGCGAGCCTTCCTTCGCTCGAGCGAGCTTCCAAAATCAAAGGCTTCGCTCGAGCGTAGGTTCTCTCGCTCGAGCGTGCGTCTGCGTGCACCAAAAAATCTGAGAGCTTGCAATTTACGCTCGAGCCACCATTTCGTCGCTCGAGCGCAGCTCAGAGTAAACGATGGTCGCTCGAGCGTAGAATTCTTCGCTCGAGCGAAGAAGCCAAATCTGGAATTTCCAGATTTGCCTCCCAAGCTCAAACCAAGCATTCTACAGCTCTAAACTCGGCCTCTTGGGCCCAAATTCTGGAAAACACATCTAAATTCAATGTATAACAAGTTTCAAAGCTCAATTTATGAATTCAAGCCCCAAAGGTGAGTCAATTAAAACCATATTTCAAACCCATTTTCATAAACATGGAGAAATGCAAACATGCATGAAATCCAACCATTTTAAAGCTCCAATGTTTGTTCAAATGAACTCATTTCTTCAAGAACATGGTGAAATCATGGACTCAAGCCTAATTATGAACGTGCATGTGCAATTTACCACGAACTCAACTCAAATTTCAACATTTCAACCATGCATGCATGAATTAAGCTATAATCTTACATGTATGAACTAAAACAAGACTTCACTCTACAATTAGGCAAGGATCATGCAAGCATTAGCTTAATCTCACAATTAGAGGGTTGTATTCACTTACCTAAGTCTTGTATTCAAGGTTTAGGAGTCCAATTTGACAATTTACACTTCAATTCCAAGCAATTCAAGCCAATTCAACAAAATGAACTCAATTCTCTCCTATTTCCTCTCTTGGTCGGCTAGTATAAGGAAAAGGGCTGAGGAAATGGTTTTTGATCAAGCATATACAAGTCTCTAAGTGTGTGAGGTAGTGGCCCACTTAGTGGCAAGTTTGGTAAATAAGTCAAAGTTTGCAATATAACAATATTTAATCTAATTTAGTCATACCTAATCACATTTTTGACAAATATACCATTAAATCACATAAATTCCAATGGTTCCAAAACATCAATCTATTTTCGATTCGGCCGCCGATAAGGCCTTCAATTTGCAGTTTAAACATGAAAGCACGAACAGATAATCAAATAATCGAAAAGATAAAAATGCAATACAATAGACATGCTCAGTCAATTCAGTTCCAATTTTCAATCAGTCCGTTCAGTACTTCAGTTAGTTAAATTATCAGTCATAAGCAGTCCAGTTTAACAGTAATCAGTAGGTAATTCAGTGATTTATCGGTAAACAGTATGGGGGTTGTTACAGTCTCCCCTCCTTATAAGGAGTTTAGTCCTCTAAACTCGAATTACCTTCATTCTGGAAGAAAACAGGATCCAGTGGGAACAAATCAGGGTATCGCTTAGCCATGTTGTCTTCCCTTTCCCAAGTGGCAAACCCACCACCATGGTTTTGCCAGTCAACTTTCACTAACGGGATCTCTTTGTTTCTCAGTTTCTTGATCCGTCTGTTCACAATCTGTATAGGCCGTTCCTCGTAAGTGTAGTCATCACTCAACACTACTCGAGTAGGCTCAATCACATGGAAGGGATCCCGGAGATAATCTCTGAACATCGAAATGTGGAAAACATTATGCATGTGCTCCATTTCAGGAGGAAGCGCAACCTGATACGCCACCGGATTGATTTTCTCAATTATCTCATACGGTCCGACATACCTCGGTGCTAATTTGCCTTTGACTCCAAAACGAGTCTGGCCTTTCATTGGTGTCACTTTTACAAACACATGATCACCTACTTCATACTCTTGGTCCCGTCTTCTGACATCTGCATAACTTTTCTGTCTACTCTGTGCAGTTTTCAGTCTTTGCTGTATCAGTTTTATCTTTTCAGTAGTCTCATATACGATCTCGGGCCCAAGCAAATGCCCATCTCCAACTTCTGCCCAGCAAATCGGAGATCGACCATTTCCTGCCATACAATGCCTCGAAAGGCGCCATACCAATACTCGAATGGTAGCTGTTGTTGTAGGCGAATTCAGCCAATGGCAAATGACTTTCCCAGTTTCCCTGAAAATCAAGGACGCACATTCTCAATAGATCCTCCAAAGTCTGGATGGTCCTTTCCGACTGTCCATCTGTCTGAGGATGATAGGCACTACTCAGCCTCAATTCAGTACCCAATGCAGTCTGTAGGCTTTGCCAAAACCTTGATGTAAACTTCGAATCCCTGTCAGAAACAATAGACACAGGCACTCCATGCAGTCTCACAATTTTATCAATATAAATAATAGCCAATTTGTCCGCATTATAGATTGTCTTGACAGGTAAGAAGTGAGCAGATTTGGTCAGTCTATCAACAATAACCCAAATAGAGTCCATACCTTTTCTGGAGCGAGGTAACCCAACAATAAAATCCATGGTAATATGTTCCCATTTCCACTCCGGTATTGGTAAGGGCTGCAATAAGCCTGCGGGTCGTTGATGTTCAGCTTTAACTTGTTGGCAATGAAGACATTCTGACACAAAGTCGGCAATTTCTTTCTGCATTCCCGGCCACCAAAAGTTCTGTTTTAAATCTTGGTACATCTTCGTATTCCCCGGGTGGATAGACAATTTTGAATTGTGGCCCTCTTGCAGAACTCTTCTTTTCAGTTCAGTGTCATTCGGTACACACAATCTCTCTTGAAATTTCAGTACATTATTCTCAAATTTGAAACCCGGTCTCGGTTTAATTTCCCTTTCTTCGATGATCTTCTTCAAGAAATCATCCTATTGCTGTTTCTCTTTAATCCCTTCAATCAAAGCCGGTTGAGCAGAAATAGCAGCTATTGTTCCACCTTGTTCCTTTAAAACAATTTCAATTTCAAATTTGTCAAGGTCACGGAGCAACTCTTTCTATCCAGTGAGCAAACAAGCTAAGTTCCCAATCGATTTCCGACTCAAAGCATCGGCAACAGTGTTGGCTTTTCCTGGATGGTACAAAATCTGCAGATCATAATCTTTAATTAGTTCTAGCCATCTCCGCTGTCTCATATTCAGTTCTTTCTGTGTAAAGAAGTACTTCAGGCTCTTGTGGTCGGTGTAAACTTCACATGTCGCCCCATATAGATAGTGACGCCAAATTTTCAGTGCAAACACCACCGCAGCCAGTTCCAAATCATGGGTCGGGTAGTTTTTTTCATGTGGTCTCAACTGTCGGGAAGCATAAGCAATAACTCTCCCATTCTGCATTAAAACACACCCCAAACCCTTATGAGAAGCATCACTAAATACAGTATAACCATCCGTACCTGAAGGTAGAGGACCGGTGCAGTTACAAGTCGAGTTTTCAACTCTTGGAATGCTGATTCCCTTTGGTCAGTCCAGTCAAATGATGTCCCCTTCTGAGTTAACTGAGTCAATGGTAGGGCAATTTTGGAGAAATCTTTGACAAATCTTCTGTAATATCCAGCCAAACCCAAATAGCTTCGGACTTCAGTCACATTTGTTGGTCTAGGCCAGTTCACTACAGTTTCAATTTTCTGCGGATCAACAGAAATTCCATCTTTGCTAACAACATGCCCCCAAAACATAACATGATCAAGCCAGAACTTACATTTAGACAGTTTAGCATACAGTTTCTGTTCCCTTAGGGTCTGCAGGGCAAGTCTCAGATGACGTTCATGTTCTTCCATACTTTTTGAATAAATCAGTATGTCATCAATAAATACCACAATGAAATCATCAAGGTATGGCTTAAAAATTCTGTTCATAAGGTCCATAAAAGCAGCAGGGGCATTCGTGACTCCGAATGGCATAACTAAAAATTCATAATGGCCATACCTCGTTCTAAAAGCAGTTTTATCAATGTCTTTCGGTTTAACCTTCAGTTGATGATACCCCGATCTGAGATCAATATTGGAAAACACTTGTGCACCCTGTAACTGATCAAATAAATCATCAATACATGGCAATGGGTATTTATTTTTCACAGTTACCTTGTTCAATTCGCGGTAATCGATGCACAGTCTCAGTGAGCCATCTTTCTTCTTTACAAACAAAACAGGTGCACCCCACGGTGAAGTACTGGGTCTGATAAACTTCTTGTCTAACAGTTCTTGCAATTGCACTTTCAATTCCTTCAGTTCAGTTGGGGCCATTCTGTAGGGAGCTTTAGATATTGGCTGTGTACCCAGAATCACATCAACGGTGAACTCAACCTCCCTGTCAATCAAATCCCCTGGTAGATCATCTGGAAATACATCTGGGAATTCTCTGACTATAGGAATACAATTCACATCAGTTTTAACACTATCATCAGTAGACACAGTCAGCACAGAACACATATATCCTTTACACCCCTTTCTAATCAGTTTAACAGCTTTCACAGAAGAAATCAGATACGGAGGAGTTACTACTCCACTCCCATTAAACACAAATTCAGGCAAACCAAGTGGACGAAAAACTACTTGTTTTGTTACACAGTCTATAGTGGCATGATATTTTTGTAACCAGTCCATCCCCAATATTACATCAAAATGGTCAATGTTCAATGGCAGTAAATCAATAAACAGATGCATATCCCCAACAATAATCTCACAAGCAGGATACATATGTGCACATGTCATGGATCCCTCAATAGGTGATGATACAGCTAACAGGTAATTCATGGGTTCTAAGGGTCTATTCAATTTCCGTGAAAAAGCATGCGACACATAAGAATGTGTAGACCCCGAATCAATCAATACATATGCATTTTGTGTACAAATAGAGAGGATACCTGACACAACGGTTTCAGTATTTTGCACGTCTCCCGGTACTAGGGCGAATACTCGGCCCTGCCTCGTAGGCTCTTTCCCGGTAGCTTTGGGGTTAGGCTTTGGTGCTACAGTTGATGCTGCTGCGCTTGGTACAGCTTTGCTACTAGCTTGCGGAGCAGAGGGACAATCTCTAACCATGTGGCCCACCTTGCCACACCTGTAACAGGCCCCCGTTATGTTGTAGCAAACCCCTTTGTGTTTTTTGCCGCATACAGAGCAGGGTGGAATGAATCCACTCCCTTGGCTGGGGCTAGTTGTTGACCCCGTATTCTGTTTCTTGTTTGCTGGGTTATGCTTGCCTTTCTTGAATTTGAAACCCTGCCTTTTACCATGCCATTCAGTTGTTGGTGTTTCAGATTGTTTCACTGCTGCAATGTTCGACTCGACATCAATGCCCGGTCGAGAACACCCACAAAAGTTGGTAGTTTCAAAACACTTATTCGGTCAAGTATTGCAACATTAAGCCACCCTCAAATTTTCTGGCTTCTTGTAGTCAGTGTCCACCATATGTGGTGCATATCTGGCAAGCTCAGTGAACCTTGCTTCATATTCATCCACAGACATTGTACCCTGTCTCAGTTGTTCAAATTCAGTCACTTTCCTATCCCTGACGCACTGTGGGAAGTACTTTTCAAAGAAGGACTCCTTGAACTGAGCCCAAGTTATAACAGTATTTGTATCACGGATCAACATCCACCACCTTCTAGCTTCTTCTTGTAGGGTGAAGGTAGCTAACAGTACTTTATTCGCTTCTGAGCACGGGAACACTTCAAATAGTTTTTTTCTGTTTCAAGCACCCAAGCTTCAGCCTTTAGCGGTTTCAGGCCTCCCTGAAAGAATGGCGGTTTCATCTTGCTGAATTTAATGGTGAGAGCAATATATTCCCCATCATTCACATTTGCATTGGGTTCCGGCTGTACCGGAGGAGGAGGAGGTGGGGGCTGTGTGATTCTGTTGTTGCTCAAGTCTAGCAGTTATCAGTTCCATCATTCTTTCCATTCTTGCCATTCTTGCCTCAGTAGATGAGGATTCAGGTTCATTTGCATTGTCCATTTTCACTATAAGCAGCTATAAAGTTATAGCATTATAACATAACCAGTTGCATATTTAGACAGTTATCACATTAACATGTATTCAGTCATAACATAGCCACACACACTTTTCAAGTTCATGAAATGCCGTAATCACTTTTCTAGGACACCCTATAGCTCATTTGGACACGTGTGTGGGGTATAACTCGTGGTTAAGTATCGCTCTGATACCACTCTATCACGACCAAACCCGGCCCATGGGTTTAGCACCGTAACCGGCCAGTAATCCGAGATTACCGAAGGCCTGCTTACAGTAATACAGTAAAATAGAGTTCAGGGCCTGGCGGAAGCCAATACAGTAAATAATAATGTCATTGAGCTGTGACAGTCTGTATGCCAAAAAGATTTTTCATGCATTCACACATGTAGAACAGTACAGTCTGTACAAATTATCAGTCACACAGTACAGG
>JAPPVO010000036.1:154122686-154491180 GCA_030407325.1 Camellia japonica | reverse complement strand
GCAGCTGGATAGCTTGGCGGAGGATATGGAACAGCCAACCAAGACATGTCTAGAGGTGAGAATGTGTCTCCAACTCTCATTTTGTTCTTGGACTTGCTCATTGTGTAAATCAGAAGGGTCTGTGAAGAGGAAGCGAAGTCTACTGGAGGAGAATTCAAAGTTTTGAAATGGCATGTACAGGTTGGAAGGTCTCTGCGAAGGAAGGTTGTAAAACATGGTAAGATGATTTCTGAAAGTGAGGATGGGTTGGCTGTTATAAGTGAGCAGTTGCTCAGCATAGGAGTAGCAAACAGGTTTCAAGGTGTTAGGTGGTGGGGGTCGTGCCTCAGGGAAATAGGCATACAACCAGGCCTGGAAGAGCCAGAAGGGGCCACCACAGTTGCCAGAAATCTTCTTGTCGACAAAGGAAAATAGGGCCTTGTAAAGGGTGGCAAGAAGATAAGGGGCTAAAGCCATAAGTTGGCCATCTTGCATACACAAGGCAAGGGGGAGGTATTCTTTCGTGATCTTGTACCCAGGGACACAACAAAGAAACTCACAAAGCCAAAGTAAGTAAAAAGCAGTTCTTTCTTTGTCATCGACAGGGGAACCAGGCTTGCCTTGGTATTTTTTGGCAAAATCTGTATAGCACATGTCAGTGTTTAAAGTAAATGTCACTTTTGGAGGCTCAAGGAGAGCATGAATTGGATTGCCCAAGATTGGGAGACCAGTCAAGTGAGCTACATCTAAGATGGTAGGGGAAATCATACCAAAATTGAGGAGTAGGGAGTTACTAGACTGCGACCAAAAGCATGCAGCAACAGCAATCAGCCCTTTGTCCACGTCATAAATTTTAGTCGACAGTCTAATTGCTTCACCAATGCCCTGGTGCTTCCATACTTTAGTGTCGTGACCTTCAATTCTCCTGGCCCAGCTTCGCCAATCAGAGTCTGGTGACCTCCACCCTCTGAGTGGGTTTTTGCTGACATTCCAGTTAGTCCACTTGAGTCCAGCTTGGTTGAGAAGAAGGTTCTCACCATTACCAAGGGGGTAGTATGGAGCTAGCTCGTCTGGGAAGTAAGACGCGAAGGTAGGGCCTAGTGTAGCCTTAGCGACAGAGCTTGTGCTGGGCAATAGGGTTGCACCAAATTTTAGAGGAGCGATACGTGCTCTGATAGGGTCTGGGAAGCGGAGTAGGTCTTCATTGTTCTCCTCAGATGGAGATGGTTGAGATTTTTTCGGCGCCATGGCTTAGGGTTTTGTGGTGCTCTGGTTTTCAACGGCAATGGTTGAGAAGGAGGAGTACAGTCTGGGGAGTTCGAATCAGAGGGAAATGAAGTGGTTTGAAGTTGAAAGGGTGGGTCTTTTATAGCTTATGATGGGGCCAGTATATTTAAAGCCTCTTATATTGGGCTGTAGTTTATGTTTGTTTTGGGCCCGTATTAAGAAATTTGCTATTGGGCCCAAACAATGGCCCCCTCGTTGAAGTTAAATATCATATGACTTGGACCCCCACAAGGGGGGACCCCTATGACCCCCTCTCTCTCTGATTGGCCACTTTTTTTTTTTTATTTTAAATTTCTTCTTTTTTTTTTCCTTCTCCAATTAGCAGCCCCCACGTGTGTGTGTGGGGGGGGTGTGGTGGTGCAGGTGGTGATTGGAGGGGGTCTCAATCACTTCCGCAATATTTAACTTGAACATGGGGGCCATTGTTTGCACCAAGTTTTGCCAGTCTCTGTCGACAGATGGTCCACTTAATCGAGGGCATGTGGCCAAGTCTGAAGGAATGTCCACCACCTGAAAGTGGGCTCTCTGCATGTGGGTCACCTAGAAGTGATAGGGGAAGTTTTTACCACCAATCATGGAGTTAGTGGGCACACTTTCAGGAGGAAGCATGAGACAAAGCAGGAGCCTTGCTCTGTCGACAGAAGTTTAAAACAGTTGGTGGCCATGAAATAAACACAAGAAAAGGGAGCTCGACAGATAGAAGTGGAGGTTTAGTATTGATATCCGTATACGGTTTTTGTGGCCCATCATTGCATGATCCCACACGTCTACACCATAACTGCCACTGTAACTGCCCCCTGACTTCGAATCTTCAAGTCCCCTCTGCCAAATATTGACTCTTCCCCGTCGACCTTCCTTTTCACCATTGTGGGGCATGTCCCTCATCATTATGAGACAAAAATCGACAGAATATTGTCCACTAAACACAACCACAATCCTTGCAAACTGGGCCACTGAACCACAACACTTGGCCACTCACTGTTACTGCCCCTGACTATGAATCATCAGACTCTGCCAAATATTGAATTTTCCCTGTAATTTAATCAAAATATATTCAATGTCGGTAAACTTGAAAATATGTTTGAAATAACCTTTTTCTGTATTGTAATGACTTAAACACAATTGTTGTCCTACATTTTACGTAACGAAAATACACAACTTATTTATATCAAAAACAAAATATACATCTCGGGTTTATAATCAAAAAAATGGGAACTACTTTTTTTTTAAAAAAAAGTTCACTCATATTTTCAGCTAAATTATGATTGGATATTAGATTAAAAATTCCTCTTTGCACCTATTTTTCCCACATCCTCCCAGCTGCTCCATTCAACTAACATTGAATCTTGCATGCCACCTGTCTTACACGCTGGAGCAGTTACTGGCAGTGCTCATGGATTTAGTGGCCACCCTCCAAGAGGAAACATGAACGAATTGGGAGTCTGTATCTGTCGAGGAAAGGCTAAAAGGACCTGGGCACAGGTGGCAACTTCAATTATATGCACTTCGACAGGTACAAGTGAAGCTTTTATGTGGTTTCAATACACGGAAATGACCGTGCAGTTACAGAAGTTGCACAGAAGCAGTTGCAGAATTGGCAGATCATGGGGTCGTGGGAATTTTATAGCTATAAAGGGCAGAATGTTTGCAGAGAGAGAGGACATGAACAACAACACAACTTACTTTCTACATTGTAACTTCTGTGTAGTTTTTTCCCTTCTACTTTCTACTTTGTTACAAACAACACAACAACACAACTTACTTTCTACTTTCTACTTTCTACTTTCTACTTTGTTACTTTCTACTTTGTTACCATCAGTTCATCGAAAGAAGTCTTCATCCATTTCAGGCATTCGAACCAATACCACAATTGCTTGATTTTGTTCTTGAACTTGTCAACTTTAAATTACTGCTTCGTTGCTGTCGATATAGGCCCACCATAATTTTACTAACAATAAACCCATACTTCCATAGTAAACATTAAATAATTTCACAACTCCTATTCGTAACTCGTAATTCATATACCAATCGGCATGGAGATAAAGTAACGAGTTCGTTGGGTTACTTTCTCCAAGTAACACCCAAAATTAACTACCACTTGGATTATATACAAAATGCATGTGCTGGTATGTAATTTTGCAAACCCACTTGGACAAAATTCGTATTTTACTCAAAATATAATACTAATTTACCGACACAAGTCATAACAAATCAATACGAAGCGAAACACATCATAGTTGATAAACCACACCGCAAAAACCCTTCAGTTAGATCCAACCAAATATGGAACAGAAACAAGCAACCCGCAATAGGAATCTTGGAATACAGACATAAGCCAATTTCCCACCCAAAACAATACACAGACAACCCATATATATCTCACCTCACCTTCAATTAGTTTTCAAAATGACAAGTCACTGCAAACACAAATGACAACATCACTCTAAACAATATGGGAAATTTACAACTCGTGGCCTTGTACATAAGTAACGTTGTGCCATTTCCTGGCATTGTACATGACCAATTATTTATACGTTACGTACAGCAATCCGTGCAAAATGAAAACTACATACATTATTTCCATGTGTTTTCAATAGCTAGTACTGTCTACCTAATAAATTAAGGGAATAAGTAAATCATACAAATTATACAATTACCTGATTTACCTCATCAATTGTGTTCGAATCATTTTTCCACACTGCTGCTTCAACACCACCGTATTGGCCCACAGGCTGCTTGGAATCAGGAGAAACATCGAAAAATAGTCGCCGTTGCTTAATGTGCGGTGTACTTGGATCCACCAACCCAGTTTTGCAGCGAACGGGCGATGACTCCGCATTGTACTCACGGTCAGTTATGTGGGGTGTATCTGCATCTGAGTTAGTACCCACTGTTCGGCTAAACCGAACCTTAGGACACGTTTGCTTTGTGTGCCCAATGCATTTGCAATTCCCACATTTTCTTGGTCTTCGACAGTTGGACGAGGTCCGTCCTGGGTTCCCTTTTGTCTTCACAACATCAGGATCTTCTACTCCAAATTGTCGACGGAATGAATGTTTCCCTTTGTCTCCATTCCCACCGTTCAAATTCCTCTCATATAACTCCTTCATCCGGCTCGTCATCGGAAGACATGCATCCCTAGCCTCTTTGAAACCTTTCATTGATTGCGAGGCATAGAAACACATTTCGTTGTAGGAAGAACTCAATATCCCATACCGGGCCGCCTGTGTTGTAGTGCTATCAATTGAGGGTTGAGGCCATTGCTGGCCATCCTTGCTTGCAGCCCTTGTCCATCTATGCAGCACACAAGTTGGGGGAATTTGCGTTAAATTTTCGGCTTTCATAACACATATCATGTGGCAGTAAGGTAGCCCCAACAACTCAAACTTCATGCAAGAACATCTCATTGCAGCATCCACTAGACTGTGTGTTACTATCCATGATCTGTCCTTCACTTTGTACTTATGAATATAGTAGCATTTCTGACCATCCGGCAAAGGGAACACGTCCTTGACATTCAACTTCCCCTCTTCTAAGATTTCATCACGGAACATTCTAAATATATTTCGGGTGAATAGCTCAGCCCCATGTCTCTCTATATCTCGCAATGGAGTAATCAATACCGGAAAAGTGTTATTTGTTTCAGCATCATCTAGCCTCGTTATACCTTATCCTTGCAAGAGCCCGATCATAGTGCCTAACAAATTCATATAGCTTCAATTTGTGTTGGAGGAAGGGATTGAAATAAGCATTCATACACTCCGAGTGCTGAGTGCTCTTCATCCCAGCAAAGAAATCTCCACGCATATATGCCTCAGCCCACATATGATGCTTCTCATATGTCTCCAACACCCAACTGTTGGTTTCAAGTCCAAATTTTTCGACCATTGTCGTCCAGCCATGCTCAAACTTTGTCTCATCCGTTTCCATGTCCATGCACTGCTTGAAAGCATGTGCAAAGCCACTTATGTGAACATTTGAAACAGCATTTTTCCCAAGATGCCAATTACATAATCGATGTCTTGTGTCTGGAAATACTCTTCTGATTGCCTCTCGCATCGCCTTATCCCCATCTGTCAGTACGGACACAGGTGCTTTATTGCCCATCGCCTCCATAAATGTTTCCAAAACCCATGTGTATGTCTCAATTGTCTCATTAGCTAGCAAAACACATGCAAATATTGTGGTCCTAAAGTGGCTAGTCACACCAGCCAACATGACAAAAGGTTTCTTGTATGCATTGGTTCTGTAAGTTGAGTCAAATATCAACACATCATCAAACTTTGCGTAGTCAGCCCGCGATTTCGAATTTTCCCAGAACAGATTTTGTAACTTGTTATCGTTACACACATCATACTTGTAAAAAAAACGTGCATCAACATCAAGTTTTGCACATAGGTAAACCAACGCACCCTGCGCATCACCATCCTCAACTTCTGCTCTACGTTCGGCTTGAATATGGTTGTGCAGATCCGTACGGATGAAACCAACATTCTCATAAGACCCGGACTGATTTATCATATAGTCCATGATTTGGCTAGTCTTCACACCGACATTGCGCATAGCCATTGCTTGAGCTTTGTCAGCGCTGTTTAAACTGCGATGTGACCTTAGATACATCACACAGTGTTGTTCGGCCAATTCATGGTTGTGGTCTGCGACGAAGTGAGTCATAACATACTTTCCCCCTTCACCAGCATCCGCATCGTACCGTATGCGAAATTGGGCTTTGCAACCTACTCTTGTTAGTGCCTTGGGAGCTCTACTCTTCTCAGCAACACGGTCCAAGTATTTTGGTAATCTCTGACCTTCCCTTGAACACAACCACAGCCTACTAACGACCTTTCCCTCTTTATTTGTGTTAAATCTGGATTTTCGTATACTAAATCCCTTGGCTTTAGCATACGCATTGTAGAAATCTTCTCCATCTTCGACCGAATCAAATTTCTGTTCCAGAATAGCACGTTCAACATCACCAACCATGTCATTGCGATGAGCATCGTCAACCATTTCTTTTTTCACATCGGCTCCGCCATCTTCAACGTTCATGTTGGTTACTTCTTCATTGCTCGGACCAGCTTCGCAACCATGATTAGGTTCTGCCCGACTTTCATTCATCAAACGAATCTCATCTGCTTCATTTGGAATGTCATAATCATCACCTTCCCTTTTAACTTCCGCTGGGGCCATATTGCACATGACATTACTACAAACAATTACTTGAAGACCGAAAATTGTTAACACAAACACAAACATGACATTTTCACACGGTTTAGCTGTTTGTGCAAACACAAACACTCACTTGAGAAAGAGAAAGAGAAAGGTTAGTTGCCAATGGAGGGGTTTCCGTTGGAGCGAAGCGTAGAGCGGCTGAAGTTAGGATGGGGGTTTAGTTGAGGGAAAATAGCTGAAGTGAACGGGCCACAGAGGTAGAGAGGGAGACAGAGAGAGGGAGACAGCTCCATACCTCATATCTAGTTCGAGAGAAGGGCTTCACTTCAGCAATGGAACCAACACAGCCTTGTAGTTACGTTGTTGTTGGAAATCGCCCGTTATACTGTTTCCTACAGAGCTTCGTCAATGGAACGAACCCAACAGGGGCTTCTCCCTGTTAATGGAAATCAACAGTTACACTGACTCAACCTTACACACAGGAGAACAGAGAGAGATGGAGACGAAATACAGAGAGTGAGTGGGATGCAATCATGCAAATACAAGCATTAACCGATTGCCTCGGTTTCAACTTTTTCACGATAAAACAATTCAATGGTCTTGATCAATTATTGTAATCTAACGGCTAACAATTGGGTTGCATATGGTGTGCAACCTTAAGGGGGTTGCACACTTAAGCAGTGCCCTTCTATTTAAGTCACATTATCTTATTTAAGTCACATCACCTTTCTATTACATCCTTTCAAACCCAACCCATATTTCATAAAAAGTCAAAAAGTGCACTTATTTAGAACATCCCAAACAACCCTTTATTCTTAGACATATAGTTCTTTTGGGAAGAGTTAAAAAAGCCAAAAGTCAACTTTGAACTGATTTTGTATCACATCATTTCTCACATTTTTTATATTTTTTTTTTAAAAAAAAAAATTTAAAAAATTAACTTTTAACCATACTCTCAAAATAGGCCATAATGTCATATCCTATTAGAAATAGATTTATCATCAATAAAAAAAAAAAAAATAGTGATTTTTTTGGAAAAAAATTTGGAAATTGGGAGCAGTGACTGTGGTGCCTCAATTTAAGGTGTATTACAACGTTATTTTTATGATCCAAATTGTTAATTTTATAGAATTTGTTGAGTAATTCATTTATATCAAAATAACCAAAAAATAAATAATAAATTTTTCTTTTGATAAATAGCATAAATAATATGTAATTCGATCATATAATTATTAATATTCGATCAATATAATTTTTAATAGATATGAAATACACAATAAATCTTATAAAATAAATGATTTAAAGTATAAAAATAAAGTTATAATACACTTTAAATGAAGGTATCAAAATTACTCTTGTGCTTTTAGCACAATAGTGATCCATTTCCCAAAAAAAATTTGCCAAAAAAGGCGTCATGTGTGGGCGTAATCAGCAACTCACATAGCGCCTAACCCCAAAAATTCGAACATTTGCCGCCTAAAAACACCACCTCCTTCCCTCTCTTATGTTTCACATCTCTCCCTTGGATCCACATCCCACAGATCCACTTGTTACCCTCCATCTAACCCTAGCTCTCCTTCAGTCCAGATATGGAGAGCGACGACGATTATGATCTGTTCTCACTTCCCCAAGAACCCTCGCCTTCACTCCATCACCGAAAGCTCAAACGCTTGAAGAAAGCAATTCATGTCTCAATCGATCCCCCAGTCGAATCGGCAGAGAAAGTCGCTTCATCGCCGCCAGTCGATTCCTTCGAATCGCAAGCTCCGGAATCTTCCGAAACCAAGGGTTCCGAGGGTCTTGAAGTTGACAATGAGTTGAATTCTGTAATTGATGATTTGCATTCCCGTGAAGATCGTAAGAAAACTAAGAGGGTTTTGGATTTTGATGTTGTGGATGAAGAATTTGATGGGAAAATGCCTGATCAAATTGGTGGAATGGAAGAGAATGTTGCGGATTTGAATGTGGAGAGGTCTGAGAAGAAACGAGTAAACGAAGAAGATTCGAGTGAAGATAAAGGGAAGAAAAAGAAGAGAGTTAAGAGTGGTGGTGATGGTGATGGTGTGAAGCCCAAAACATCCAGAAGAAGAGAAGAAAAGGTAGTTTGCTCTGAATTTTCTTATTCGTGCTTCATTTTTTCCCCAATAATAGTTTGCTGATTTACTAACCCTGATTTCCAGGAAAGACAAAACTATCTGCAGCAGCTTCATGTCGAGTCTCAGAGACTCTTGCGAGGTATACATATTTCATTTACAACCTAGAATCTAAGGTTCCGTTTGTATTTAGGAATCTTAAATGCATGGATTTGACATTAATCATTAAAGGAAAATAGATTAAATTTAGATTTGATAGTGTGGCCATGGATTTCAAGATTGAGTTATATAACTTTACCATGATGAATTTAAAATAATTATTTGAAATCATGCTGAGGATTTTCCTTATAGTTGCAAGGATCATACTAAAATACATATTTTATGTCTTGACTTATCTTATTCTATAATTGTTCTATTCACAGGCAATAACTAACTCTCTCATTTTCTTGTGAAATTCAACATTAAATCCCATAATTTGAAATCCACATCCATCCAAATGGACCCTAATATTATTGAAATTGTATTTATCACATCATTTAGTTTACTTCTACATGTATTTATGTTTGCGTTGGATTTTCTTTTTTGAAGAAACTAGAGATGCCACCTTTAAACCTATACCAATTGTACAAAAACCTATATCATCAGTCTTGGAGAAGATTCGGCAAAGGAAACTTGAGGTGATGAAGAAGTGAGTAATTTCAATATTTGGCTTTGCCTTTGAATTCATTGACTTTATTTACTTTTATTTTTTAAAATTTGTGATTACATCTTTTCAGGGTCAGAACGGTTAGTTTATATGATAATTGTTCTGTTGATGAGGACAATGGTACTGTGAAGGAAGTCATAACGGATCATGATTCAGAAAATGTCCTCACTGAAGAGAAAGAAGTTGATAAATTTGCAGAAGTGGTGCAAGAGGAGACAACTGCATGTCATGTTGATGTAGAGAGTAGCTTAGATGCTTCCCGTGCGAATGAATCTAAGGAAGCTGCAAGACAATCAAGTCATGAAAATAGTCCTTACCAAATGGTAACTCAGATGGCAAATTTATATTTGTGTTGAATTTCAAATTTCTTGTGCAGTTGCTCTTACGTTAGTTTCATAGATGCGATAATTCTATGTTGATCAAATCAAATGGGATTCGTGGTACATGTTACATTGCTGAATTTGACACTTTCATGATTCACAGTTTTGCAATTTTTTCATCAAAACCTTGTAATGGAAATTAGAAGAGTAGGAACGTATGCAGATTCTGCATTAAGGACTCATGATGAAAATAACTGAGCAGAAACATAGTATATTCTTTGTGGAAAAGAAATGAGGCGGATTTCCCATATCAACTTACTCTTGCTTCTTTCTAAGTGCAGGCTGTGGATGAACAATCAATACATGCATTTCGAGCTCCAGTTGATGATACTCAGGTTTCTTTACTCACATCTCTTATGTTTGGAAGGAAATTGCTATTTCTGCAAGAGGTTGCTGATGCATAAATTATTGCTCATTGTTTGTGTGTTGTAGGATCTGTTCTGTGATTCCGAAACAAGTGAAGGGAAAGATCCGATGTTTAATGATGACAATGATAGTCCTTCAGAGGAAGTTTTAGCACCATCTTTCCTTACAATGAACTTGAAGTTTGATTCTGCTCCTCCTGATGACATGTGAGAGTTTAAAAACTTCCAATCTTGTAGGTTTAGGATGTGATTTCATTGATTTTTATACTTCTAAATTATTGATCTGTCACCTTACTGAACTGTCATGCATCAAAACTACTTAAATGTAAATGCCGTAGCTGTAAGCAAAAGGTTTATTTGCTCGTTATTTTGGGGTGTAAATGAAGTCCATCTCTCATCTGGTGAAAATTATATAAATGGTTGTGGTTTTTTTTTATTTTTTTAAACAGTTCTTCTGATGAAGAGGACAATGACACGGAGAACATTGATACAGAACCCGAAACAGCTGATAAAGGAAGCTCTTCTCCAAAAGGTGATCCTGTTAAAGCTTTTGTTGATGATGAAGCTGTGGAAGAAGATGACAGCGACAATGATCTATTGCGCTTCCAAGAAAATGAAGAAGATGAGGAAAATGAAGATTATGAGGAACTTAAGGATATGATAGCAACTCAGTATGATGAGAAGCAAATTGATATTGAAAGGCGCAATGAACTTCATCAGAAGTGGCTGGAGCAACAGGATACAACTGGTACAGATCATCTTCTGCAGAGACTGAAATGCGGACCGAAACTTGAAGACACAACTTTGCTTGAAGAGGAGGAAGAAGAAGAAGAAGAAGAAGACGAGGATGAAAGGGAATTTTGTGATGAAGCTGCAGAAGACCCTGTAAAAACAAATATAGCTCGGATCAATTCAAGAAAAGCAAAGCAAATGATTCCTCACATTTTTTCTGATAAAAATGATGGCTACGTATCATCTGATGGTGAGGAGACAGAGAGGAGGCTAGTTAAACAGCGCCTTCTAGACAAAGCTGTGAGATGTTTCTATTTTTAGTTTCATATATAGAAATACATTTTACAATTTTGCTTCATGGGATGGATAATACTCCCTCCCTCCCATAATATTAGTCCCTTATTCCATTTTTCATTGTCCCAAAATATTAGTCCCTCTTCAAAAATCAAGTACAAAAATAATATAAATTTCCTATTTTGCCCTTCTTTTAAATTCATAAATAATATAAAAAGTACAATTATGACATTGATATTCCCAAAAAAATGTACTATCAAGGGATAATTTTGGAAAATCAACTTTTTAAAAGTACAATAATTGTACTACCAAAAAAAGTTGGATTCTCCAAAAGGGACCATTATTTTGGGACGGAGGGAGTACTATGTTCTATTATTTGGTTCTATAAACACTAGCTGAACTTCATAACCTCAAATGAACAGGAAGAGCAGGGTGTATTGTTATCCCCGGGCAAGGATGAGAGCTCTAGAGAAGTATTCGGTCTCATAAAGAAGTTGAATATCGTGCCTGATGCCAAGAAGAAAGCAAGGACATCATGTGAGACGTTTCTGCATATAGTTCACCGGTATTGTAGAATTATAATATTTCATTGTTGTTGCTTACTAATATTTCTCACTATTTTGCAGCATTTTTTGATAAGATGCTAACAGGAGGAAATAACAACAGCTCTTCAAAGGTAAAATAATCTTCACGTGTTTGGAAAATGACATGAAGGGTGGTGGTATCTTGGATTACTCCAATGCATCAATTTGTTTTAGAAAAGAACTAGATAAAATGATGAATTAATTGAAACTCAAACTTACCTTTTTGATTGTGAGAGCCACTTTTAATTACCTCCTTGCCATCACTGTTATGAGTCAATGCATTTCTTCTCCATCTTTCCACCCAATCAAGTTATATGTGCTTGTTGGGGAAAAACACTACGGGTGTGTTTGATTGGGGGGATAGGGGGGGGGGGGGACTATCCACTATTTGGATTTCATGTCCGGCTTCCCTCTTTATCCGTCGTTTGATTTTTTTTTAGTCCGCCGGACTCCATGTCCGGTCGGACTCCATGTTCCCCATATGGGGGACTATCCTGTCCTGGGGGGGTGAGATTGTTTTGGGGGGACTAATCATTGTTTGGATTAGATGCGAAAATGACAATTTTGACTCTCTACTATTTAATTATGTATTATATTTAATAAAATTTAATAAAATTTAAATGTCTCAATTTAAAAATAAAATAATTTTATTTAACTTTTTATTAATGTTTTATTTATTTAATTTTTTATAGATATTTTATTTTAAAATTTTGTTTATGTTTTATTTAAATTTAATAGATGTTTTAATAGATGTTTTATTTAAACAATTAAATGTTTAATTTCAACAATAAATAATTTCATTTATTTAAATTATGTTTTATTTAAATATTTAAACATCTGTACATCAACATGTTTATTAAATTATTTCAACATCTGTACATCAACATGTATATTTATTTAACATCTATTAAATTATGTTCTAATACATCAACATTTGATTACATCAACATTTGTTAATTGTTAATTACATCAACATTTGTTAATTGTTTAAACATAATCTGTACATCAACATTTATTTAATTGTTAATTGTTAATTGTTAAACATAATCTGTACATCAAAATAATTTCAATGTTAGTTGTTTAAATAAAAATTTAAACATTTAACCATTAGTATGTTTAATGTTTACTAAAAATTTTTATTTGTTTAAATAAAAATAATCTATACCAGTCAAAATTTTTTATCAATATTAGTATGTTTAATGTTTACTAAAAATAATTAAAATATTAAAGATATGTTTAATATTGCTATTACTTAGTAAACTATTGAAAAAGGGTAAAATAGTCTTTTGTTCATTTATCCTATCTAGTCCGTCCAATCAAACGTTGGATTCACTGAAAATAGTCCTATCCAGATATCTAATTCCATGAAAAAACAAACACAGGATACATATCCAATCCAACCAAATAGTCTGGGGGATTCACAGTCCCAGGACTCAAGTCCGATGGATTCTAATTCTCCATTTTCCAGTCCGTCCAATCAAGGGAGAAATTTTGAATGAGTTGGAGTGGCTTTCCCTTGCAAGTCTCTCGTGTATTTATGTCCTAGCAGACTTTTGATGGGACCACACATGCCTATTGCTCATTTTCCAAGATTGTGTGTTGTTAATGAATATCCAGCTCTGCTATAAAGCCTATTATTCCATTTTATTGTTGGGAACTCCTCTCGTCATACATAAGACAATTCATATCAGGTGGCATAATATAAACTAAATAAATTTGGACCATAATTGGTACCCTAGATCTACCATAATCCACAAGTTCCATTCATGATAGAAGTGGTTGGTCATTGTCTGCTAGACCAGGTTTGGCAAGCAACAATGGCTTATTGAAGTTAAGCTGAATATGCAGATATGTTTTGTTATTTGTCATGGCAGCTACATATTTCCATTTTGTTTGTTTTAGGCATCAACGTTTTAGTTCTGTTTGCCTGACTAGCTTTTCTATTGATCAATTTTGCAGTCAACTTTCCTTGGTCGAGGACCAAGCCATTCTCTTCCATCATCCCACAAGCAAGGAAAAGGCAAGGTTCGATCTTTCATTTTTGGAAGAGATGACAGTAATAGCAGGAGTTCAATCTCAATGTCAGAGGATTCTTCTGATGTGGTAAGCTTTATAGAAAGCACAATAAGCATTTATACTCCATCTGTTCTGTATTTTTATCCACTATTCCATTTTATATGCCCCAAAGTTATATCCATTTTGAAAGGTCAAGGTAACTTTCTGATTTTCCAATTTTTTCAATGTCATCCTTTTTAAACAAGTGTAAATACATCTGAGAGTGTGAAATAGAGGGATAGTTTGAAAATTAGTACGCTATTAGTTGGGTGAAAACTCATAAATATTTGTCTCTTTAAAGAGATGGGTTTTGTATGGTGGACAAAAATTATGGGACTGAGTATGATAATTGTTACATGCTGTCGTTCCAAGACTCGACAGTAACCAATTAATAGATAGCATAATTGCCTTCCAGGATAGCTGCCTGTAAATTGTTTGTAGAAGTATTCATCTTCCAACTATTAGTATTGTTGTTTTGCCGTGCATTCCATTCTCCACTTGGATGTTGAGGTTTATTGGTCTTAATCTTCTGTTTCATTTACCATTGAAACAGCACTTTCTTCTCATCCTGCTAAGCCAAATAATAATTTCTGTGATGATTATATTTTTGTTAAACATGCAGATTCCAAGAGAAAATCCACCAGCAAGGAATGCTACGACTAAGTTCAGTAGCTCACAATCCAAATTCAGTACTCAAAGTATCAATGACACTGCTGATGCAGTTTCTGGTGCCTCACTTTTTGAGATATTGAAGCGATCTTCAATGCAGTCCAATGACTTTAATCAGGACACCATGGTTGGCCTAACTCAAACTGTATTTGCTGCTTTTAAAATTCCAAAGAAACTGATAAAGATTGAAGGAAGGACGTAGAACAAATTAAAGAGTTCTACAGCATTCTCACTGTTGGAAGAATTCTTTGCCCATTAGGTTTTTTAATGGTGAGATTCTCTAGTTCAGATTATTGTTAAGTTTTGCTTTGCCAATTTTCAAGTTCTGGATGCTGAACCGATTGAAACATGGCTCCTTTTATGAGGCTAAGCCTGATATAGTATCAGAACTTGAATTTACTGATTGTCTTGAGATATAAATGTACATTCTATATCAGAAGGCTAGATTTGCTTTCTTGACATGGTGCTTGTATTCCTCAGAGAAGGAAGATAAGCAAATTCTGAAATTCTATTTAATTTGAAGTTCTTTATCTTTGAATGGATTCAAAATCAATGTGCAGGAAAATTTGCTTTCATGGGTTTTTGATATTTTAATGAGGGAATCTAAAACAAAGGAGATCATGCATGCTTCGTTTTGTAAGTAGTGTGTGTCATTATTGTTGGCAATTCCAAGCAGTTCGACAGGTTGCAAGTTCTAATAAGGCTGTCAAGCATGCTGGGATTCAGGATGACTAAAGTTAGGGTTTCAATAGCAATTTGGATTTTGGCCTCCATGGTTGTAATAGGTTGGGACTCGCAATCTAGCTGTATTGGCTTAAAATAAGCTACAAATTGGCTATTGCTTCAAAAAGTTTGTTTGTTTGGCATATTTTTCATTTTTTTTTTGTTTTTTTTTTTGCGACTTTTTAAATCCCTTTTTAAGCAACTTAAGTTGGCTTTTTGACAAAAAAATTGATATGACAAACAACTTGAAGTTGTTTTTATAAGTAAAATGGATTTATAAGCTGTTCCAAATGAGGCAAATTGTAAATGAAACTTATACTTTGGGTTAGTTTAGGTTAAGATTTCAGCTTTTTTATTTTTTATTCCTTACTATCATCTTTTAACATTTAAATGTCTTTTAAGAGCTTTAGAGTTAGTTTTTGACATTTTTTTTACTTACCAAAAGCTAAAACTAAGGTTTGGTTTGGCTTATACTATATAAGCCAAAAAGTCAAAAAATTACTCCAAAATTCAAAAAGATATCACTATTCATCCAAAAAAAAAATTTAATTTTTGTCCAAGTACACACCGAATTGACAACAAGCCAGTGCTGTGCAGCGGCAGTGCACCTAAATGAAAGGATTGGGTGTGATTTGCACACACACCGCTGTTCGGCCTGTGGGGCCTATCACGGATTCCGTTTTGATAATCTGAACCGTTAAATGTGTAGAATTCGTCGAGTACTATATATCTGCAAAAAATCACATTGATCGGATATCGATAACTATATGATCAAATCAGTTATGTACAACAAATGGATGGTGTTATAATTAATGATTGAAAAATAAATAAGTCTGATCAGATAGCTATCGATATCCGATTAACGTGATTTTTTATAGATACATAGTGTTCGACGAGTTACACACATTGAACGGTTTAGATTATTAAAATGGGATCTGTGATGACCCCCACAGGCCAAACAAAACCGTCCAATGCTTTGTACAAAAATTAGGCAATAATTTCCATAGCCAATTCACTCCAGCCGGTTGTACGGCTGGGGCCCACCTCTCACTAATCATCTCTTACACATTTTTTTTTATATAATATTTTAATACACATTTTTTCATCAAAAGCCAAAAAGTTAACCCAAACCTCAATAATTTTTTCTCAACTTTTTTAGTTCAAAAAGATAAAAAGTGCACTTTTTTAGGACATCCCAAACCAACCCTAAACCTAAAATGGAAAAAGAAAATTGAGCGGGATTTGGCCACTTGACTTTTGGTTAAAAAATTTAAAAAAATTAAGAAGTTATTGAAAAAAAAGTCAAACATTTTAGTAATTTATGATTTTCGATACAACTAGCAAAGTTATTTATCAAATGAATGTTGCTATTAGTATTTTATCAATTATTTTGGATCTCTTATTTTTTAATTTTTTTTATTTACTATAATAACCTCAAATAAAATTACTAAAAACGACATTAAAAATTTTGAGACATCTTATCTTACAATTAAATCCATATGCCCACTATATCATAGTTAGGGTTTATGAGACCATCATCTCTATCACCACCTATTCATCTTTCTCAAATCCCACATTCAAAACCTACACACCCTCAACACCTTGAAAATTCTTTGGCGGTAATATTTTGGAAGTAATGGTGGCACCATTTGATTATATACATTTCTCTGGCGATGACAATGAGTGGAAGTTTTTCCGGTAGTCACAACTCTATGAGACGATGGTGTTTTTTGCTCAGAGAAGATTAGCCTTGTAAGGGTAAGTTTTTGAAAAAAAAATGGCAAAAATAATAAAAACTGTTTGTCGTTTTTTCGGGACTAAATTCCTGAACATATAATCGAAATTTGGGAACACAAGTCCAAATATTGTTTATTTGTTCAGAAATAGGTAACTGAACATTTCTTATTTGTTCGGGAATAGATAACCAAAAGAGCAACAGAAGTAGACAAATAAAGGAAGTCAGACCACCCTTGGGTAGTCAACCGGCCAGTTGACCGGGGGGTCGATTGGGCTTGAAATCCTACCCAGTTTTGCTCACACAAAGAGCACACAAGCACAGTGAAACTATGGATGAATCACAAAAAATCAATCAGAGAAGCATGAAAATGGATCGTGTTGTGTGTGAAAAGAGATAATAGAAAAAAAAAAAAAAAAGAATCAGATTGATAAACCTCTTAACAAAGTAGAGAAAAAATTTCTTAATAACCACAAATTTTTTCCATTGGTTTTTGAGAGGTTCTACCGTCGTGAGTTTTGTTAGGATTTTCGGATAGAGGCTTTTTGGGGTGTGCATTTGAATGGATGGAATATTTTTACAAAGATAATTTTGGTATTATTTTGGGGGGGAGAAAATAAATTTTAAGAGTTTTAGAATTTATAAGTAGGGGTTTTAAGGAAATGGAGGATTTAAAATAATTGATGGGGTGCTAATAACAGTACTCTTATCAAATATATTAACTTTTTCTACCTCATAAAAAAAGCCAAAAAATTAGAAGTCATCAAAAAATTTAATTGCCAAACAAGGCTTGATTAGAAAATGTTGGTATCGACAGTACTAACTTATTCAAGATATTAGGAAGATGACTGGACCCTCTCCAGTTTTGTATTCTAATTGACGGTCTAGTCTAACTAATTTTGAGCTTACTTTGGGTTTGTCTCAATAATTCAAACCGTTCAATATGTATAACTCGTCGAGTAATTTATTTCCGTGAAAAGTCATATTAATTGGGTATCATTAGCTATTTGATCAAAACACATTTGTGTTAACAATTTATTTTTATAATTATATTTATTTGATCTGATCAAATGGCTATCGATATTTGATCTGATCAAATGGCAACGTGATTTTTTGCAAGGATGATGAACTTGACAAGTCCTACACATTAAGCAATTCAGATTATTGATGTGTGCACTGCAATAGGCCCACGGAGGTCCAACAATAGTATCTAGTCCGATTTCAGACAAAAAAAGTCACTACCTTAGGAAAAATATATATAATAACAATTACATAAGCAGTAGGGGTTGTTGGTTATTTTATTTACTTATTTTAGAGTTATTTACCAAACATGAATTTTAAAAATTATTTGTAAATTGTTTTAAAATTGTGTTTTGAAAATGATTTTAAAGTATTTTACAATAAGGGTTGTTTTGGGTATGGATTACAAGCTGACTTTTTTATTTATTATAAAAAGACGCACAGAAAAGACGTATGATCTAAATAAATTAATAAGTTAATTTTTTAAAATGTTATCAAAAGAGACCTAAGTTTATTGTCGTGTAATGAAAATGAGCATAGTTGCAAAAAGCTCCAGTGGATCAAAATGGACTGGATTGTCCAATTTGATCTTGTGACTCACTAAAATATATTTTGATATGTTCATCTGCTGACCACTTGTATATAGGTTATTCATACAAAATATATTAATTTGATAATTGTAATTATTTAATTTAATCACATTTGATTAAAAATATGTACAATAACTGTATGGTTAAAAACATACCTTCAGATTTTTCAATTATGGGATAAAGGTATGTTTTTTTTTAAATTTATAATTAAGGTTCCAAATGTATAATTTCAAAATTAATGAAATAAATTAGTACTCAATAATAATTAAGAAAACCAAATGTAATTAATTATAGGAATATATACATAAAGAGACCCCTATACTATTGCCAAATATTATTTTGACCTTGTAAACTAAATAAGCATATAATTAGACTTCTTTAACTATCAAAATGTATCACGTATACCCTCTAAATCTTTCAACTATGAGTACATCATGAAATTGAAGGTCACGTGCTATGATTTTAGTTATTTTATGATCAAAGTACCCTTTAGCAATGGGTTAATTACACGGAAACCTCCTAAAATATGATAAAATATTACTTTCTCCTAAACCAATGTTTTAAAAACTATATCAGTAAGCGAACCCGAAAAGGGATCGGGTGGATGGGTGGTTTAATCATCGGGTTGAGCTGAAATTGATTCGTAACTGTGAACGCTCTGCCTTTTTGGGTATAAGGTGTGTTTCCACCTAATGTTGTACCAATTTGTATTCGAGAATTACCACTTAATTTTTAAGGGAAACTAAAAAACCCTTAAGAATGAAAACTAAGTACACGCATTAATCCGTTACAACCAAATATTTTCGATTCGGAAACTTAGATACAAGAGGGGAATGTCAATAATTGATGCATCCCCTCTTGCTCAATCAAGTGATTGGCCTCTATTGACATTTTATTTTATAAGATTAAATAATTAATTATTTCACAAAATTCATTATTAACCCTAATCTTTTACTAAACCTAAAACTAAGTGATTTGAATAAATAAATATCAAATAACTTGGATTAAATGAATAAAGTCATATCTTTTCCATAAACTCATGATTTTCCAACAAAAATCAATCTTTCAAATCATATGGCTATAAATATAAACCAAATCAAGCAATATTTATAAAAACATTCAAAACAACCAATTTATCACCAAAAGCATATAGACTTAGATTATTGGAAAAACAATGCACCAGAGGAAGCAACATGTTATGAAAGAATGAGGAACTTACCCGGATTCCACCGCAAAGCGTCAAACCATGCCAAATATGAATTAAATATGATATAATGATCCTAAACATGCTACTAAACATACACAATTTAAACCTAAGCACGGTTTAAGGCTACTATCATGATTTAATGCACAAAAAATAACTAGCACAAAACAAATCTAAACATGCTGAATATATGATGATTAAACTGGGCATCATGCATGTAAATATGAAGATTAAACTAACCTAAACATGCAGCAAGTATACAATTAATCAAAACATGCAAAATGAAGCAAAAAACATGCAAAACTACTAACCTATATGAAGCTTTGTATTAAACCAACACCCTAACCATGATCATCTATGTAAAACATGGCTAACATATTCTAAAATTAGAGAAAAAGAAGAACTTACTTGCTGGTTTGAATATCAATCCAAAGAGCAATCGAAAAGAGAAGAAATTTGCTTGAAAGCCTCCTTCAGGCTTAGGCTTTGCTTTGATTCACTTTCTTCAAACCCTAGATATACTTTTAGTTGTAGATCCGCTGTATTTAGGTTGTATTTTTGGAATTGAGAGTGAGGATAGAGAGAAGACACTCTAAACTTACTTAAAACACTCCAAAATTGTCTAAAAGCTTGGTTCTCCAAAGAGAGAGAGGGGGTAGGGTTTATAGGCAATGGGGGAAGCTTTTGGAACACCCTAGGGTTCCTCCATTGCTTTCTCCTTGCGCCTCCCGATCAATTCGCAGCCAAAATTCACTCAACACTACCAATAGGTTGTGCGGCTGCATAACCTACTCGCTTAGCTTGTGTGGCCGCACGACCCATTTGTGGCCGAACCTACAGCCAAGCCACTAGGTACGAGTGCACGTGCCCTCAATGCATGAAAGCCATGCATGCATGCATGCACAAGTACGTGGTTTTAGGCTTTTGGACCCTCTTTTTATCTAAATGGGTTCGTTTGGCCTTCAATTGACCTTTTTACACAAAATAGGTCAATTGGCTTAAAAATATTAATCAATTCAGACTCAAACAAACTTTTTCTTCTAAGTGGGACCAAAAAGTTAGGTTTTGGATAAAAATGGGTTTAGGGGCAAAACAGTCACTTTTAAAAAAAGATGGTTTTTGGCCAAAACAGGATGATACAATAGCTTGTAACAACTTCAAATATTTCTAGGGATGAAGTAAATAGCGTTTCATCATCAAGAAGCTTTCAAATGCACAAAGTCTAATGGTCATTCAAAATGGGATGTTTACAGTTGCTTCTTTTTGACAAAACTCAAGTAGCCATGGGTAATGGGAGTAAACGTCAAAGCTCCGAGACCAACCCATTTGACAAGGCCATAAGACTTAAGGCCATGCCATACATTCATGTAAATGGTCGAACTCATGCGTTGCCTACATATCCTCGTTGTGAGGAATCAAATCAGTGTATAGTTCAAGGGCGAGTGTTGTGCAACAATTCATCTATGAGTGAGTGTGTACAACAAGCACTCAAGCATCCAAGCATGCAATAGTTGATTATTCAAAAGAGAAAAGACAACACCTGTCATACTCACCTAAGTGACACCATCCACGTGATCCAAATTCCAACATCGCCAAGCACATCATGCAAAATGCACATGGAAAGTAACTCGAAATATGTGCACACCATAGTGTGATTAGAAAATGCAACCCTTTATCAATTTTGGTAGAGATAGGTAATCATATTTCCTATCTCCAAACACAATGGGGACAATAGATGAGAAAAACTTCATGCATTGTACCTATATCCAAGTACAGATGGGATAAATAAATAAATAAAATTTTGATGATTTTTATTGTTATTTTATTATTATTATTTTTTTAATATTTTGAAATGGGAAGGGGAGTTGAAGGGATAATTCTAGGATTATATATATAATTTTGTAATAATTTTTACTGGGCTTCAAAGAGAGAACATGTGTATGAATATAAATAGGGATAATTTGGTCATTTAACTATTTTTGTTAAGAACATTAGGGTGCGTGTGATATTTTGATAGTTGAAGAGTTTAATTGTATGCTTTTATAATTTGGAAGAGTAAAGTGATCCTTCATGAAAGTTCAAGGAGGTAAAATCATACAGGGGTGTAGGACATTATGATAATTAAACGTGTTCCGTTACCATCATTAAGAAATTTTACAATATTAATAATTTAGGGAATTAGTTTGTACATTTTGTTAGTTCAAGAAATTAAAGTGATATAGTAACGCCTCGAAATAATCCAACATAAATCTAATACAGCAACCCACGTCCACTAAACAAAATAACAATACTCCAATCATTTCACCATTAATCAACAAGATTTATACAAAAGTTCCACATGCGAATTATACATTCAATGATATAAAAATACATGAATCTATAGCATGTAGAGCATCAAGTTCCAAAAATAATAAAATGCCCTCATGGGCTTACAATTTCCAAGGCTTAAGCGCGATTACACAAAAATGGCCTCTCGGACCCATACATGAATAGCCCTTGGCTAGCAATTAAATCATAACAAAATAGAGTTTTTACTCTTCACAACATATCCACGCCCTCAACTTGGCAGTATCACCACGTCTTTTCTTATATCAAAATCCCATAGGGGTGAGCATAAAGCCCAGTAGAGAAACCTTAAAAAGTATATACAGTTATGCTAACCTCCAATGTTAAATGTAAATACAAATGCAAATGCCATGCAATGCCATTGTAAAGAAAATTTCATTTCATGCTCTTCTTGAAAATCACCATGTCTCAAAAACAGTTTGCAATCTCAACAATTCCAAAACTTCCAATTTTAATCAATAGGGGTGGTAAATATGACTCAGGTAATCCCTAGGTTAGTGTCTGCATGTAGGCTCAACTAGCACTACCAATACCCCACTTTACCGGTTGCTAACCGGAAAGGAAGTGGTACCTCCTCCCCACGTGTTTTTGGTCTTTCATCCCGGACACTCAAGCCAACTTATCAATTTCATCTACATTTCCTACCCGGACTTACTAATGTATTTACCCCATAACATTTCAATAGTTCTCATTCAAAATATTCTTTTCCCAATGTAAGCGTTTCCAAACTCAATTCAAGATGCATAATAATAATAATAATAATAATAATAATAATAATAATAATAATAATAAATTGAATGAGTATGTGATGCAATAATTAATGTCTCATAACATTTCTCTATTTTTTTTTTCCTCCCTCCAATGCCATTTCACAAAATAACCATTTGCTCAACCAATGCTATCAACACATAGCAATAATTTCTCATCATGCACAATTCTTAGCATTTTAGTTTCATCAAGACTATATGTAATTTTTCAAACATCAATTTCCAAGATTACAATTCTCATAATCCATGGTACTCAATAATTTGTCGTCTCACAACTATACATGTTCATGCATTTAACAATAACTTTAAAATAAATTCTCAATTCTCATATATCAAGAAGATTGCCATTTTGCAAACCATATTATGAAATCTACACTCATTTATTCTTTTAACACAAGAAAAGAAAGAAATCCATAGGCTTTTTCCATATTTTCCAAAACCCCCAATTTCTAGGGTTTTTCATTAAAACCAAACATCTCCTCATTTCCTTGGTAAAATCTCACCAAAATCATCTTTCTTAAATTATTGAAAGTGAAACCCTCAAGGATCAACTTAGAAACATTTGAAATTTTAAACCATCTTTTAAAAAAAAATCAATACATTCTTAAGCCAAAACCAAACTTTCAAAATGACTTCAAGAAAACTTTAAAATCAACATCAATCTTGCAAAACATGTATATATAACTCAAGGAAGTCCCTACCTCAAGGTTTGATGAAGAAAAGAGATGAAACCCTAGAGCCAAGATGAGAGATTTTCGGTTTCCACCACACAATGTGAAGTTCTAGCTTTGATCTCTAAGATTTGTGAGAGATGATGAATCTAGACCCAATGTATTACAAGAAATCAAAGATTTTTAGTGTTTGGTGAGGATTTTTAGAGAGAATGAGAAGCAAAAGTGTTTTTAAAGAGAGAGGGATGTAAAAAATTAGATACATTCAGCCCCAAAAGAAAGAAAAAACAGAGTTCTCGGACTGCCCAGAATCCCGCACGTGCGGCGCCGTCTCCCGCATGTGCGGTGCTCTTCTCCCGCACTTCACTTCGCACCTATCTTTTAGGCAGTGTGCAACCTTCCACAGCTCGCCCTACCCTGCACGTATGGGCTCATCCCCTGCACGTGTGGCCCCACCCTGTACGTGCAGCCCTAGCCCAACAGCTCAGAATTTTTCTGGTTCGCTCCCGGACACTCCGGACTCAGCCGTGCACCCTCCGAAACAAGAGAAAAACAAACCCGGGATAACCAAGCACAGGAATTTGAGAAAAGACATCCAGACACTACAATCCCAATCAAAACAAAAAGAGAACGGAGCGAATAATACACCTGGTCGTCACAGATACTTAACAATAGTTTAAGAAATTTCTAAATAACTCTTAATTATAAAATAAAGGGCAAATTATACCATTGATCCTTATAGTTTAGGAGCAGTGTCACTTTAGTCCTCATAGTTTCAGTTGTGACGGATTTAGTCCCTACACTTTCATAACCAAATCAAATTAGTCCGTGAGCTTAAAATAAAAATAATATATCATCCCAAAAGTTTGATTAATTGCTATAAGGCTCATCTATTTAATAGTTAAAGTATATTTTACCCCTTCTGATACTTTTAATTATAGAACTTAGAGGCAAAATAAATATTATTTTGATATATATATATATATATATATCTAAATTAGAAAATTACTTAAAGAGCAACAATTCTTTAAATACTAGTTTGAGATATATATCCAAACGTGTCTTTTTGTTAAAGCTATTTGTGCCTTAAGAGCAACAATTCTTTAATTATAATTGATTATAGACTTTTTAGATGCAATAGTTAATATAGAATTTAATTTAATTAGCTGATTTTCTAATTTAGATATATATGTCAAACTAGCATTTATTTCGGTTCCAAGTTATGCAATTAAAAGAATTAGAAGGGACAAAATATATTTTAACTATTAAATAGATGGACTTATAATAATTAGTCAAACTTGTGGGAAGATATGTTATTTCTATTTTAAGCTTTAGGACTTATTTGATTTGGTTATGAAAGTGTAGGGACTAAATCTATCACAATTGAAACTATGAGGAATAAATTGACACTATCCCTAAACTAGAGGGACCAATGGCATAATTGGCCCTAAAATAAATGAATGAATAAATTCATTCTAAGTACTAATCATCCAGTTCATTTTCATAAATCAGAGATGAGCCGTATGCTTTAGGGAAAATAAGTTTAAGCCTGGGTTTAGAAAGGAAATTACTTAAAACTTCTAAAATATTATTTTTTTTCAATTTATGTTATGATAATGCAATTTGGTCGGGTTGAAGGGGGTTGGACTGATCCAAACGCTCCACGAGTTGACAATTCTTCGTATTCCTAACTGCACCTGCAACAAGTCTAATGGGAAGGTTCTAAAATGGGATAGATCCTCCCCGTAGACCCTCCGACGAACAAGTTAGTGGTGGATGATGCCAAAATAATAGTTTAGAGAGAAGATAGATAAGAGAGAGAGAGACAGAGAGAGAGTCTTACTTGCTCCTTCAGTGTTTTTTCTTATATCCCTTAATAATAATTTTCCTGTCCCTTCTAGTTGTCTCGTTGGCCGAAAGTCTATAGTTTACTTGCCGCCAGTTATGGTGGTTTCACTATGCCCTGGAGTGCGAGGTCTTGTAGCATTAAATGCCATGGCAGTCTCATTTAATGCTTGGCATATGAGTGTAATAACTCTGCAGAATCTTTGTCTACCACGTGGCTGACTCCCTACTTGACATATGTCTAACTAGTGTCTGGGCTTGGCCATCGTGAGTTTCTTATTGGGCTTGGTGTCGAGCTTGATTGTTAAGCCCCAACTAGTTGACCATTTGGGTAACCCAAAACAACCGTGGGTTGGGCCCTCTTGGGCTATACCCATCAGTAGTCCCCAATTCCCGAGCGCAGCTTTAGTTCAATGAAGGTAATAAGATAAGTGAATATAATCCCCCAAGCCGAGATTGGCAGAGCAGGTATGGCCGCCCTGCGAGGTGGACGACCAAGAAGGAGGTCGACTGAGAGTGACTGAGCAGGGATGACCACCTGAAAGATGGGCGACCAGGGAGGTGGCCGACCGAGAGTGACCGAGCAAGGATGGCCGACCTGAAAGATGAGCAACCAAGGAAGTGGCTGACCGCTGGCAGGGATGGCCGATCTGAAAGATGAACAACCAAGGAGGTGGCCGAATGAGAGTGGTCGAGCGAGGATGGCCGACTTGAAAGATGAGCGACTAGAGAGGTGGCCGGGCAGGGATGGTTGACTTGAAAGATAAGCCGACCAGGGAGGTGGCCGACTGAGAGCGGCCAGGGAAGGATGGCCGACTTGAAAGATGAGCAACTAGGGAGGTGGCCGACTGAGAGCGACTAGACAAGGATGCATTAATGGAGTGTGGGGCTCGAGGTACGGAAATGCATATGATGACGTGATAGGGGATAGACGTGGGGGGAGAAAAGGGCTTTGTGGTTTTGGGGAAATGATCGAGTTTGTCCATGTGAAATGATGTGGGCCACTGATACTGACACAGATTTTGAACTGTTTGATGGAGGCGAACGGTTTGCAAAGTAAGGAATTAGAAAGAGTTGGGTATTCTACCCATTGGGTTTCCTAATTCCCTCTCCACTTTGGTAAATTTCAAACTGGCAAACTTCAACTACGATCCTTGGAATATAGGCAAACCATGGGCTTTTGCATTTGTGAACTTCACATACCTTATTGCAAAAAACTAACACATTCCAGACTTTGCCCCCTTTATCTCGTTTAATTCCCCGTTGCTACACATTTCAAATTTTATCGTCCCTGCCATCGAAGCTATCTACAGAAATGTAAGAGAGATGGCCCAAGAGAAAGCACTAGCTGTAACATCTGACCCGTTGGGGGATGACAACGGAGTTGTTCTAGCGAAGAAATACAGGGTGAAAATGATGGTCTAGAGAAGGGGACGGAGACCACCTTGACCTGTTCCACCAGCAATGATCTCAGTCGCCCAACCGATCATTCAAGCGGCTCCGGACCATTAGCACACCAAGGTTGACAAGTGACGGTAGAGGACTTACAGGAGATTTGAAAGAAGTACTAGATTCTTGAGATCGTGAAACTAAGGCTACCAACAGTAGAAGAGAGGGTGCCGGATGCTAGACCAAGGGAGTTTATGTTGTACAAAGAGGCGCTGTTGGGGGGGGGGGGTTTAAGACTGCCTTTCCCTCAAGTCGTGATCGGTGTACTAAACTGATTGGAGGTGACACTGGGGCAGTTAGTGCCAAATTTATGGAAAATCTTAGTGGCATAAGCAATCTCTTGGCCACGAGTGACCGACGGAGAGGGGATTTTGGTAGATGAATTTTTGTCCTGCTATCAGGCGTCAGGCCAACAGAAGACATTGGTGGCCCTGTAGGCGATGCCTGGGAGAGGGTAGTAGCGGGGCTGCCCTTATTGGTGAATGGGTGGTGAACCAAGTGGTTTTACATGTCCGCGGACGGCGGAAGAGAAGTGCGGATGATTTGGAAGATCCCAACCAAATCAATTGTGCCAAAGTTGGACGCCATTGCCGAAAGAATGGTGTAGCAGGTGAAACAATGGAGGGATAGGGAGGGGCTCAAATAGGATGATCTCATTAAGCCTTCTTCTCCATTTGCTTTGAAGCTGGGGCCTAAGCCTAGGGAGGAAGATCCTGATTCAGATGAAGTGGAAAGGGAGAGGAAAGCCCAAGAAGGAGAAGATCGGCAGGTCTTGGTGGCGGCAGAAAAGTATAAGAAAAAAGAGTTGGAGCCAACTCCAAAATCGCATGCTCAGATGTTTACTCACCAATGCTCCCTAGCTCTGGCAGTAAGGGACTTAAGGACTGGTGTTCCCCTCAAAGTGCCGGTTAGCCCCTTGAAATAAAAAAAGAAGGGCAGAGATAAAGTAACTGAAGAAGAAGATGAGGACCGTTGACAAGGGTGGAGAAGGAGGGCTCGAACTAAAGAATACTATGGAGGGGGTGAAGGAGTTGGTCAAAGGGGTTGAGATGGGGAAAACCAGGCCTGAAATGGTCACTAGAGAAGACGAGGCTGAGCCCCTAGTCGCTGAGTTGGTGGATTTGGGGGAATCTGATGAAGGGAGAACGGAGCGAAAGGCTGACCTTTCCCAGCTAGAAACAGAGGCAACAGTGGCAGAGTGAGAGACAAGTAATATAGATGAAAGGGTAGGGGTGGAGCACCTAAGCACAAGTCAAACCAGTGCAGTGGGAGCGAGCTCGACCTTTGGAATAGTAAGTACTGCCGCTTGCCTCTTAAGCGTAGTAATTGGCTTGCCTTAGTCTGAGGTGAGCGAGTACTCCAATGTACTGAGTAATGTGAGAGTCGCTGTTGACCACTTGCTAGGGGTAGTTAATGATGCAGCCGTTAAAGATGTGTCTACGTTTGGGGAGGTCGAGCTAATGAGAGCTTTTGGTTTTGCCCAAATGGAGAGTTTAATCCTAGTGGCTGCTCTATTGGAGAAGGGAGTTATGGGCAGAAGGGAGATAGGGCCACTCAGAGTGTAACTAGAAAAAGCCTAATTTGAGTTGCAAGGGGCCAAGTTGGAGGTCTTAGGTTGGAGTAAGGCAGTGCGAAGTGCCTGTGCCAAAGGCCTTAGACACGCTCTAAATGTGAAGAAAATGGAGGTGTTGGCGGTGGTGTAGAGTTATATTGCAGAGTGCACCAAGGTTGAGGGGACTGAGGCTGTTGTCGAGTTGATAGAAGCCAGGACCCAACTAAGTTAGTCGATGGCTGAGTTGCTACGTGTCGTTGGAGTTTAAAGTAGTGACGGAGCAAAAAAGAACAAATGAAACCTACATGGCCTGCGACATTGCCATGGAAAGACTAGAAAAAGTACTCACCAACAATGAAGAGCTACGTGAGTTATCTCTGAAGGAGAAGGAGGAGGTTGACGCACAAGTGGCAGAGTTGGAGAGGGCTCTGGCGGTGAAGAAAAAAGCTCTGGAGGAGGAGAAGAGCAAAGCAAAAGAGCTGGCCAAGATGTTGGCAGAGGAGAGGGTGGCCTACCTTGACCTCTATGGTGCAGTTGTGGAGCAGTTCAAGCAATCAACTGAATTTCAGATAGCAATAGATGCTGCTGTGGCCACAAGCTTGGCCAGAAAGAAAATGGGTGAGGCTGGGCTATCTAGCCTAGCTGCTGCCAAACAGGTGGAGCGGTAGACTAAGGCATAAATAATACAGAATTTTTAATAGTCGGACTATTTCAAACACTTACTTAGCAAGTACTGGGATAATGGCTAGACGAAGTTCAAACAAAGAGCAAATGCGACCTTTCCCAAAATCAACTTTGCCTTTGTGCAACCAGATGATAGAGACATCGCATGCATGTTGCTGGATAAGGGATTGAAGAGGAAGATCTCATATCCAGTGGGGAAGAAGAAGATGGAGGGGGAGCTAGTTGAGCTATACCTAATAAAGAATAATGGTAGTGTGGTTTTTTTTTTTTTTTTTTTTTTCTAGAAGTTTACATTCTACACTTTGTAATAAACTTGTATGTGATATAAAAGTTGGCCTTGTAAATTATGGAATTATAAAAATTTGTCTCATTATGTGTGTCCATTGGTTCCTGAGTGTGAATTGTTTGAAATGAAGAACGAAATGGAGGTTAAAAATGTAAAGTGTAAATGTGAAAGTGAAGGTTCAACCAACAATTGAAAGTAAAATAAAGATTCAAAAAATGTAATGGTGCTGTGCACCATGGGTTTGATCAATATTCCAAGTAAAACTTAAAAGTAAACATGTATGGTGATTTTTAACGCAACTGAACAGAAACTTATGTCAAACAGAGTGGCATTGCCAACATTGAACTTGAACTTGAAAAAGGTGAATGTAAATGGGAAGTGTGTTGGGTTGACCTTTAGTCAAACAAATTTCAATTTAATGGAACAATGTTATAACTCGTGAAAATTTTGTTTAAAAAAGAAGGTTGAACCTTGCAAAAAGGGATCTAAATTACAGGTGTAGGCTCTTCTTGCTGTCGTGCTTTTGGACTTAAGGGCAGTCGACAAATTAACTGGTAGGTCAGCTGGGTGCATTGGTCGGTCGGCTAACCTCTTCTGAGCATGGGCCTGTGAAATGTTCTTGATCGGCCGTTGTAATCTAAACTCAGCCTGGCTGAGGCTTTTATGCTTAGTCTAGCTGCGGCCTATAGAACTCAGTTTGGTTGATGTCGTCATGCTCAATCTGGCTAAGGCTTAAGGAACTCAGTTTGGCGGAGGTCTTTATGCTCAGTCTGGCTGAGGGTTATGGAACTCAGTCTGGCTGAGGTCTTTATGCTTAATCTGGTTGAGGCTTTTTGGACTCAGTTTGGTTGAGGTCTTCATGCTTAGTCTGGCTGAGGCTTTTTTGACTTAGTCTGGTTGAGGCTTTTTGGATTCAGTCGAGCTGAGGTCTTCAAGTTAACGCTCACAAAAATATACAACACAAATGACATAAGTTGAATGTCCTTTTCATTAATACGAAGTCTTGTCATGGTGAGCTTATACATTATATTGAAAAGAAAAAATTGAACAAGTGGTTCAAATATCAAAATAAACAACACAAGAGGAAAAGACTTCAATTTACTGGAAGTATCGCTTCAAATGCTCAACATTCCATGGGTGAGGGACATCTTTGCTCTTCATATCTTGCATACGGTAAGTGCCTGGACGTGGCCTAGATTTGACAATGTAAAGCCCTTCAGCTGCTAGCTTGCCCTCGGTCGGGTTTTTAGTGGCGATAGTTGCCTCTCGTAGGACTAGGTCTTCCACAGCAAATTCTCTGGGTCTAACCTGGCTGTTGTAGTGCTACCTCATCTTTTGCTAGTATGAATCTAGTCTGACTGCGGCTGATTCTTGTAGTTCTTTTATGAGGTCTAAATGAACCCTTTGGAATTCTTCATTCAGGCTTGGATCGAGGTGCATTACACTAGGGGTATGCAAACCAATTTCCACTTGGATGATCGCCTCGAAGCTGTATGTTAAGTGAAAAGGGATTGCCTTTGTGGGAGTTCGTGCTGTTGTCCTATATGCCCAGAGTACATTCGGTAGCTCTTCTACCCAGAAACCCTTAGTTTCTTCCAATTTGGTTTTGATAATCTTCAATAGAGGCCGATTGGTGACTTTAACTTGCCAGTTAGCTTGGGGATGGTCTGGAGAGGAAAAACATGTCCTGATGCTGAGCTTCTCGCATAATTCCTTGAACTTGGCGTTGTCAAATTGTTTGCCGTTGTTTGACACAATGGCTTGAGGAACTTCGAATCGGCATACAATGGATTGCTAGATGAATCTAGTGGTATTTCTCTTGGTGATCTTGGCAAGAGGTTCTGCTTTCACCCATTTAGTGAAATAATCAATGGCAACCACTGCGAACTTGACTTGGCCTTTGCCAGTTGGCAAGTGACCTATTAGGCCGATTCCCCATTTGGCGAAGAGATAAGGACTGCTAAGTGAGATCAGTTCTATTGGAGGGGCATGATGTATGTTGGCAAAGCACTGACATTTGTCACATTTGAGTATGAAATTGTTGGCATCTTGGCTGAGGGTGGGCTAGAAGTAGCTTGTGCGAAGGATTTTATGGACCAAAGGCCGTCTCCTAGAGTGGTTTCCACATACCCCTTTCATGTATTTCTTTAATCACATAGGTGGCTTGATCGGCATTTAAACATTTGAGGTACGCCGTGAGAATTCCCACTTGTATAAGATGCCTTCAATGACAACATAATTGGTCGATCGTGCTCTGACCTTGTTGGCCTCCTTCTTATTTTTTGGTAACACTTCTTGATCCAAGAACGAGATAATGTCTTGCGCCCATGGGATATGCTCATTCTGAAGTAGGTGGACCTCTTGTTGATCTTGTGAAATTGTTGGGTATGCCAGGTATTCGATTCGGACTCCGCGATTGAGGTCTGGTTGGTCTGTCAAGGCTAACTAGGCCATTTCATCCGCTTGGAAATTTTGAGACCGTGAGATATGCTTGATGTGGAAATTGTGGAAGAGGCGGGTGAGGGATAGAGTGATGTCTCTGTACGATCTCATTTTCCCCTCATTTGCCTCAAATTCCCCATTTATCTGCCCAATCACCAATTGAGAGTCACTAAACACTTGAAGGTGGTCTACCTTAATGTCTTTGGCTAGTCGGAGACCTGCTATCAGGGCCTCGTACTCCGCCTCGTTGTTGCTTGCGTCAAACTGGAATCAGAGGGCACACTTGAAGTCCTCTCCCTTTGGAGTGGTGAGGATTAAGCCAGCTCCGCTGCCTTCTTTTCTAGAAGAGCCATCAACGCTGAGAGTCCAAGAGTGGGGTTCCTTAAGAATGATGTGGGCTAGTGGAGGAGGTATGTCTAGGAGTAGATTGGTGGACTTCAGGATAAAATCCGCAACAGCTTGGCCTTTGATAGCTGTTCGAGGTTGGTAAGAGACTTCATACTGGCTTAATTCAATAGACCACTGCATGAGCCTGTGTAGACACCCCATTTTTGACCGACCTTAAGACTCAGACGTCACCGATTGAGCGCTCGGTGATGTTGCATATTGTGCTCGTTCAGAAGTCTCAGAGTCGTGGCCGTGCGCCCTGCCTCCGGACTTCCGAACTCTCTTCTGTGCCTTGCCTCGGTTTGCGAACCAGACTCGGTTTTCTCAGTTTTCCTTCCTGAAGGGAGGGAGAGGTCCCATAGACTATCTCTCAGTGGCCGTGGGCTACCTTTCGTGGCCGTAGGCCATTTTGCCCATTTCGGAGCCCGGTTCCCGGTTTTCGGAGCCGTCAGGCCGTGTGCCTCGGTTCGGGACCACCCAACCATCTCCGATTCCTACGGTTTTTGGCGTGCATCCCATTTACTCCCTACCGAGGGACACTGGGTTCTTAGATACCCACTTCGTGGCCAAACACCACTTTCGGTGCTCAACGGTCGGTTTTCGGGCCTAGAACCTCGCGGTTTGGCCCCCGAGCATTCATTTTGCATCGATTTTTGTTCATTTTTGGCAGGTACCTCTGTTTTATCATAAGGAAGGTCACTGGAGGGTGGGATCCTAGCAATTGTCTCCGCAACCAGTTATGCTCTTCCGGCGCCTCCCGGGGCCCGTTTTTCTTACTTCCAGGCTAATGTTGAACACCCTAGGGCCATTTTCTTCGAGCCGAAACCACATATTTGTGTTGTACACACATGGGAGGACCCTAAAAAATGGTGCTCGGCCAGTAATTATTCTTTTCATTTTTGAGCCTCTCCTAGGGTTGGATTGTTGTTTCTCCTGGTTCAGAGTTGCCAAATTCCAACCACAGGGCCTTGAAGAGGAGACATGGGAGGACACCAATGTATAGAGCTCGGCCAGCAATTCTCAACTTCCATTTTTGCCCCTAGCCAGCCGGCTAGGGGGGGTGGCCGGCCGGCCACATCCAACAAAAGTGCCTGGCCGGCCATGCTTCTTGAAACCTGTGCTACACAGCTGTATAGCTATTTCCCCCAGATAAGACCTGTATCCGGGAGATATTTTGGAGGGGAACACTTGGGTGCATTTCCCTCCACCTTTACACCCCTCCTTTTGCCCATATAAGGCAGCCAAGAACTTGTCCTAAGGGTTAGAAAAAAATTGCTCTCAAGCATACATACACTCCTCTATCTCCATTTCTCTAAAATCTTCAAGTTTTGGTGCCTTTTGTTCATCATCATCAAGCACTACCATCACCACTCCTTTTCCAGCAACAATAAGAGGTTCTTAGAAGCTTAGAAGCAACATTTCTTAAGTCAAGAAGCAAGGAAAGAAAGGTCTTCAAGGGTAAGTCTCAATCCCTCTCTTTTACACCATTTTCTTGCCTCTTTTCTTAACCCTACTTTCTCACTGTTTTGAGCTCTGACCAATACTGAAAGTGGTCCTCTTTTGAGCTATTCTTGATGTTTGTTTAAGGGCTCAACCCTGTTTGAGCCCTCTATCTTACACTTCCTTCAATATCCTCTTATATGCCATTATTTTGCATTGAATATTTGGCATATGTGTGATCTGATTTGGAGCCTCTCATGAACTGATATTGTGCTTATTTTGAGCCCCTCTTCAACATTGAAGAAGGGCTCAACCCTGTTTTCATGCTCCATATGCAAGTTACTTTGAATCCATGTTTTATCCTTGTTTTTGCATGCTTTTTATAGCTTATGAGTGATCTGTTTTCGAGCATGCAATAAACTGTGAGTGGGCCTATTTTGAGCCTCTCTTCAACATTTAAGAAGGGCTCAACCATGTTTGGCCTCTCTATCATGCACTTGCTTCAATATCCATCATATTTACCGTAAACTGGCATGCTATTTTTAGCTTATGTACATTTGTTTTTGGAGCATGCCATAAACTGTGATTGAGCTTATTTTGAGCCCCTCTACAACATTGTAGAAGGGATCGACCTTGTTTGGTGCTTCCATGCGTGACCTCTCTTTATAGCCCTCTTTTGGTCCATATTTTGCATGATTTTTTAGGCCTATCTTGCTTCTGTTCTTGGCCATGATCAGAACCGGAAATAGTCTTAAAATGACCCACTCTCCATATTTTATTAAGGGTCTTAGGCTGTTTGGAGAATGCTTGGTATATCTCTCTTTATAGCCCTCTTTTGGTCAATATTTTGCATGCTATGTTTGCCGTATTTGTATACTGTTTTGAGGGCTTCCATAAACTGTAAATGTTCATATTTTTGGACCCTATTCAATGTTGTAGAACTGTATTTTTCAGTTTGAGCATTATATATATCACTTGCTTCATATTCCCACCTTTTTACCCCATTCTTGCATGCTGTTTTTGCCATATTTTTGATTGTTGTTTGGCCATTCTTTGTACTGGAAAAATGCTAGTTTGGGGACTGCCTAGAATCTATCTTTACATGTCATGTCCATATTCTGCATATTTGGCATAGCTGCAAGTCATTTCGGGTGCTTAGCATAGCATTTCGGGTATTGGGTGTAATTTTGCTATAATTCGGGGGCTGTTTTTGCATCATTTTGGCTGCTGAAATTTGCATTTTCCATATGCCATATGCCACGTCTCATTTGCATGTCATTTCATGCCTTAGGGCCATCGCCTCGGTTTGCGTGCCAGTGTGCACGCATTTCGAGGCAGTTCATTTTCATCCGACGGCCTCTTATGTGAGTGTGGCTGAGGTTCACTCATGTTAGTGTAAGCCCATATTTCATCGTTTATGCCATTTTAGTCTCATCGCATTGCGTATGCCTTTGCCTCGATTTGCGTGTCCGTGTGCACGCATTTCGAGGCACTTCACTCTTATCCGACGGCCTCTTATGTGAGTGTGGCTGAGGTCCTCTCATGTTAGTGTAAGTCCATTTTGCATTGCGTATGTCATTTTATGCATTAGGATCATCGCCTCGGTTTGCGTGCCCGCGTCCACACATTTCGAGGCATCTCGTTTTCATAGCATTGTGCATGCTAGGATTGTATTTTAGTTGCATTCATGCATATCATGCATATTGCGTCGTGTTCGGGATAGGAGTTAGCCCGGGCACGGGAAACGAGGCGCGTTTCGTACTCCGAGTGACGGAACGGATCTCAATTCCCAAGTCACCGACACTCCGGATTACCCATAATGGAGTTAGGTTTTGTTGTAGCATTCATCTGCATTCACCCCATATTGAGTTGTGCAATCCGATTCCTCGGCCATCATGCATCGATATGCGTGATTGGTGGCACGAGGATCGAGGCATGCATATATTTGTGAAATATATTGCTATGCCCCTTTCCTGCTCTCTGTTGCAGCAAAATGAAGAATCGGTAACTTTTCGGGACTTGGCACGCATTTCGATAAACGCCGCAAACAGAGGCTGATTGGGGCATCCCAATAGATTTCCGCGCAAGGCAGCCCAGCATGTATCATTCATCGGAGTCAAGGCAGTCCCTGGCTTGCATGCCAGTTTTACAGCTTTCTTATTTAATCT
This sequence comes from Camellia japonica, assembly GCA_030407325.1. Lineage (NCBI taxonomy): Eukaryota > Viridiplantae > Streptophyta > Magnoliopsida > Ericales > Theaceae > Camellia > Camellia japonica. The sequence goes on along the minus strand of JAPPVO010000036.1, from coordinate 154,455,555 downwards.
GTTAATTAATTAGGAATCTGTACATTTATTCGGACTGTATTATTCTTTCATTTCGGACTGTATTATTATTTATTCGGACCCTCTGCGCGAGGGCATAATTGTAATAAGTGTGGGTGAGTGTGATGTATGTCTTCCAACCCCACGTCTTTCTTCCCTTTTATTTACCCGCTTATGATGGTTAGATATAGGACATATTTCAATTAGCATACAGTATGACAGCATGTTTGCATCATTCATCTGTTTTGCACGCACCGGGCTCGGCGCATCATACAAACTGCATTTGTATTTCAATTCCAAATTGAATACGTGTTAGTTGTAGCATTCCATATGCCATGTTTAGAATAGCCGAGCCTGCTATAGTTTGCATCTTTGCATGTGTTGCACTAGGCACTTTCTGTATACTTAGGAACCATGCATGGATTTCTAACAAGCTTTTGTTTTGGCTTGGAGTACTCGGTGAGTTTTTATGCTTTAGCATCCTTGCATGCGTGTGAGTGACTGCCATGAATAGCATGCTTACCATGAGGCTATGTGCTTATGTGATATAACTGCCTTGAATGCCTGTGGGTGGAGGTTGAGTTACTTAGATTGGGACAATTCATCAAATGTTTGTTTTAAGCCCACTAGATAGTGGCAAAATCACGTTTTCTAAGCCCACCCGAGGGTGGCAAATCCGCGTCTTAGCCTACTTGCGGGTAGCACCATCAAACCATTTTCAAACAAACAAACATGAAATGTTTAGTTCCAATTCAAGCGACTCAGTCTATACTTGTATGCTGTGCACATCACATAGTAACCTAGGCTAATAACCGGAATAAGAACTTACAACGTTTTCAAAAACAGATATCATGGTTAGTAGAGGCCGGTCTTTGACCGGGCGAGCGGGGGTGCTCACGAAGTGACCTTCCCCAATCGTACCCAAGTTCCCGAGCCGAGGCAACTTTGGTGATGACGGACACGTGGCCTTTGGCACCGAGTCAGGGTTTCCTAAATTTCCCATTTAAAAAAATATTTAGGTGGCGACTCTGTATCTGGCGAAGCAGTCCATGTTTGGCACTTCTTTCAAAAAATCTGTTTTCTCAAAACGATTTGCCGGATTTGGACTCTTCGGTTCAAGATTGAGAACCGTGACATTTGAGTCCTTTGAACTGTAGTGACCCAATATCGAACCAGAACGGGGGGGACTCGCACTCCCTTTCCCCCGGGATGCGTTCGGGGATGTCTACAGCCTGCTAGACGACTCCGGTTGCTACATAACTTTTCTCAAGGGTTGGTTAGTGAGGACCACGATGAAATGGACTTGAAAATATGGTTTGAGTCGTCTAGAGGCGATGACTAGAGCTAGAGCCATCTTTTCTAACAAGGGGTAGTTCTGTTCTGCCCCACAAAGTGCTTAGCTGATATAGTAAATAGGGCATTGAATTGAGTCTTCTTCTCTGATCAGGGCGATGCTAACCGCAGTGTGGGATACGGCCAATGTAACGACCCCACCATGTATAATAATTAGCATTCAATGAATTAAGGAGATCTGAATTTTAATTAGTCACTATTATGATTTAATTTGGAATTTATGGGAATTATTCAGCCTGATTCGTATATGATTTGGTTAAGGATTTATTTTGGAATTAGAAATTGAAAGCTTAAATGGTTCAAGAAAGTGAAATTGATGAGTTGAATCAATTTAATTTTGAATATCAGACTGTATGAGAGTTTAATTAAATATTCGATTCAGTTAGTACAATTGAGATGTGATTGATTGGGTCCAAATTAAAGTTAATTAAGATATGAGGATTGAGAATTAAGACTATTATGAATTAAATTTACTTATGAGGTGTCCAATTTGAGTATATAATTTATTGGTGGAGATTTTGAGTTTGATCTAAAATTGAAGGCCTTAATGATTTAAGAAACCAAAATTGAGGATGGGAATACGTTTAATTTGATATTTGGAACCTTTTGGGAGTTTGATTAAAAATTTGATTTAGATTGTTAAATTTAAATATAATTAATTGGGCTCTAATGGAAGTCAAATTAGATTAATTAAATTATGTGGGATTTGTGATTAGTATGATTAATTTAATTATGTGCTAATCAAGATTTATCAAGACTAAGTGTTGCTTAATTAAATTAATCTAAGTCAATTGATATTAACTAACTTTAGATTAACTCAAGTCAGTTGTTATTAACTCAGTTGATATGAGCCCTTCTCTTCTGTCAGTTGATATTAACCCTCCTATGTGCTTTGTGTTATAATCTAAGTCAGTTGATGTTAACTCAAGTGTTATTAACCATCTTTTTGTATTTAACCCTTCTCTTTTGTCATTAGGAAAAAGATAGTGAAAAGTGTGAATGAAGTGGAAGTTGAATCCTTATTAGAACGATTAGATAAGGTAGAAGAAGTGCTAGAGAATATGGTGAAGGCTATGCAATGCTATAATACTTGGCAAGATCAAAAGGAAAAGTTAGGCGTAGAAGTAAAAAGTAAATCAAAGAAGAAGACTAAGAATTTTGTGGTAGGAGAAACAAGTACTGCTAAACAAGCTTGTAAATGTAGTAAGTCTATCCTGGTATGTTTAACATGTCACAAGGTTCATCGGGGATTGTGTCATCGAATTACCAGAGCTTGTTTCAAGTGTGGGAAGATGGGGCATCAAATACAAGACTGTTCCAAAGTCTAGGAGAAAAATCAAATGATTTAATTGGTTAAAGGTTAGTACTTAACTACAATTAGGAAATTAGTAAGAATGTTTTAAATACAAGTATAGAAGTCTGAAGCTAAAAATTTAATATATGCGACTTTATTTGAATTGATCCCATTCAATGACTAATAAAATTAGAACCTACCTACTTAAATATTCGAAACTCAACCCGAGATTGCTAAAGATTATTAGAATATCGCTAGGACTTAAGCTAAGTAAAGACCAAATGATTTAAGCTAGTAAAAATTTCTATTTAGCGTCCAAATAAGCATGACTCAGTTTATTAAAACCGTATCATTATTGAACCTTTGAAAACATTGAAAGAGACAACTTTTATGTTACTCCAAGATATGGATCGGAAAGAATCACCCCCTCCCCTCAAAAAAATTAAAAAAAAAAAATCATGAACAATAGTGACAGAAAACATAACATAAGCAAATGATAAATTTAGAAACCATTGCGTGGATAATTGAAACTTGACCCGAAATTGTCAGATTTAGAAGAATGAGATCAGACTTGACTTAAGTTATAATATATATATATATATATGGGAATTTCGTTTCCGAATAGTGGTTGGCAAGGAAAGACATTATGATCTTATAGATACATAATTGAATTTTGATCTTGACTCCTAATTGAGATGGCTTAACTTATTGCAAAGAAATTCAACTCTAGTGTTAAACGGAAGAAAGCAAGTGTAATAGGAAATAAGAAAATGAGTTTCGTTAGAATGAGAAATGTATACTCTTAAAGAACCTTTGGGAACATAAGAATTTTAGTTGACTAATTGTAATGGTTTGAAAAAGTTAAAAATTTAGCCTATATGTCTAAGATTTGGAATAAGTATGAAGACAATGTAATTTGAATTCCTTATATAAGTGTAATCTTATATAAATAAGGAAGCTAATAAGACCGCATAAAATGTAGACCTGTTGTGAAATCGAATCACCACTTTGAAATGATAGTATGAGAAAGATTGTCAAAAGCGATAATCTTAATTTAACAGAAGTATGTAAAGTTCTACTACGATCTGTATAACTGTCTACTACTATATGAGTACAACCCAACATCTGTTACTTACAAAAGGCTCAATGAATTTCTATGAAATATGCTTTTGTTGTGACTTTGATATGCTTTCGTTTTGAATCCGATGTGCCCTTTTGTTTCGGAATTACCATCATAATTGGTATCCAAGATGTCTGTTTGAAAGTGAGACCATTAATACGTGATTGCATTTCCATATAATTTAGAAATTTCTGTTATAGATTAGCATGTGAAACTTTATTTTGGGATACTACATTATATACATAACATGGCCAATGAAAGTTAAATGACCTCTCTTTGGAAATAATAAATTATGAATTACATAGGAATAATGTTATGATTATTATTGTCAATGAACTTGAAAGATCAAGAATTTGTATTTGTTATTAGTGATGCATCAATACTTAATTCTGAAATTCCCACATAAAACGACATTAGCAAAATATTTTAGTTTATTTGAAAAGCAAGGAGAATCATGAACATCCTTTGAATTAATCTTCGACTACTTGAGAATATGTGAACTGTAGTTGAACAAAGTCGTGTGAGTCATGTGATTGATTACTTTACTATTACTGTAGTGTATGTTTGATGTTACGGGATTAAGTTCGGGATATGTTTTGATGTTGGCATAGACTATGACGAATCACTAATTTGGATTATTAACCGTTAAGTGATTGGGAAATAAGTTCAACATCTGTGAAGAAAATCAAATGAAAAGGAAGTTACCTACAAGAGGAAATGAAATGAGACAAAACTATATGATTGATTTTCGGTACAAGTAATTTAAGTTTGGAGGACCAAACTTTCTAAGAGGGAGAGACTATAACGACCCCACCATGTATAATAATTGGCATTCAATTAATTAAGGAGATTTGGATTTTAATTAGTCACTATTCTGATTTAATTTAGGATTTATAGGAATTATTTAGTCTGATTCGTATATGATTTGGTTTAGGATTTATTTTGGAATTAGAAATTGAAAGCTTAAATAGCTTAAGAAGGTGAAATTGATGAATTGAATCAGTTTAATTTCGAGTATCGAACCGTATGAGAGTTTAATTAAATACTCGATTCAGTTCGTACAATTGAGATTTGATTAATTGGGTCCAAATTAGAGTTAATTAAGTTATGATGATTGGGAATTAAGATTATTATGAATTAAATTTACTTATGAGGTGTCCAATTTGAATATATAGTTTATTGGCAGAGATTTTGAGTTTGATCTAAATTTGAAGGCCTTAGTGATTTAAGAAACTAAAATTGAGGATGGAAATACGTTTAATTTGATATTTGGAACCTTTTGAGAGTTTGATTAAAAATCTAATTTAGATTGATAAATTTAAATATAATTAATTGGGCTCTAATGGAAGTCAAATTAGACTAATTAAATTATGTGGGATTTGTGATTAGTATGATTAATTTAGTTATGTGCTAATCAAGATTTATTAAGATTAAGTGTTGCTTAATTAAATTAATCTTAATCATAAATTGCATTGTAGAATGGTCTAGAATTTGAGAGTGTATGTGAGTGGGAGTGTGTTGAGAAATATGTGTGTGTGCACATGAGTGTTGTGTTAGAGCTCAAAGAAATGTGCAAGTATGTGCACATGTTACAAGAAATGATGGTGTGTGTATATGTGTCTTGTGCTGAGTTTTTTTGTCAAAGGAAGAGAAGGCTTGGCTTGTTGAGTGTGCTAGAGAGCTTAGAAAGAGAGAGAGCTCAAAGAGTGTAGAAAGAGATACCTATATTTGTGTGACAAATTGGAAGAAAGAAGAGCAATTGTAAGAGGAGCTCAAAAAATTCTGCAAAATCAAAATTATAGGTAAGGATTCTAAGTTTAATTTGGAAGATTAATCTCACTACACCTTGAAATTAAGAGAGTTTTGAAGTTATGTTCATGAATTAAGAAAGTTTTGAAATCAATATCTTGTGATTGGAAGAAATTAAGAAGAAAATGAAGGAACTTGAGCTAGGATCATGGTTTTGGAAATTGATTTAGAAATTAATTGTTTTTGGTTTGATTTTGTAGTATCTTTTTATAATACTTGAGATTGAGAAGAATTTGAGATTTTGTTCATGGGATTAGAAAGAAATTGGGTTCTAAACATGAAATGGCTAACATGCATGTTCACGGTTACGGAAATAAACTTAGAAATTAATTATTTTGGGTTTGATTTTGAATATCTTGCATGAATTTAAGTCTTCATTTTTACATACATGTAAGTTGGAGAAATTAAAGAATTAATTCATGAACATGGTTAAGGTGAATAAATATGGAAATAATTGTAAGAATTCTTCAAATTGAGCTTGGATTTGGAAACCTTGATATATATGAGATGTATATTTGCATGCACCATGAGTTTTGAAAGGATTTGAGCCATGCAAGTTTATTATGCATTTGATTTTGAAGAAATTTTTTTGAAAACATTGAGTTTATGAAAATGGTTTAATCATGGAGTTAAATGAAGTTTTGATTTTGTTTTAAAACCTAAAAATTGGTTTGATTTTAATCCCTAATCCATGCATGTAATGTAATTTAAGAGTTTTATTTAATCTAAACATATTTTGGAATATATTAAATTAGTTAGTTTTGTTTGAATTACATACATGCAATATTTACTAGAAAAATTGACATGAAAATGAAGAATTGGAGCTAAGTTCAAGTTTATGAAAGTTATAGGTAAATTAGGCTTCATAATTACATGCAATTTCATTGTACATTTGATTTTGAAAAAAGAATTTTAGAAACCATGAGTTCATGGATTTTAATTTTGAAATTAAGGTTTTGATTTAAAGAAATTAATTAATAATTATGTTTCAAGATTTTGAGCAAACCATTTATAAATAAATAAGTGTTTATGTTATCTAAAGTATGTTCAAGGTTTTAATCAAGATATTTATGGGTTTAAAGATTGAAAAATGCATTTGGAAGCCATATGAAAGAAATTTGGAACTCTGAAATTTTACAGACCGCTCGAGCGACAAGAAGTTCACTCAAGCGAACAACTCTTTTTAGCATATTTTGGAATTGCATTTAAGTTCATATTTCCATTCTCATCTCTTCCCACATATTCTTAGGCATGAATTATAACTCATTGAGGATTAATAAGCTAACAATCAACATAAATTAGTTGGTTAAAGAATAAGTCATCGACTTAGTACTAACTGATTAAGAAGCCAAGTAAGAAATTGGTTTATTTAGAAAAGAACGATTTAGTAATGAAAAAATATGTGAAATGAGAACCAGATTCATTTGAATAAAGAAAGAATAAGCGTAGTAGACCTTCGGATTATTTAGATAGAAAATACAAGAGTAGTCAAGTTTGATCAAGGAAGTGATATTGTGTAACGCCCCCAAAATATAACCACAAGTTTAACCCAAATATATTTGAATAACTACATGAATCAGAGTGTAAAGTTATTTCATTTCATAATGTTAATAGTACAAACGAGTTTAGCATAAATAAATTCCCTATAGGCTTACACCTTTCCAAGTCTTGGCTTTGTTACAACAAAAGTGAGACTAGCTCATACAATTTAAGCCCTAGGCTATACAAAAAGTGAAACAAAACAAAGAAGCTGTTGCTTCCCAAAAGTCCCTCCAATGCTATTGCCTTGGTGGAGGCATGCCATCAGCACCTAAAAATGGTTTTCCCCAAATAGCGTGAGCCACAGCCTAGTAGGAATAATCTAACACAATATATGAGATTTAACGAAGATATAAGTGCAATGTGCATATACAATGCCAGGGATAAAACATTCACATTTTATATAGTCATAGAATACCAAGTCCATATTTTATTTCATTTTCCTTCAATTCATTTCAATACATGAGCCAATTTCATTATTTTTCAATAACCCAAATGAGATTACAACTCAATGGTTCTACAATCACATCATTAACACACAAACACTTTAATATGCCATTTTACGAAAATTTCGTTCGCGGGATCGGTACCTATGTATAAATTTTGAGACTTTCACCCAAGACACTCTGGCCAACTTAATTATAATGGAGTCCATTCCCTTTCTCCTCCCAAACAATGGAGTATATCCCCTTTCTCCTTCCAAACAATCATACATATACAATGTATTTAAAAACATAATCATACATGGAGTACATCCCATTTCTCCTCCCAAACAATCATACATATACAACGTATTTACAACATGATCATATTCAATGATAACTAACCATGGATTAGTATTAATTCACCTAATCTTCATGTAATTTCTACAATAATCATAGCTATCCTCCACTGATAGCCCAATACAGTTATTTCTAAATAGATATATAATCTTAAGGCAGATAAATTATTCAAAAATTCCAAAGATGAGACGTATCATCTACTCAATTCCACCATTTATTTCAATACTCGCTTAATTTCATGTTTACAACACCAATTTCATTTATTTACACAAAATAAATATCATAGTCATTTTAGGGCAAACCCCCTATTTTCCAAATATCACCCCAGTGCCAAAATCAACAATTTTGACCCCATACAACATCATTTTCAAACCCCACAATCATTTATTTCTCATTTACGAAAAGCCCCTCTTTCTATTTTACACCCAAACCCTAGGTTTGTTCACATTATCCCCAAATCCCACCATTGTTACACAACGAAAAATAACTAAGTTAAAAATCATATGAAAGTGTAGAAAATCCCTACCTTAAGTAAGATGACCAAGCAAAGCGAAGGTAAAACTCCAAGGATGCTCAAATCCAACTTTGTTTGGATCAAAACGAAGATCTAGAGACGCTCTACCTTTTTCTCAAAAGCACTAGGGTAGAGAACCCAAAGGATCTAGGTCAAAATGTAGAAAGAGAGTGTTTTAGAGAGAGAGGGTCAAGATCTAGGTTTTCAGAAAGTTTTAGAGAGAGAAAAATGAAAAATTGATATAAAATGTCATTTTCATGATCTGATATACGCACAGTCCGCTTGAACGGGAGAGTTGACGCTTGAACGTCAGACACAATAAGTTATTCCGCTCGAGTGCAAGAAAGGCCGCTCGAGTGCCAAGACACAACGAATGCTCATTGCTTTAGCGCAAGAATTCGCCACTCGAGCATAGAAAACACATATCCAGAAGTTTTGCAGACAACAAACCAACGCTCGAGCACAGGAAAGGCCGCTCGAGCGCCCATGCGCTCGAGCTTAGAAAACGCCGCTCGAGTGTAGAAAACACTCTCCCAGTAGTTTTTCATACCTGTAAAGTACTTAGAGTTCGCAAATCCCGTTCAAGCATGAGAAGTGTCGCTCGAGCAGAGGAGCAAAGATTGCAAAGCCCGCTCGAGCGCAAGAATGGCCGCTCGAGCAGAGGAGCAAGAATTTGGGCAACAAAGGTTTGGAAAAACAAGCAACCAACCTGTTCCAAAAGCACAACTACAATCCAATAACCAAAATAGATGGGAGACAAGGGAAACAAGATATGAATCACCATTCAAAACCATAGAAACCCGAGTTTAGAATACAACAAGTGACGGGTCAACACCGGAATCGCTATATATTGTGTTTCTATGTGTATATGTTATGTGTTTGTGCAGGTTACGCACTATCGTTTGTCTAATCCGTCTATTCTACTTCTGGAGCTATCTGTGAGTAATAACTCTGTAAAGCTATGTTCAACTTTAAGTAGTTTCTAAATGATATGACATGATCTGTTTTTTGAAATGCTATTTTATGATTAAATGAATGATTGTCCAACTTTCTGAAATGTATTCGTGGCATCCTTAGCATCATGTGATATCTGTTATATGACCTAGTACCAGGGTTGGTTATGCATAACTGTTTATCTGCTTTGTATACGTTCCTTTATGGGTCATTTGGTCCCTTCATGGGTCATTTGTACGTCTCATGTATTCATGAGCCATCGGATTTATTAACGCTAATGGCTGTACTATGTATTATTATCTGTGAGAATCTAATATGAATATGAATCTGTTTTTGATATGAACTTTGATCTCTGAATCTGTGATAGACATCATTCATAAACCCTTTACTCTGTTGTTATTCATTGGGCTCTAGCTCGCTGTATTATTTATGTATGTAGGTGATTAGGCACGTTACCAGGCCTAAGGCTTTTGCCTAGATTCTGTTTTTGTTAACCAACCTATGTGCCTTCCGTGGAGGTTTCGGATATGTCAAGTGGTCATGGCTATGTGATTAAAGTTCAAGTTTTGTTTATTCTGTAATTAGGGCCAAGTCCCTTTTTGTCTTATCTATATAAATGTGATGTCGTAAGGGTGATGTATGGTATATGTATATAAAGTTTAAAATTTTTCTATCTCATATATATCTGCATAGCTCAATGGACAATGTATGTTTGTATTTTGCTTCCACCAGACCCTAATATATTGATTTCTGTTTAAGAGGCCTTTGGTAATCTACAGATTACTGGCCGGTTACGATACTAAACCTATAGAGGTGGGTTTGGGTCATGATAGCTAAATAGAGGAAAAGGGTCTCCCCTTGAATTGCTTGAGAGAGGAGAGGTGGGTTGGCCATGCACTATTTCAATTGTTGGAATGCCTCTTCACACTCGGTGTTCCAAGTAAAAGCCTTCCTAAGCACTTTGAAGAATGGGACACACTTGTCGGTTGCCCTTGAACTGAAACGATTGAGAACGACTACTTTGCTAGTGGGTCGTTGAACTTCTTCTATTGTTTTGGGAGACTGCATTTCTATTAAAGCCCTGATCTTTTATGGATTATCCTGAATCCCCCTATGGCTAACCATGAAACCTAAGAATTTTCCAAACCCAACATCGAAGGCACATTTGTTTGGATTCAGCTTCATTTTGTACTTGCTTAAGCTTTGGAAGGTCTCCCTCAGGTCTGATAAGTGATCTGAAATGAGCTTGCTTTTGACGAGCATGTCATCAACATAGACCTCCATATTTCTACCTATCTAGTTTTTGAACATGGCATTAACCAGTCACTGGTAAGTGGCCCCTACATTCTTCAAACTGAACGACATCACACGATAATGATAAGTCCCCCTGTCAATAATGAAAGATGTGTGCTCTTGATCGGCTACATGCATTAGGATCTAATTATAGCCCGAAAAAGCGTCCATGAAATTGAGCATTTGGTGGCTTGGCGTTGTATCAACCAATAGATCTATTCTGGGTAGTGGGTAGTTATCTTTGGGACAAGCGCAGTTGATGTCAGAATAGTCGACGCAGAGTCGCCACTTGCCATTGCTTTTGTGAACCAAGACCATGTTGGATAACCACTTAGGATAGTCCACATTTTTGATGAATTTGGCCTTCAACAGTTTGTCTACTTTGTCAGTGATGAGATTGTTGCGTTCTGGATGGAAAATATGCTACTTTTGGCGGACTAGACGGAACTGGGGCTCAACGCTGAGACGATGGGTAATGACCGAAGGATCGATGCCTAGCATGTCCTCATGAGTCCAAGTGAAGACATCCTTGTACTCGATGAGGAGAGCTATAAGATCGGTCTTGGCTTGAGGGCTCAGCTAGCTGTCAATCTTAATGGTCTTTTTTGGGTCGGCGGGGTGAATGGGCACTTCCACTAACTCCTCCATGGGTTTTCCCCGAATCAGTTCCTCTTTGTCCCTAATGTCAAGGCCCTCATTGGTTATGGCCTCCTTCATCTTCACCTCTTTTGACAAAGCGACGTAACATTCTCTGGCTATAGTCTGGTTACCTCTTACAGTGCCGATCCCATGATAGGTGGGGCATTTCAATGCCAGATGGTATGTGGACGTTACAACTTGAAAAACATTGAGAGCTGTGCGTCCAAGTATAACGTTGTAAATAGAGGGGCAGTCAACAACCAAGAAGGTAAGGATCCTTGTAGTTTGCCTTGGGTACTCGCCTATAGTGATTGGAAGATCGATGGATCCTATGGAGGTTACTCGATTGCCTGTGAAGCCAACTAAGGGTATTTGCAGGGGTGACAACTTTTCTTCCTCGATCTTGAGTTGCTTGAAAGCGTTGAGGAAGATGATATCTGATGAGCTGCCATTGTCAACGAGTACATGCCTGACTTTGTAGTTGAAGAGGAGAGAGGAAATGACCAGAGATTTGTCGTGAGGGTATCGGATTCTTGCACAATCTGCATTCATGAAAGTGATCAGCTCCAACCACTGCTTGGGATGCTTACAGGGTCGATCAACTATTGTCACTTCGTTGTCTGACCCTTGTTTGATTCTTCAAACCTTGGTTCGTTGTGTCGACTAAAATGGTTTGCCGCACGTAAGTCCTTCTACAATGACCTTGATTTCTCCTAGTGGGGAAGTGGGTCCTCCTGGAGCTCGAGGTTGTTGTTGGGCTTTATCATCGTTCCGTCTAGGCTGGCCAGTTTGCCTTGGCAGAGCGTGTTCGTCATTTCACCTTGGGGGATCTGCCTTGGCTCTTTGATGTGATCGAGACATAGTGAATCGAGTTAAGTGTCCCTGATGGATATGGTCTTTAACTTGGTCGTTAAGATTGATGCACTCCTCGGTATTATGGTCATGGTTGTGGTGGAAGTGACAATATTTGGATTGGTCTTGTCGGATGGAGGAAGATTTAGAAAGTTGGGGACATTTCAGATTATAGTCTTGCTGGATTTGGTTTAGGACTTGCTTCATGGGCAAGTTAAGAGGGGTACATCGCTCGAAACGACTTGATGGGCGTGACAGAGCTGATCGGTTAGAGCGTGGGGGTCGATCGAAATATTGGGAGGGCCGATGAGTGTATTGGGAGTATCTAGGCTTGGACTCTTTTCTCTTGTCTTTGGGTTGTGAGGGTTTGGGTGTAAAATCTTGGCAAACGGCCAAAAAAGTCTTCAACATTCATGTATTTTTGGGCTTTGGCGAGTAGGATGACCATGGTCATTGGAGGTAAGCCTGCGCACGGGTTAATTCGGGTTGGGTTTGACCCTTACCTGAAACCTAACCGAACATGATCGGTTTAGATATTTGTAAACCAATCTCAATCGTTCATGTTTTTGAAATCGACCGCTCATGGCAAAAGGGTTAGCCGCCTGGGGGGAGGGGGGTTCGGGAGAGTGACGGGTTGAAAAATTACATTTTTAGATTTCTGAAATTCGGGCTTGTACATTTTTTTGTCTTTGTTTATTACAAAAAGTGAGCCCACTTTGAAGTAAATTGGCCTATTTTGGGTCAACTTCATTTTCCCCTCCTAGCAATGTTAACATCAAATGTAACTTTTCCCTTGGCCAATTTTTGGCCAATTTCAGTATCTGTTTAACATGACCACCAAAAGATAATTCATTTTTCACTATGAAAATAAAAAAATATCATTAGGCTATCTTTTCACATAACATATTGTTCAACATCCAAAATTCAAAAATAACATAAACAACATTAAAAAGCCAATTATCTTGCTACCAAAAGTAAATATCCACCATTTGCTAGGGGATAAATATCATCCATATTCCATAATTCAAAAGCTAAATATCAAAAATCCAAAAGTGTTGTGGTTCTCTATAGATGTAGCTGTACTTGTGAGGCTGTAAATGTACTCTAGCAATTGCCAAGTGGCAAGACTAAGCTGTTGGCTAAGGCATGATGCATTGAACAATGCAACCTACCACAAAAATTCAAAAATAATAGCCATCAGTCACAATACCACTTGGTAGCAACAAAACAAAATGTTAAAAAGAAAGTGACCAAATCTGTTATTGTTTAATGTTAATTACATTCATCCACATGTACAGTACTGATAACAAAAAGTGTTGTGCAATAAACAAAAGCCATGTGTCCATATTGCTGCATGAACTTGTCTTCTCCTGCAAAAATTAAATTGAAATTAGATTTCAAATTAGATTTCATGTACTAAACATAAAAGAAAAAGTTAAAGAAATATAACCCTCATATTACATAAAAAAAAAAAAAAAATACATTATACAATTTCATTACCAAGCCATTTCCAATGCAAGACATTAATAACAGTATTTGCTACTAGGGTTGAACATGGGCTCGAGCTTGTGTTTGATCCTTGAAAAGTTGAAAACAAACAATAGTCAGTAATCCAAAGGTCCATGTTGATCACAGTAAATTCAAAATGTATACAACGTGAACTATATACTATTTACCTAAGTCATATTGATCAAATTGTTCAACGTCATCCATTGCCTTGCGAAAAGAAATTAGTATGTTGCTTTGAAGCCAATTTTGTAGGCATAAGTACTTCCACCATCATGGGAGATAATGAGCTATGGAATGGATCAAGGATTCACCCTCCCATACTGAATGCCGACTCAGATGCAATTGTAGAAACATGCATAGCTAACACATCATGTACAACTTGGGACAACACTCGCTATTTTGAGGAATTACTCTTCCACCAATTTAAAATGTCAAATTTCTCATCTTTTGTATCTTGACAGAGCTCAGCTAAGTATGCATCCACCTCAGATTTGCACAAAATAGAATATTCAACATCCAATTATGAATTAAATTGAGATGATATGAACAATTCTGGATCATCACAATCATCATCCACATTCATGGCAGATTGTTCACTTGTATTAGTCACTTCTACACTACTTGAATCATTTGCAATATAACGGTCATACAAATGAGTCAAACAATCCTTTATTTGACCCGTCATATGATTCACCATTTCAACCCCATACAATTGTGAAAAACAGAACTTGACATACCTCAACTTCTTTCTAGGATCAAACACCATCCCAACATACAATAAAATATTTATTTTATCTCCATTCCTCCAATATTTTTGAAATTTTGCTTTCATGCCTTTGGCCATTAAAGATAACAATTCATCATCTTTTGACTCTTTTTTTGACTATTGCTCAGTTTTGGATTGAATAACAAACATCTCATTGAAAAAACAATTTGAAGTAACATAAAATGAGCTTGAAAATCACTTGGTAACATTGTATAACAACCTTAGGAATTTCGCAAACATTCTACAATTGCACCAATCACTCTTGGTTGGAGCCCTCTTTATACCACTTCACTCCTCCCCATTATCAAGATTTATAATTGAAGTCCTCATCCTCCATCCACTCAAAGGCCTTCTCAAATTTTTCAGCTGCCTCTAAAATCAAGTAAGTGGAGTTCTACCTAATGGGTACATCAAGGCACAGAAGCGACCTTGACTCAATTTTTTCTCTCTCTACACATCTCTTGAAAGTGTCTAGCCTATTTGGAGATGACCTTACATATCTCACAACATCACGTACACATGCAATCGATGCATCTAATTCTTTCAAACCCTCACTCACTATGAGATTCAAAATATGCGCACAACAATGCATGTGTAAGAACTCAGGTCCCAAGATAGTCCCTTTCCAGTCCTTTGTTTTCCTCTTCAAGTATTTAATGGTTGTGTTGTTAGAGCTAGCATTATCAACTGTCAAAGAAAAAACACAACCAATATTCCATTCAAGCAAACACATTTTCTTTTACCAATGGTTTCTCCCTTGTGATCTTCAACTTGACTAAAATTTATGATTCGTTTTTGTAATTTCCATTCACCATCAATGAAATGGGCAGTAAGGAACATATAATTCAGATTTTGTATGGATGTCCATGTATCAGTGATAAGGCACACCCTAAGACCTCTCAACACATTCCTTAACTTATGCCACTCTTGGTTAAAAATTGCTACAATATATTTGGAAATAGTGGTACAACATGTGATTGGTTTGAATTTAGGTTGCAAGACGTTACAAATTTCCGAAAACTAGCTCCCTTAATGAACATAAATGGCAATTCATCTAGTACAATCATCTCAGCTAGACCTCTTTTACCAGCCTTTACAGTGAAGGTTGTTGCCATAAGTTCAACATCCTCTTCTCCATCCTTTTTGTGTTGAAAAGATAAGGTCTGTTGTCTTTTACCATGTTCTCTATAGGGATATTTTGGACAGCTACCCAAATGACTCAACAAATTACTTGTCCCCTGCCCTTTTGAATCTGCTAGGTATTCCTTTTGACAGTATTTGCAAACAACCCCTGTTTTTCCCTTCTTCACTCTTTATTTTATCAAAATGATCCCAAGCTCTAGATGGTTTTCTTCCACTACCTTTTTCCCTAACTTTACCCTTGTCATTAATAGATGCAACTATAGAAAGAGGAGGATCCACTATCTATACCAAAATACAAGTAAAACATTAGAATGCATTTTTAAATCCCCACCATAACAAAAAAAATAGCATGTCACAAAACAATACTTAAACAAAATAATGAAAGCATGGTTAAACTAAAAACAATAATCTTAACATGCTTCAGCAAAATAACAAAGAGCATAAATCATTAACAATGATAATTAAAAATAAAGTGATCAAAGAGCATGCAATTTTTTTTTATTTTTTATTTTCTACAAAGTAGAGAGAGAGCATGCCTAAACAACAAAAAAATAAAATAAAATTTCCAGAACACAAAGCACATCATGCTTAAAAAATAGTAATCTTAAAAAAACAACATCAAATTCAAATAAAAGCTAAATAAAGAAATGAATAGGCTTTAACCTAAAATATATATAAATTTATTTTTGCAAAAACAAAAAAAAAGTCCAAGCATAATAGCTAAATAAATAAGAGTTTGGTTTCAAAAAAATTAAAAAATCAAAAAACAAAGAGCATTTTTTTTTTTCAACGAAAGCAAATATTATTAATGCAAACAGAGTATGAAAGGAACATACTATAACAAAATTTTTGTTTTTCTGATAACATAACAAAAGCTTATGTAATAGGAAATATTATTATTAAAAAAGCAAGAGCATTAGAACATGCTTACATAATAGAAATAGAGAGTATACACAAGACAAGAGTGGATCATAGACCTACTTGATGAAAGAAATTTTAAGAAAAAAATAAAAATAAAAATACAGAAGTCTAGGGTTTAAAATGATAGAACCGATTGATAAGAGAACTATACAGAAAGAGTTAAAATGAAAATATAGAATCCTTACCTTAGAGTTTTTGTTAGTCGGATCTGAAGATTCTAAAGAAAAATGCATCCATCCATCGAAAAGAAGATTGTGATGGGCTTTATTCTTCAAAACTCATGACAAAACAATGGAGAGATTGAGAGTAGAGAGTGACGAATGAGTGAGGAGTTTAGAGAGAGTGGGAAAGATGTAGCACTATGTATGTAGATATACGATAGATAAATATTATAAATATATATATATATAGAGAGAGAGAGAGAGAGAGAGTAAAATCAGAAAAGATAGTGATGAGTGGTTGTATCTTGGAATTTGAAATTTAGAAGTTGGAAAGTGTAGAGTAGCCAAAACGTCTCTCTATTCTTGAGAGATGTGAGATGGGTCAGGTAATAGGTAGGTAGGGTAATAATTGTATCTCCAAAACCAATGTGTGGCTATAAAAAATCTGTAAGGCAAATAACTTTGGTTCGGGTCGGTTTCGACGGGTTTGGTATGTTCATAACCGCTTCCCAAACTAAAAACTAAAAAACCAACATTTATAGAACTGTAGCCGACTAAACTGTTCATCAAAACTGTCCATTTTTTGATCGGGTTGGGCGGGTAGGTTGGATCTTTGCACACCTTTAGTTAGAGGATTTTTGGAGAGAGAAAAGAAGAAGTTTGACGGGTGTAGTCCGACTATGAAGGCTGTTAGAATAACCTTGTCATCGTTCTCCTCAACTTGTAAAGATTCTAAATTGAAGCGAGTGACGGAGCTACATAGTGATTCCCCTTTCGTTTGCTGAATATTTAGTAGCTGAGTCGCTGGGTGTTGCTGATGCTGAATGCCGATGAAATGGCTCAAGAAGGATTCGTTGAGTTGGTTGAAAAAAGTGATTGAGTTCGGCTGGAGCTGACTGAACCAGAGTCGTGCCGACCGCTTAAGTGTAACAGGGAAGGCCCGATACATGATCTCATCAGGGAAAGCATGGAGGATCATGAGCATCTTGTATGCTTTCAAGTGGTCGACTGGATCCGTTGTACCATCGAAGGTGTCGATTGACGGCATTTTGAACTTAGGGGGTAGAGGTTTGTCTTTGATAAAAGCAGCAAATGGGGAGTTAGCGGTGGAGGAAGGTTTGTTCTGCATGTTCTGCATGTTCTGCACGACCCCTTGAAGTTGGAGTTTCATGGCTTGTAGTTTCGCTTCCCAGATGGGAACATTGTCTCATCTGGAATGAAGTGGGGGTTGAACACTGCTACTTTCTCCTTTATGGATAGTAGAGTGGTGTGGTGGATAACGGTTATGGAAGGGCTGAGGCTCGTTCTGATGAAGGTATGAGCCTTGAGATGGAGGGTGCAGACCTTTCAAGTTCGATGATTGAGCTTATGGGGCGAAGGGCGAAGGCGGAGGTCCTTACGAAACATGCAGTTGGTGTGGGTGGTGTTGGTTTGAGGTTTGTTTCTAGTTTAGAGAAATGTCTTGTGGTGGTGGAGGAGGAGCAGGGAGATCACGCTAGAGCATAGCGTTGATCAGGGCTTGGTTTTGCTTGGCCAAACGGTTAATATTGTTAGTGAGTTTTGTGAAGTATAGATGCAGGTTGTTTAGGTTGGAGGACTTAGCTTGAGGGTTGCCAGTATTGTGTTACGAAGCCATGGATCTCGTCGTAACCATCCACTCCGACGTAAAAAGGTGGGTGAAGGGAGAAATGCCTTCGGTGACAATGAACACAACTGTCAACTAAAGCAGTTATCATAGATGGCGCCAATTGATAATGCAGTTTGGTCCGGTTGAGATGGGTCGGATTGATCCAAACGCTCCACGAGTTGACTATCCTTCATCTTCCTGACTGCACCAACAACAAGTCTAATGAGAAGGTTCCGAAATGGAGTGGATCCTCCCCGTAGACCCTCCGACGAACAAGTTAGTGGTGGATGATGCCAGAATGATAGTTTAGAGAGAGAAAGAGAGAGAGAGAGAGAGAGAGAGAGAGAGAGAGAGAGAGAGAATCTTACTTGTTCCTTCAACGTTCTTCCTTATATCCTTTACTAATAATTTTCCTATTCCTTCCAGTTATCTCGTTGGCCGAAAGTCTATAATCTACTTGTCACCGGTCATGATGGTTTCACCATGCCTTGGAGTGAGAGGTCTTGTAACATTAAATGCCATGGCAGTCTCATTTAATGCTTGGCGTATGAGTGCAATAACTCTACAGGATCTTTATTTGTCACGTGATTGACTCCCTACCTAACATATGTTCAACTGGTGTTTAGGTTTGGCCACCGTGAGTTTCCTATTGGGTTTGGTGTCGGGCCTATTTTGTTGGGCTTCAACCAAGTGACAGTTTAAGTAACCCAAAACAATCGTGGGTTGGACCCTCGTGGGCTACACCCATCATGTTACAACATAAACTATTAAATGTATTTAAAATTTCATATAAAGAAATTTAGAAGTTTTTAGAACTGCTGTTCTAAAAAGTTGTTTTTGAGTTTGGTAAAAGGTTCAAAATAGCCATCGTCTTGGACTGAATGACTAAATAATATTTAAAAAATTAAAATTTTAATACATATTTGATAAATTTATATATATATTATGAAAATTATTAAAGATAGCTTTAACGGCTGTTAGTATTAAAAAAACAACAATGATTCATCCCACTAAAAACACCATCACTAATAGCACTAATGTATTAAAAAAAAAAAAAAAATACAACTCAAAGATCAAAACATCACATCATTACTGGCGGGACCCACTGTCACCTAATTAGTGGGAGCACTAATTAGTGCTCCCAAGCATTTTTCTTAAAAAAATATGTAAAAATTATATTGAAGTGTATAAAAATATTCTGGAACATGTGAAAAGTGATTTGAAATGATGGATTGTTTGATATGTTGAGTGCTTATTGACAGCTCTTAAAACTGTTACTAACAAATTTATATTATATATATATATATATATTAATATTATTTTCTTATCTATGTCAATAAGTTATTGAAAAATGTTTTGGACCTCGAATTTGGGAGGCCCCGAATCCCCCTAAGCCCAAAACGACGTCGTTTTGGGCTTAGGCTTTTTTTTTTTTTTTTTTTCTTCTTTTCTGCCATTTTTGACGCAGAGGAAGAAGAGGAAGAGGGAGGGAGGGAGGGAGGGAGAGAGAGAGAGAGAGAGAGAGAGAGGGGGGGAGAGAGGCGTCGTCTCGCCGTCCGATCGTCGCTCGCCGACGCTCGTCGCAGCCGCCCGATCATCGCCCGCCGTCGCTCGTCCCAGCTCCAGCTCGTCGCAGCTCCGGCTCTGCCTCGCCGCAGCTCCGGCTCTACCTCGCCGCCCCGACCTCCGCCCCTGCCTCATCCCCGAGTTTATTGGCCCCCTCCCCCTCCCCCTCCCCTCCACCTCCTTCTCTTCTTCCCCTCCCCCTCCCCCTCCCCCTTCCCCTCCCCCATCTTCGTCTCCGTCTGCTGAAAAAAAAAAAAAAAAAAAAAATTAAAACCATGAAACGACGTCGTTTCATGGTTTCGGGGGATTCGGGGGACCTCGGATTCGAGGTCCCAATCGCGATTGTAAGTTATTTGATTCGTTTGAGGCACAACTACGTGACGTCTCAATTTAAATGTGTTTGGTCAAAACAATTAGGGGGTGTTTTAGTATATTTTTTGATTTTTTATAAAATATAAATTGAGTTTGAAGTGGTATAATAGAAAAGTGATATAATTTAAATAAGATGATATTATTTAAATAAAATAATAACTTTTTGACTTTTTTAAAGGATGTCAAACTTAGGGTTGGTTTGGGATGTCTTAAAAAAGTGCACTTTTTGACTTATTGGTGGGTTTGGGTTGGGTTTGATGTGATGTGTTAGAGAAGTAATGTGATTTAAATAAGATGATATGACTTAAATAAAATAGTGACTTTTTGACTTTTTGACTTATTTAGTACATACCAAACTAGCCTTTAGTCTAAAACTTATTGATTTATGGCCCTATTTGGGATATTAATTTAGATTAAAATAATCATATAGAATAAAATTGTTATTTTAATCAAATAAGATAAAATGTCATATCCAATTCATAATTATTTTAAAAACTTTTAAAAAGTTAAAAAATTAAAAAGTCAACTCATATCCTAAACCAACCTATATAACTATTTGGAAAATAGGAAAAAAACTTGATAATTGAGAATTAATTGATGAGTTGTGATTGGGGGCCCGAAAACGGGACGCCCCGAATGCCCCTAATTTTTTTTTCTTTTTTTTTTCTTTTCAGCAGAAGAAAGGAGGAAGACGAAGAAGGGAAGGAGGAGAGGGGGAGGGGAGGGGAGGGGAGGGGAGGGGGAGGAGGAGGAGGGGGAGGAAGGACTGGAGGGGGCCTAAAAAATGGAGGAGGAGGGGGCGGAGGCGAGGCAGATGCGATCGGCGTAGGCGATGCGACCTCTCTCTCTTCTCTCCCTCTCCCTCTCCCTCTTCCTCTGTAACTCAGAGTTGCAGAGGTCGAAAATGGCGAAAAAAAAGAAAAAAAAAACGGAATGCCCAAAATGATGTCGTTTTGGGCATTCGGGGGAAGAAATTTCGAGGCACAAATCTTTAATTGATAATATGACCTTATGGTGCCATATCATTTCACCTCGTTAAAAAACATGTTTCGATTCAATTTTAAATTCGAGTAAAAAAAAAATAAAAATTAGATTGATAAAAATAAATATAAAAAATATATTTTTAATTTTTAAAAATTATTTTGCCACGAAAAAAAGTAAAATCATACAAAAATGATTGGTGCTTTTTAATTTATTTATTCATTTATTTATTAAATTTGTTTTAAAATTTTTCAAGAAAACAAAATTTAAAAAATAAAACTAAACAGAGCCAGACTTTTTGCACACATGTTAGCGGTCATCTCAAACAAACGTGTCGCATGTTGTCCGTAGTAAAATTGCGGTCCACTTCTAACAACGACCTCTTTCTCTCTCTCTTTTCCCCCAAATATCTTCGCCTGAAAAATCGAAAAAATTCTTGCCCTAATCTCAATTCCAGTCAGCTCAAATCCACCAAATCTGTCACACAAAATCACTGTCTAATTCAATCGAATTTACAGTTCTCAAGTCCACCAAGATCACAACATCCAAGCCCAAGATCTGCGATCTCAAATGGTCTCACACCTCTGAACTCCGACTCTCACACCACCTCTTCTTCAATGGATAATCGTCACAAAGGCACGTTTTTCCTATTCTATTTGCTTTTTGTCTTTGGTTTTCCTCACATTTCTAGGGTTTTTTCGAACTCTGACTCGGTTTCAATCGAAACCGAGTACGCTGATGTATTGAATCGCCATCAAATTCAGCTAGAGAAGCTCGAAGAGCTTGTGAGAAACCTTAGTGAGCTGGTTTCTAGGTTAGAGTCTCGATTTTCTTCGGAAACCCCCAAGGTCGGACCTTGTTCAGATGAGAAACGCAGTGTTGAGAGACAATCTCGTCTCGTTCTTCAAGAAAAGATTGATTCGATTGTGAAAATTGAAGATGAGAGTGGTTTAGTAGATGCTAAGGTTGTTGGAGATGGAGAAAGAGGAAGGGCTGTGTTGGTTACCAAATACAGTCCGTTTTGGTCGGAGAGGTTTCAAGCTGTGTCGGCTTTGAAACTTGTTTCTGATGCTACTTGCATTATTGTATTGCCGTTTAGGGATTTCGAAGGATTGAGTAAGTATGTTGCGATCGGGGATGATCGGGGGAGAGTGGTCGTGTTTCTACGAAATGGGGATATTTTGGCGGAGTTTAACACGATATCGGATTCCCCAATTACTGCCATGGTGTCTTACATGTCAGTGTATAAGAATGAGAGTGTTGTTGTTACAGGGCATAGCAATGGTTTGATTTTGTTGCATAAGGTTTGGGAGGTTTCAAATGGAGAGGAGTGGACTTCGCTTTCTGTTGAAAATGTTGTGCAATTTACTTCACCAGAAATTGGGGAAGGTGGGTCACCAATTACTTTGTTAGAAGTGCATCATGTTGGAAGGATGAGGTACATTTTGTCCACGGATGTTAGTGGAAAAATTAGGGTTTTCAGGGAGAATGGAACAATCTTCGGTTTGGCTGTGCCAACGAGCAGGCCGCTTGCTTTTTTGAAGCAAAGGCTTTTATTTCTGACAGAAACTGGTGCAGGATCACTGGATTTGAGGACCATGAAAATTAGGGAGTCGGAATGTGAGGGATTGAACCATTCTTCTGTGGAGAGTTATGTTTTTGATGCCACAGAGAGATCAAAAGCATATGGGTTTACATCAGAGGGTGATTTGATCCATGTGTTATTGTTTGGTGATATAATAAACTTCAAGTGTAGGGTTAGGTCCAAGAGGAAGGTTGACACGGATAAGCAGCCTCTTGCCTTCCAAGCAATTAAGGGTTATTTGCTTATTGTTAACCATGAGAAGGTGTTTGTGTATAATGTCTCGTCTCAACATTATTCTAGGGTTGGGGGGCCACGATTTCTTTTCTCTGCTAGTCTTGATGAAATCAGATCGTCATTTAATTATCAATCGACAGATCTAGATTCCCAAAAGAGAACGGTGATGCCATTGCTAGCCAGTGATGGCGAAAAGCTTGTGATTCTTGGTCTTGGAGGTGGGCATGTAGTGATGTATCGCTCCACCCTTCCAGTTTTCAAAGGGGAATTCAATACGATGCTATGGACAAGTCAGGTATTTTTCTTTGTTCTTTTCCTCTTTGTAGCGTGGCAATTCTTCGCCAAGAAGAAGGAGGCGCTTATTTCATGGGGCCCAGATGATCCTTTTAGTTCCACATCGATTACCAATGGAGCTCCATTAGGTTCTGGCCCTGGTGACAGATCTTTCACTGAGCCTTCTTCAAGAGGCAGTGATAGTTTGGAATTGAGAGGTGGTGGTCTAAGAGGTCCATCAAGAAGGTATGTCTCTCCATCGCGATATCCTGGTGGATCAGCTAGTTCCTTTAGGCCTAGTTCTGTAGATACAAACTCTAGACCTTCACTTGATCCCAATTTTAGAGCTCCCTCTGAGGTGAAATTTAGAGGGTCGACTCTAGAAACTGCTGGTTTTCAAAAAAGAAGGGAGAGTTTGTTTGTAAACAGTCAAGTCGTTGAGGAAAGCAATTGACCTTCAAAATCAATTACATGAACTATGCCACTTCGAGTTCGATTTCTTTTGAAATTTTTGTCCTAAAACCATTGTGTTTGCAATGGTTGTAAACTTTGTAACTTTACTTATGTGAGAAAGAAATAATTAAAAAACTAAATTCAATGCATTTCTAATAGCAGCATTTCTAAACTATTGGATTCAATTAATTGACATTTGTAGTGTTTTGATCCCAATTATATAGTTGTATTTCCTTTAATTACTGCATGCTGTAATATTTTCTGGAGGGGTCGGAACATCCTTTCTCTTCTGCAAAAATCATGTGAATTGAGCAAAATCATGCTATAATGATCATATTTGTCAATTTCTTTTAGGTAAGATACCTAAACGCTAGTTTTGTTACATAGTTGAATGCTGTCAAAAAATTTATAGATAGTTGAATTTGTAGAGTCTGCTCTTTGCCTAGCTAGAATGCTATGTCTAGATTACATTATTGTAAAGTGTTAGTATCTTACGATTCATGATACGTATCTTATGACTCAATATTTTTAGAGACAAATCAATATGTATCTTAAGTTAAATGTCTCTTACCATACATAATGTAATATATGATATGATACGTACGATACATGAATGCTTCAATTTCATGAGCAATTTTGAAAAAAATTAATTAAACTTATTTTATGAAATTAATATTATTAGAAATTTTCATTATGTGTCTTGTGTTGTTGATTTAGACCTATTTCAACCAGTTAAAGTTTAAAGTTTTTTTTACTATGGACAAATTCTGAGTTAAAAGTTGTATATTAAATATTAAAACCTAAATAGTTAGTTAAGACAATATTTTATACATATTTTAAGGGTAATTACACTTTGTCCCTTTTATGTTTGGCCATTTTTTCACTCTAACCCTTAAAGTTTGTTTTTCCTACTTTGGCCCTTCATGTTTTAAGGTTTTTTTTTATTTTTTATTTTTCACCTAAAGCTAATTTCTGTTAAAAATTAGATAGAAAATAACAAATTGACAATTATATGGCATAAAAATATTTTATTATATATGACTCACAATTTGGTATAAACTTAAAGTCCAATATAATAATATGTATATTTTTATGTTATGTGACAGTTATTGTAATATTTTTTGTCTAATTTTAAACAGAAGTTAGCTTTAGTAGTAAATTTAGAAAAATTGGAAACATGAAGGGCCAAAATGGGAAAAAATAAACTTTAAGGGTCAAAGTGGGAAAGTAGCCAAACATAAAGGGGACAAAGTGTAATTTATCCCATATTTTAACTCCACTCTGCATTTTATATAAATTTAGTATTTAGTATTATACAGTTTATATGCATTTTATATTTCAATGAACCTGACTTCTGCAATTTTGGTGTCTTGTTGTGTTTGCTATAATTCTATATATTTCTCCGATCTATTTTTTAAAATGTTATAGTATCTTACAAATCCACGATATGATCCGATACACGATTTAGAAAAAAAAGATACTCAATACATAACTGATTTGACAACTATGATTGCGACTACACATAACTGTATTTGGTTGCCATCCCTCAAATAATTGGGAGTTATTTTGACTCCAAGGGGTTGACCTGATGGCAAGGCCTTGGGTCTTCGGGGTGTTCTCTCCAAGGTTCAGGGATCAAAGCCTCTTAGGCTGGATTGGGAGAAAACTCTTGAGTTAATCATGCTGCACGTGCGGGAAGCTCCTTGTTGAGGGCTTGTGCACCCTTAGTGGTTAGTCGGGTTTTGATCCAGACACTCAGTGCTAATAAAATAAAATTGGGAGTTATTCTGTGACTGCCTCATTGAGGGTGGTAACACTACTGATTATCACAAGACCCAATGCATTGCCACAACCATCAACTTTGTTGTTGCATCACCGCCATTACCATGTCCACATGACATACATATAATGCATTCTGTGAGAAAGAGCTTAGATTGTTGAGAATGGTCCAACTAGCTGACCCTGCATGCTGAGTCCTGATATGACACTGATTTTCTTCATCAACTTTTATGATTGGTGAACATAACTTGATTCCTTCACTGGGATTGATGGCTTTTGGATGAACTAATCAGGGAGTGGAGGGGGTGAGGGAGTGTTGGTGAACAAAATTGTTCTGTCCTAGTACTGTTTTCTTTGCATAATCTGTCATATGTCAATTGTGATGTGCTCTGTAGTTTAATTGTGAAAGCAATTTTTTACTATAACCTCATCCTAATAGGACAATTTTAATGTACTAGCTAAAGGGAAATGATAGATATTACTACTGAATTATCAATTTTTTTTTGCTATAACCTCATTGTGATGTGCTCTGTAGTCATTGTGATAGGACAACTTTAATGTAGTATACGAGCAACAGGAAAATGATAGATATTACTATTGAATTATCGATTTTTCTGTCAAACTACACACTGAGTGTGGTCCCAAATGTATAATTTTGTGTGCTACGTTGCCAATTATATCAGAGTTCCATATCATGATCAAATAGCTGAATAAATAAAGCAGCCAACAAAAATATGATAGTGAGGCAAAATCTCCTGCCAGGGAGGTGGGGACTTTGGATGCTAATCAAAGAAAATGAGCGAAAAAAAAAAGAAAAAAAGAAAAGCAATGGGAGAAATGCTAAAGGCCCATACTTTTTAGACGTACAAATTCACTCTCCATAACGTGCCAAAAGAGTTGGACCTTATATCATTGGATATAGAAAAACTTAAAAGTTGACATCTATTATACAACATTGAAATTTGTAGGTAGAATTGATTAGCACTTTTTAGAGATCTCAAATATTTTCCTATTAACAACAAAAACAACTGATTGATCATCGGAGAGAAGGAATAGGCAATCCCTTCTTTGTCATGCTTTTCAAGTATATCATTCAGTATTAATAGAATATATCTGTATGTATAAGAATTACTTAGCTGTTTGAGGTTTGTCTTTTCTTTTTGATTTTGTTCTTTTACTTTGAATAATTTACTAATGGTAGCCTATATGTTGAGAGAAAGTTTTTTTTTTTTTTTTTTTTTTGTAAACATTCTTGGTCAATTATGCAACAGGTTTTTTTCGTAATTACGCGAACATTTTTGGTCAATTATGAAATAGGTTTTTTCATAATTACGCAAATATTTTGGGAAATTCTATTTTCATACATCTAATTATCTCAGTGCACACACTTAATGAAATATTATTTTAATAGCAATTATACCCTAAACTAAAATGATTATAATGGACATTTACTAGCACCCATAATATTATATGAAAATATTATCTGTACACATCTTTAAAAAAAAAAAAAAAAATCTGAATATACACATTTTGAGTAAAAAAAAAATCTAAACCCTTGTTTTTTTTATTGTTGTTACTTTGTGTGCTACACACTTTATAATTCTCTATTGCTTGCAAAATAATATTCTCATAACAACTATTATATTGCTTTAATCTCTAGATTTAGTGATGAAAATGTTAGTGTTTTTGTGTAATTTTTTTCTCCCCTTTCGCAGTTTTCAGTCGAACAACCAATGTTGAATTATTTCATTATATTTAGATATCAATTGTTGAAAGTGTTTTTTTTTTTTTTTTTTTTTTTTTTTTTTTTTTCGGAACAAATTTGTTGAACTAACCACTTTTATTCGGAAGTTAAGTTTCGGATTAAATATATAATTTTGGAAAATCAGTGTCGAAATCCCCAAATCGAAAAACATAAAATAAAAAAAAATAAAAATGAGGGTTTTATGGTAATGGAGTGCACAGAGATCTAAAATTGGTAAATGTAATAACAAAATGGTAAATGCAATAACAAAATAAAAAGATGCCTCATATTTAACAATATTTTGGAGGATTTTCAATAGTGTTTTTAATGGAAGTTCAATAGGATCTTCAATGGAGGTCTTCAATAGAGGACTTTATCTTCACTTTACTTCCGCTGTGGTCTTGAATGGTCTTCACGTGGATTTACAATGAGTCTACAAATTTGGAAGTGAGGTCACTCAACAAGGGTACATTCTTGGTCAATTATAAAATATAAATATTTTATTTTTTAACAAATTACTAATACATCCATAAGATTTGTTTAAAATATGAATTGACCCTATAATATTAGAAATTATAACTATCGTTTGTTATAAATTTTCATTGAACACAATACTCAGGAGAAAAAAAAATCAATCCTCTTTTGCAATAATAAATTATCAAAATTGTTTATTAAAAAATATTTCTCATATCATTAAAAACTGTTAATTGACTTAATGATTTATTTATTAACAAAATGGTTAATGGAAAAATATTTTTCATATCATTAAAAATTGTTAATTTAGTTAATGATTTACTTATTAATAAAATTGGTCATTTGTTATGCGAGTATGATTTATGCATTAATAAAATTAGTTATTTGTATATATATGTATTCTCTTTTGTTTCTTTATTAGTTTAGTGAATTATCTTAGTAGTTTTTTTTTTTTTTTTAAATGGGAGAATTATTTTAATATTTGTTTTATATTTATCTGTTGAGAAAAGTTATACACCATAATTTCTTTTTTAATAAATTCGAAAGAAGTGTTAAAGATTCATAAATTCTTCTAAAATGATATGGTAATAAAATTGGAGTATATATTATTGGGTGTATAACAAATCAAAAAATGATACATCTCATACCACATAATTTTATTAGATATTTAATGATTTATTCTATTCAATTTCATAGAATAATATTTTAATTTTTAAAAAATTATCAAAATACAAAACTTAAATATAATAACTCGTCTTGCACGGGCCTTCGTAAACTAGTATATATATATATTGTATTATATATTGTTGGGTTAATTACACAGACTTTCCTTGAAGTTTTTGACAAATACACATTTTGTTTATGAAATTACATTGACTTCCCGTATTTTAAAGAGAGGAAATGTTTGGTGGCTCGAATTCTTGTGGCTTGAATGTGTCAAAAAGACGTCGTTTTACACCTAAAACGACGTTGTTTTGGGTATTTCGAGCTATGATTTTTCGGGCTACCTTGCATTGTTGTTTAAAGAGGTCTCTTTAGAAATTTTAAATAGGAATATAAATGTAATAAAAATAAAAAAATAAAAAATAAAGGTGGTAAAGAATTGAAAGTGTGGTGTAAGTAGAATTATCTTATTTTTTTTAGAGTAAATTATCAATAGATCATAATAGTTAGATTTAATTTTTATCAAACCCTATTGAAAATAAGTCCTAACAAAATCATCACTAAAAATAATTTTTCTGATATTTTTTCCTTTGTTTTTTGGTCACGGTTTTATAAATTGTCGTTAAGACTTACAATTAGTGACTTTTTCTGTGACACATTTTTCAAATGGTCGTTGAAAATTGAAAATTAGTGACTTTTTTTTTTGTGACTATTTTTTTAAATTGTCACTAGAATTTATAATTAGTGACAATTTTAAAATATTACTGAAAATTAATAATTAGTGATATTTTTTAATAGTGTTTGATAAAAAAAATATATATTAAAAAATATCATTAATTATCATATAATCTATCGTGTAATAAGTTTATGTATTAGGATCTATCCCTAAATTCCTTTTTATTTTTATTGTGGAACAATATAGGACAGATTGAAGTAAACAAAATATTTGAGGGTTTGTTTGTTTGTTTGTTTGTTTGTTTTTTTTTTTTTTTTTTGTTTTTTTTTTTTCTTCTGTTGAACCAGGAAACAAAATATTTGAGGTTAAACTGGGAGGCTTTGCTGCTCCACCAAGTGATTTATTTATAAATTAGAGATTACCTGTTTTCATTTTTGATGCACAAAAGTCCACATGCAATGCACGTGTCAGACTGGTAATCGTTTTCTTTTTAAGATTCGTTGAGTATAATATTTATGTAAAAAAGTAACATAATTGGAATATCGGTAACTATATTTTTGAATCATATTTGTATTATAAAAAATGAATGGCTATTTTTGAAATTATATTTGTCATCTATTTTTAAAAGCAAATATGATTCAAACATATAATTATTAATATCTAATTATCTTGATTTTTTTACATGAATATTCTATTCAACGAGTTTTAGAAAGTGAACGGCTTGGATCACTGAAATCGATCCTAAAATGGGTCTATCAAATCCAAACGCTCTCTCAAGTTGAGATGGCCAATTTAAGAGAGCGTTTGTATGTGGTAGGCTTATTTTGGAACTGACTAAACTTAAGAGAGCGTTTGGGCTTTGGTAGGACTATTTTGGGATTGACTAAACTTAAGAGAGCGTTAGGGCTTTGGTAGGCATATTTTGAGACTGATTTCGGTGATCCAAATCATTCACTTTTTATGACTTATTGAGTAAAAAATTCATGTAAAAAATTAAAATAATCGAGCATCGGTAATTATTAGTTTAAATCACATTTGTATTATAAAAAATAAATGCATATTCTTGAAATTATATTTATTGTCTATTTTTTAAAAATAAATATGATTCAAACATATAATTACTGATATTTAATCATATTTGTTGCATGAATATTTTACTCAACAAATCTTAAAAAGTGAACGATTTGGATCATTAAAATCTGTTCTAAAATGGACTTACTAAACCTAAATGCTCTCTAAAATTGAGATGACAATTTAAAAGAAACCAAATCCTAAGATAAATGTGTGTTAAATATATTTGTACAGATGTAATTAATGTAATTGAGTTTTTGGTCTTTGTTTTCTGGGTATATTTTGTTTTTACTATGTATTTCATGATAATAAACATTTTGTAAAGCACAAAAGAACTTGAGAAAATTATAAAAAAAACCTCAATGTTTAACCCATGTAATAAATCAAATTCTATATTTTTAATTTCATCAATTTGAACTCTAATTTTCTAAATTGATATCAATTTAAACTTTCCATTTATTTTTATTAAAAACAAAAATAGTGGACAATATGTCAATTTACTCACCATAGTTTAGGTTAATTTAACTTTCTACTCTTGAATTATTGTCAAATTATCTACTTAGTTTTCGGCTATCGAATGAGTCTACTAAGTCCTTAAAGTATATAAATCAAACTCTATTTACTCCTTAAACTATCAATTGAATTTATTAAATCTCTAAAATATTTAATTCAAACCTACTTAATTTTGAAATGGTTACATAAATAAAACATAGATCTATAAATATTATAAATTAATAAAATATTCTAGTTAGTTAAGATTTTAGATTTTATTCTAAAAAAAAATATTAAATTTATATTATATTTTTGAAAAGTGTTTTCTTTCAGTGTGTTTAAATTGATATCATTTTTTAAAATTGTCAATAAAATTATATGGATATTAGATATATTGAAAGTAGAATTAGATAATTTAAATAATAATAGTGCAAAATAATATATTAATTCAGTTATTAAAAGAACCTAACGAAAAATTTAAAAGCAATCAATTAGAAATTATAAACGAAATTTGATATATAATATTAGATAAAGGCAAATAAGTAACTATTGTAGAAGATAAATAAGAAAATGCTATTGATAATTAGCCTTATCCTTATAAAAGAAATTTACCAGAGGACTAAACAAGTTTGAACTAAATATTTTAAGAATTTAATAGATTTAATAGATAACTCAAGGATTAATAAAACTTTGATTTATATACTTGAGGAACTTAATAGAGTCGATCGATAATTTAGAACTAACTAGATAATTTGACAATAGTTCAAAAGTAAAAAGGGGAATGAACCCTCATAGTTATAGTAGGTTGATTATTTAGTATTTTTAGAATCAACAATGATTCATCCCCCCTTTTTAGGACCCCCTTTGGACCCCCTCTTTCTTTCATTGGTCACCTTTTCTTTTTCTTTTTCTTTTTTTTCCTGCTCTTCCAATCACCTCTTGCCACGTGGCAAAGGGGGTAAAGGGGGTGACCCCCAAAGGGGGTCCCAACCTTTATTCTTTTAGAATAAGGATATGTGGTGTTCCATGAGATTTTGATTGGTAAAGAAGGATTGGGGCTCACAATTTATGTTAGAGATGGGGAACAACATGAGGCTAAATAATTAATAATTGAGTTGGAGTATAACTATGTAGTGTTCCAAAATTATTGAATAATTTCCTGTTATTGTATTTTATATACACATACAATATGTATACATCACCGGCCATCACCAGCTATAGCTCCCACCTTTCCAGCTGACCAACACTACACGCTAGATCTTCATCCACCCTTTCAAAATCACACCAAAATAAACAAGGAAAAAAACAGGAGAGAAGGGTTCGTGTTAAAATCCAAGGGAAATCAACAAAAATCATATAGTTTCAGTAAAAGTAACCAAGATCTAGATGTGTGCGTCGACGACTGTGTATAGAGAGGGAGAGCATGCCAATTTCTGTAGGAGATCTACAAATTTTCATTGTTGCCATTTGACCCACAACTACAGGAGACTTGTGCAACATGTACGGCAAGCGAGAGAGAAGTTAGGTTTGGATCTTGGGGCAAAGGAGGTGGCGATGGGAAACAGGGGAAAGGTAGGTGGCTCGAAGTCGAGACTCCTTCACAGTCTCTTCTTTGGGTTGGTGCTAACTTGGTGTTGCTGCTTTGGAATGGTTGGAAGCGTCAAATGTCATAGGAAAAATGGTTGGTAGTTTGAATTTGTGTGATTTGAATGATTCGAATATATCAAAATGACGTCGTTTCGTTTGAATTTGTCTAGTCTGAATGACTCGAATGTATCAAAACGACGTCGTTTTGTTACCAAAACGACGTCGTTTTGAGACATTTAAGTCATTTGAGCCATGAAAATTTGAGCTATTAAGCATTTTTGGCTAAGGAATGGTGAAGATTCAAAGAAAATTATGAAGTGGATAACACAGACAATCTTGTGGACTAAGTTGCTTTGCTTCGGCCCACGAAGACACAATCTGCCTTGGTTGTCACACTCAGATTTTCGTTTTTAATTATTTTGTGATAAAATGCTAAGTTTTTAATAATGATGATGAAAATATTGTTCGTTACAGTTGCTTTATTTAGGCCCTTCAAAATTTGCTTTCAATTGGAAGTCATAACCTGATAAAGCAGTTCGTTCCTGGTGGATGGACTGGACCGATCCAAGCTCCTCCAGCCCACGGCCGGCGCCAATTGATAAAGCAGTTTGTTCTCGGTGGATGGACTGGACCGATCCAAGCTCCTCCAGCCCACGGCCGAGTGGCGAAGCCCACTAGATGACCTGCAAGCAAGTTCAATGGGGAACGGAGTAGTCCCCCAGCGAACCCTCCGACGGGCAAGTTAGTAAGTAGGGAGAGGAGATAAGGTATGTCGAGAGAGAGATTGAAGATAGAAAAGCTTAACCTTCTTCTTGTCTTCGATGCTTGCTTAAATCCTTTAGTAATCATTTCATTGTCCCTTCCGACGTGCCCCCCTCGCCGAAAGCCTATGCTGTACCTTACCTTGTACAGGGTAAGGGGGCGCTGTTCCGACGAGGAGGTGCTGTCGTAATAAATGCTGTGATGGACTGCATTAATGGTGATGTATTGTGGCAATAACTTTGCAGATCTTTGTCTGCTGACGTGGCCTGTTTTGCACCTGCCATGTGTCCGAATATCATTAGCCCTTCATGCTCAGTTGGCCTCCAGTTGTCTTGGGCTTTACCAGCCGGGTTCCCCTTATGGGCCTATCCATGTTAGTAGTCCCCCATTCCCGAGTGCAGCTTCAGTCCAACGAAGGGAATAGTAGTGAGGGAGATGAGTCCGGCCTGCAGGGGTGACCGAGTTGGTGGACCGAGCGGAAGGGCCGACCGTGAGGCGGGCTGACCGCGAAGGTGGCCGAGTGGAAAGACCGATCGCGAGGCGTGCCGACCGCGAGGGTGGCCGAGCGGGAAGACCGATCGCGAGGCGTGCCGACCGTGAGGGTGGCCGAGCGGAAAGACCGATCGCAAGGGTGGCCGAGCAGAAAAACAGATCGCGAGGCGTGCCGACCGCGAAGGTGGCCGAGCGGAAAGACCGATCGCGAGGCGTGCCGACCGCGAGGGTGGCCGAGCGAACAGACCGATCGCGAGGCGTGCCGACCGCGAGGGTGGCCGAGCGGAAAGGCCGATCGCGAGGCGTGCCGACCGCGAGGGTGGCCGAGCGGAAAGGCGCGGGGCTCAAAATGCGGCGTGTCACGTGATGATTTGAAGTGGAAAAGACAAGGTAAGGGCAGGAGTCAGTGCATCGTGGTCATACACGTGGCAAGATCTTGGGGGGGGAAAGGTCAGGCGTTGGATCAGAGACGAAACGTTAGGCCATTATTATGGGTGTTGTAAGGACAAATTTGGCGGATGATTTGAAAAGTTTTCAAACTGGCGAAAATTAATTGGG
Organism: Camellia japonica; assembly: GCA_030407325.1. Classification (NCBI taxonomy): domain Eukaryota; kingdom Viridiplantae; phylum Streptophyta; class Magnoliopsida; order Ericales; family Theaceae; genus Camellia; species Camellia japonica. The sequence continues at coordinate 154,421,520 of JAPPVO010000036.1, read as the reverse complement.
ATCCTTGGAATACGGGCAAACCGTGGGCTTTTGGCATCATTCGATTCATCTACTTGTTTACAAAGAACCAAAATATTCCAAGGGTTACTTCGTTCGTTGCTCACGATACACCTTTACAACACTTCTTCAATTTTCTGGCACCTGCATCAGAAGCAATTCGCAGACACAGCTTAGAAATGGCCCAGGAAGAAACTGCGATTGTCAGGGTAGATCCGCTTGGGGAGGATGATGCTGTAGAGTTGGCGCAGCAGTATAGGATGGAGAGGGCGGGGGAAACGGTTGCACGATTCTGCAGTTCCACCGTGATAGCAGCTGCGGAGCCAATCAGCCAGGCAGAACCGGACCATTGGCACACAAAGGCGGATAAATCAACAGTTACTGCAGCGGATTTGGAGGCTATTCGTGAAAAATACCAGATTCTGATAGAGGTGGAGTTAGTGCTGCCGACATCAACGGAGAGGCCGTCTGACGCCAGACCAGGAGAGTTTTCCCTGTACGAGGAGGCTCTGAAGGGTGGACTGAGATTGCCACTGCCTCAAGTGGTAGTGGACGTGCTCAACCGTCTGGAGGTAGCACCGGGCTAGCTGATGCCCAATGCATGGAAGATCCTGCTGGCCTGTGCAAGCGCATGGCCGAAGGCAAATGGAGGGGAGGCCATGACAATAGATGAATTTTTCGCCTGCTATAAAGCCTCAGGGCAACAAGAGACGTGGGTCACCTTGCAGGCAGTAATGGGGAAGGGGTTGGTGGCGGGGCTGCCGTCGTCAATCAAGGGGTGGCGACCAAGATGGTTCTATGTGTCTGCCAATGGGGCCTGGGGTGCGCACCATCTGGAAGGTGCCCATCAGGTCGATGGAGGCAAGACTGGGGGCAGCGGCAGAGGAGAGGGTGAAGAGGGTGAAGGAGTGGAGGGAGAGAGAGAAGGTCAGATGGGACGAGCTCGTTCAGCCGTCCGCATTGTTCGAGGCAGGGTTGGGGCCACTGCCGATCGGTGGAGACCTCGACTGAGCAGAGTTGGAAGCGAGGAGGGAAGCTCATGAGGCAGAGGATCAGGCCATCCTAGCCAAAGCCAAAAAGTTTAAGGAAGCGCAAGAAGACCGACCGGCTCAACCGATCGCGCGGGAGAGGATCTGACCGCGCCCAAAGCCACTGGGGGGGAAGGACTTAAGCAGTTTTGAGCCGCGACCACCCCCAGTTGATCTTGTGAAAGAACAAACTAGAATGGAGGGGGAGGCTCTGAAGATGAAGAAGAAGAAGAAGAAGAAGAGAAGTGCCCCAGAGGAGGCTGCAGATGAGCCTGGGTCCAAAAAGGCTAAGGTCGTTCCAGGCATGGTGGAGACCTCTGTGGTCAAGGATGCCCCAGAAGTGGTGGGGGTAACCCCAATGTTGGAGGTTGTGGAGATTGCCCCAGCAGTACAAGTAGGAGTTGGGGTAACTGGTGCAGAGCCGAGTGTGGGGCAACAGACCCAAAGGGGCTCTGATCCCCAGGAAGGGGGAGTCAGTCTCGCCACAGCAATTTATCATGCCCGTACGGTGGCTGGACGGCTGGAAGGAGAGGAGGGGCCAGCCAGGGCAGGAGCAGACCGCCTGGTGAAGATTGTAGAGGAGCCAGCTCTGCGCTCGGCGTCTAGATTCAGCGAGGCTGACCTGTTGAGGGGGTTATGCTTCGCTCAAATGGAGGTAACCACCCTCGCAGGGGCTCTGCTGAGGAAAGCAGGGGCTGCTAAACTCAAGGCTGATGAGGCCAAGGCTCAGCTGGCCAAGTTGAAGAAAGATAGTGCAAGCTGGGAAACTGCTCACAGTGATCTGCAGGCGGTCAAGGTGGAGCTGGAGGACACACGCCGCCAGGTTGTGTCGCTCGAGTTCCAACTTACTGGCGAGCAGAAGAAGTTGGAGGAGGCCCAAAGAGCTTGCGCCGTTGCGGTCGAGCGGCATGAGGAGGCCATGAGCAATAATGAAGAGCTCGTCAGGCAAAAAGACGAGGCAGATGTTAAGGTCGATGCTCTGGAAAAGGAGCTGGAGGGCGAGCGTGCCAAAGCGGTGGAGCAGAGGGAAAGCCTGTGTAAGGAGTTGGAGGCAGAGCGAGGCAGAGCGACTGTGGAGAGGGAGACTCTGCAGAAGGAGAGGGAAGCAGAGAGGGCGAGGGCAGCCGCTGAAATGGAGGCTGTGCGTAAGGAGCTGGAGACAGAAAGGACCAAAGCATCATCTGAGAAGGCGATCCTACAAAAAGAGCTGGACGAGGAAAGGGCGAAGGCAGCCTCGGAACGGGCGGCCTACCCCGATCTGTGCGTTGCAGCAGTTAATCAATTCAAAGGATCCCCTGAATTTCAGATAGCAGTGGATGCCGCAGTCGCCAACAGCTTAGCTGGGGTGGAATCTGGGGGGGCTGGGCCATCAAGGACGACTGCTGGGGGGAGGGCTGAGTCTGAAGTCATTGAGAGTTTCCAGCAGTCAGACTTCTACAAGCACGAAATGGCTGAGTACTGGGACAGCGGGTGGAAGATGTTCAAACGTAGGGCGGAGGAGTTGTTCCCAGAGCTCGACCTGACCCTGGATGAAGGAATTGAAGAAGCAGATCTCGTCTCCAGTGAGGAAGAGGAGTGAATTGAAGATGTGTGTACTTAAGAGTTTTTGTTTTGTTTTTGTATACACATTGTACCTTTTTTTTTTTTTTTTTTTTTTTTGAAGTACTGTAATGGACTGATGTACACATTTCTGAATAAATGAAATTTCAATTTTGTTTCGCAATTGAGTATGTTTACCCATGCGTCTGAAATAGATGAAGACTTGTGATAGAAACTAGTCATAATAGTGAGTAAAGCTAGGGACGCCTAAATGCAGAATGAAATTGAATTCGTAATAATACAGAGTTAAGTTAGAAATTCCGCTTTGTATAGTGAAACCGAATTTGTAATAATGTAAAGTGACGTGAGGAATTCCTCAATGTAGAGGGAAATTGAACTTGTAATGATGATTCAATGTAGATCAAAGTTGGAGTATTGAACTTGTGATGGAGTTGTGTGTTGGTGTTCACCGTACTGCTGAGGAAGTACTCTGATTGGCGAAGAAAAAATGAAAGAAAATCTTTGGGAGTTTAACTAAGTAAAGGGTGGTATAAAAATGTTGACCTCAAATTGTGACTAAGTGTGCTACTAAGGCTAAAGTTAAGCAATTTTCTGGACCTGAAGTGATGGCACTCGGTTTGGTTGAGGTGATCATGGTGCTTAGTCTGGCTGAGCCTTTCGTAGGGCTCGGTGTGGCTGGGGCTTCTGAAGCGTGCGGTCTGGCCGAGGCTTCTGAAGTGCTCGGTCTGGCCGAGGCTCTTCAAGCGCTCGGTCTGGCTGAGGCTTTTGAAGTGCTCAGTCTGACTGAGACTTTTGGAAGTGCTCAGTCTGGCTGAGGCTTTTGCAGCGCTCAGTCTGGCTGAGGCTTTTGCAGCGCTCAGTCTGGCTGAGGCTTTGGAAGTGCTCAGTCTGGTTGAGGCTTTGGAGGTGCTCAGTCTGGCGGAGGCTTTGAGTGCTCGGTCTGAACGAGGCTTTGAGATGCTCAGCCTGGCTGAGGCTTTGAGATGCTCAGTCTGGCAGAGGCTTTGAGTGCTCAGTCTGGCTGAGGCTTTGAGATGCTCAGTCTGGCTGAGGTTTTGAGTGCTCAGACTGGCTGAGGCTTTAAGATGCTCAGTCTGGCTGAGGCTTTGAGTGCTCGGTCTGAACGAGGCTTTGAGATGCTCAGTCTGGCTGAGGCTTTGAGATGCTTAGTCTAGCTGAGGCTTTGAGTGAGTGCTGCAAGTAAAAAATGTTATTGAGACGACAGGGGTAGCTGGGAGATAAAATTGTTGCCATGAGAAGTGTAGTCCAACGATCAAAATTTACATTATGCGTCAAAAAGAAAGTACAACAATTGAGCAATATAAAAGCAATAGCCTATTGAAAGTAGCGTTTCAAGTGTTCAGCGTTCCAGGGGTGGGGAAGGTCTCGACCCTCCATGTCTTGAAGTCGGTAAGTGCCCGGACGTGGGCGGGCTTTCACAATGTAGGGTCCCTCCCATTTGGCTGCTAGTTTTCCCTCGGTCGGATTTTTGGTGGCAAGAGTGGCCTCTCTTAAGACAAGATCTCCTACAGCGAATTCCCGTGGTCGGACTTTGCGGTTGTAGTGCGTTCTCATTTTCTGTTGGTATGAGGTCAATCTGACAGCAGTGGTCTCTCTGAGTTCTTCAATTAGGTCCAAATCTGCCCGACGGAGCTCTTCAGTGAGCGCTGGATCCGGATGTAAAACCCTGGGGGTTGGCAGACCGACTTCCACCGGAATAACCGCCTCAGCGCCGAATGTTAGGCGGAAAGGGGTTTGTCTCGGATAGAAGCAACAAATGGTGAGTTTGCCGTAGCGGAGGGCTTATGCTGAATGTTCTGCATAACTCCTTGGAGTTGGAGCTTCATGGCTCTGAGTTCAGCGTCCCAGAGGGGAATGTTGTCGCCACCAGAGGGGGATAGGTGTTGGACGCTGCTGGCCTCTCCCTCGGGGGCTGGTGCTGTGACCGATGGGTGTGGGGGTGGAGGTGGTGGATTTATATGTGGGTGAGGAGGTTGCAAACCTCCCAAGCTAGGCGGATTGGGTTGTGGGACAGTATGGTTCGGAGCTCGTTCTGGATTGGGTGGAATATCTGGAGGTGGTGGAACATAGAGGTTTCTTTGGAGTAGAGCAGTTATTAGGGCCTGGTTTTGCTCGGCCATGCGGTTGATACTGTTGGTAAGCTCGATGAAATACTGTGGTGGGTTGTTTGGATTGGGAGGGTCGGTTTGGTGGTCGGTAGCATTATGGTGGGAAGCCATGGATCTAGTCGTGACCATACACCTTGATAGATGAGATGAAAAGGTTGGTGGGACAGGGTCTCCGGCGGCAATGAACATAACTGGCGCATGGACAAACCACTTCCCACAGACGGCGCCAACTGATAAAGCAGTTCGTTCCCGGTGGATGGACTGGATCGATCCAAGCTCCTCCAGCCCACGGCCGGCGCCAACTGATAAAGTAGTTCGTTCCCGGTGGATGGACTGGACCGATCCAAGCTCTTTCAGCCCACGGCCAAGTGGCGAAGCCCACTAGATGGCCTGCAAGCAAGTTCAATGGGGAACGGAGTAGTCCCCCAGCGAACCCTCCGACGGGCAAGTTAGTAAGTAGGGAGAGGAGATAAGGTATGTCGAGAGAGAGATTGAAGATAGAAAAGCTTAACCTTCTTCTTGTCTTCGATGCTTGCTTAAATCCTTTGGTAATCATTTCACTGTCCCTTCCGACGTGCCCCCTTCGCCGAAAGCCTGTGCTGTAGCTTACCTTGTACAGGGTAAGGGGGTGCTGTTCCGACGGGGAGGTGGTGTCGTAATAAATGCTGTGATGGGCTGCATTAATGGTGATGTATTGTGGCAATAACTTTGCAGATCTTTGTCTGCTGACGTGGCCTGTTCTGCACCTGCCATGTGTCCGAATATCATTAGCCCTTCATGCTCAGTTGGCCTCCAGCTGTCCTGGGCTTTACCAGCCGGGTTCCCCTTATGGGCCTATCCATGTCATAACCTAATATAGAGTTTGGGTGTGTTCGGCCACCCCAAAAATAGGTTTTATTTTTTATTTTTTAGCAAATATTTTATATTTTATGCTTACTAATTGGGACCTATTTTACATTGATCACTCTCATTTTGGTCCATGTAAGTTAGAGATTAGTTGGGTTTTTTTTTTTTTTGTTACAAGTAGAGATGATTACTTTTATAATAGTACACTTATATTATGGAGATGATAATGCATTAATTGTGAAATTCATTAATCACTCCCTCCCTCCTATTTCATTAGTCCATTATTTTTTTTTTATTATCCTAAAATGTATGTCCACTTTGAAAATATAATAGCCCTAATTTTGTTACTCGGATACATTATCAAATTCCTTAATAAAGTCCAACTTCATAATACAAGTATGGAAATAAAGGTATAAATGAATAAATAGAAAAGGTTCTCTTTCGAATAATAGAAATGATGGAATTTACAATATCACAAATTATAATCCATGACCTTAAAATTACATCGAATATTACAAAATAAATAATTACAAGGCATGAACAACATCATTTCTATAACAAATAAACTCTTTACCCACAATCAACAAGAATTGGTTCTCAATTGAAAACACTTTTTGATCCTTGAATGAAACCTACTTCGCACCTAAACATGGTTTAGTCACGAGGGATGAACACAAAGGTCCAAGAAGGATTCACAATGATTCTAAACAATAGCACTTCATAGATAAAAATGATCATGATTCTGGATGAAAGAGACCAATTCCTTAATTCCCTTTTAGTTTCACAAAACAATTTTATTATTATTGACAATTTATTACATACAATTATATACCCATCGAGTACTCTTCATATAACAATCATTATTCCATGAGTCCTACAATAATAAACATAAAAAATTACTCCCACATTTATCGGCTTCGGCATGAAAGGGCAACTGGGCTATCAATCCAATACCACAACATTGATTATACGAGTCATCAAAACCACAACACAAATTATTGGGCGCTAACCGGAATGTATCGTTACCTATCTAAACGAGCCACGCTTTACTGGTGGCTAGCCGGAAGGAAATCAGAACTTTCACATAGCCCCAACAATTCCCTTGTTTTACTGGGCGCAAGTTGGAAGGTAAGTGAACCCTATCTCCATGCACTACGCTATACCGATCGTTATTCGGAAGGAATGTGGAACCTCTAACCATGCTTTACTGGGCACAAACTGAAAGGAATGCAGAATCTCTGTCAATGCGCTACGCTTTACTGGTCACAAGCCGGAAGGAAACAGACCATTCACATCTCTCATATGTCATCACAACATTCTAAGTTTCACAACTAAATCAATAATGAGGAAAATACACCTATAACCTATTCAACAACAATCAACACCATCCTCCAGAAGTACGAACCTGATCCTTCACATGTGCTGATTGGATTAGAAGTAGACGGGGATGCCTCACATGAAGAAAGGTCAGTTTGGGTGTTAGATACTCGGGATCAAGCCTTGAGAGGCAAGAATATCCCATTGGTTAAGGTATTATGGCGACACCATAGTGTTGATGAGGCAACTTGGGAGCGCAAGGTGGAAATTTGTGAGACGTATTCGGACCTATTTGTTGGTGTTTGAGTGTTGTATTTAAATTTCATTACATTGCTATGTATGAATGTTATGATATTTGGAAGTTCTCCCAAGCTACGCCATATCATTAGCACCTAAAAATTATTTTCCACACAGACTGAGCCAAAGCCAATAGAGATACTCTAACATAGTGTATGAATCTTAACAAAGTTATAAGATGAATGCACATGCATGCCATTTGTCAAACGTTCCACATTTCCTTTTCAAAACAATGCAATGCCAATTTATAATTCAATTCATGAAAATAACTGTTGACATCAGAAAATAGGGCAGTGGATACGAGCACTGAGAATCTCTAGGTACATGTCTACCAGTAGGCTATACAAGTACTACCAAAGCCATTTCATCGGTACTAACCAGAAGGATCGGCACCTAACCGCGCGAGTTTCTAGACTTTCATCAAGGACACATAGGCCAACATAACACTACAACCACACCCCCTGCCCAGATTCACCAAGGTATTCACCATTTTTTCTCAAAATAATATATTTTCAATGTTAAGTATGCAACAATACTCAATGCAAGATGTATGAGAAATTAGTTTCAATTCACCTAATCCTCATATAATTTCTACAACAATCAAAGCTATCTATCACCGATAGCCCAAAACAAATATCTCTATTTAAATAAATCATTTCCGAATAAAAGCTTAATTCCATCATGTTCAAATGGGAGTGATATTACATATCTAACTCTACCATTGTCATCAACATCCATATTTGTTTCATTTGTAAATCCAACAACATTTTCCATTTCCTTTCTCAAAACCAAATACCCATGGTTTTAAAACAAAAATCGTTTTCTTTCCAAAATTGATTTTAAGTATCAAAATACATCATTTTAACATAGCTTAGCTATAAACACATTCCCACAACTATTTTCAAGAACTCATTTGAAAACTCCTCTTTTCTATTTCAAAATCAAACCACAGATTTTTCCCCAAACCCCCAAATCACTAGATTCCTTTAAAAGGCAAATAATTAAGGTAAAGACCATACAAAAGATTGGATAAATCCTTACCTCAAAGATAGAAGACAAGAGAGAGCAAAGGTTGAAGTTGGATGGAACCAAAAACAAACTTTACCCTGATTAGAATGAAGCCCTCGACGAACTTTATCTTTTTCTTCAAAGGGTAAGAGTGTAGAGATCAATAGATGATGGGGTATTTGAGGTTTAAAGATGGTTTTTAGAGAGAGAGAGTGAAGATATGGGATTTGGAAATGTTTAGAGAGAGAGAGAGAGAGAAATTAAAAAGTGATCCAAAAAGTGACTTTTACGAACTGATATATGCTCAGATCACTCGAGCGACCAAAACATCGCTCGAGCGAACAAACACAATAAGTGAGATTACTCGAACGAACAAAGTGACTGCTTGAGCACACAATGACACCCTCCTAGAAGTTTTGCAGACAGAGGCTAACCGCTTGAGTACAAGAAAGACCGCTCGAGCGCAATAAACACTGCATAAACAAAGAATACCACATGTGAGACCATGAAATATCCTCTCACATGGATTGTAGAGATCCAACGAAGAGATGAACTTTGTCCTCATAGACCTGAAAAGATGAGCATGATCGGCGCCACTCAACCGGGGTTGCCGGTCGGAGGCACGTCGATGGTGAAGTCAGTCACCTGTTAAGCAGAATGAAAGTCTAGAAAGTGTAGAGTGCTTGGTGTGTAGGGTAGGGTAAGAGAACATACCATTCTTCTAGGATGCCCCCCCTTTATATAGATGGGGGGTGTGATATTTGTCTAGGTTGGACCCATTGTAGGCATTGTTTGGGTTAACCCCAATAAGTGGATATATATATATATATATATATATTTTTTTTCTGGCTCCCACAATTGCCCCAAAACTTTCATTGTCTGCGGTAGAAGGAATGAGAGTTTTTCCTGCCGAGTTACGTTGTTCAAATAGCTGTTAGGTTTATTTGATAAAGAACACTCTGGATAAATGAATAAAATGTATGAATGGATGACTGCATGTATCCTTGAATGTATGTATAAATGTACATATGTCTATCACATGAGTTCCAAACAAATCATAACGATGGGCCACGGTATTGTTATCCCCGGGCAAGGGTCATAGGCCGCGGTATTATGACCCCCGGGAGAGGGTGTAGGCTGCGGTATTCTAACCCCCGAGCGAGGGTGTAGTATATTGCCAAATGTAAAGAGTGCTTCAAACTATGGACTTTTGTGTCAAGCTAGAGATATTTCTATGTGCCGAGCACGAAAATGATTGCCTAAACCAAATAATGTAGATTAAATAAAGTAGATATAACAGCCAAAAAATGGACCACAGTATTATTATCCCCGGGCGAGGGTGTAGACCTACGGTATTCTAACCCCCGGGCATAGGTGTAGGCCTGCGGTATTCTAACCCCCAGGCATGGGTGTAGACCTACGGTATTCTAACCCCCGGGCATGGGTGTAGGCCTGCGGTATTCTAACCCCCGGGCATGGGTGTAGGCCTTTGCTGATGGCGCTCCATGCCGAGTGCGAAGATTACGCTGTACTCGGAGACTTTTGCTGATTTTAAGTGGCAACCAAGTGCCAATATGGCAAGGACTTTGAATAATGCATACTGTACTGAATAAGGTGGACTTGTTAATCACGAATAATATTGCTCCACTTGTAAGGAATTGTCAAGTAGATATTTGGCCAACTATTTAATTGCCAAGTTGCTCGGTTTGCGTTTAGCTCAAGGTAGACTTGCCCCATTGCTGTCGAATGACAGGTGTTAGTTGGAAGGAATGCAAATTTCCATTGCCCTATGTTGCAGGGAAGATTCGGCTTTGGTAAAATGACGGCGCACAAAAATATGCGAACTGCAGACTGCCAAATATGAATTGCCGACTGCCAAGTGCTTAATGTATTGCCCCAAAACTGGCGCTTGCTTGAAGCGGTGTGAAAAGAAGCGGGAGTGTGTAACTCAAGTAAATGTCGTTGTAATGTTTGTACCAAGTTGGCCGAGTATGCATGCATATCAAAGGTGCCGAGATGATGATCGGCTGGTGTGCCCCAGTTGGAAAGTGGAAAATTGACTAAGATGTCCCAGTGGGCAATTGTTTTGCCAAATGATATTGTTAGGCGAATAAAGTTGCCGAATACTGTAGCCAATGTTGCTGCATAAAGTTGACAAATAATGTTGTTTAGCTGAATAAAGTTGATGCACGGCCGAATAATGATCATGAATAATGTTGAATTAATAATGGTGTTGAATAATCTTGCCGAGTAAAGTTGATGCATTGTTGAGTAACTAGTGTCAAAACATCGATGTCTGTTTCATATATAATGTGATTTTGCCGAAAAGTTGGTCGGCTACACTTGGGTCGGTGATCGTGCTGATCTTTTTGGTCGGCGATTTTTCTTAGCTTCGCGGTGTGTCGGCATCCCTTCAGAGTTGGATTTGCTAAGAACTTGGTTGACAATGGTTGCCAATTTATTGAAGTTGAGTTTCTTGTCCAACGTATATTTGCCCCATTGCTTTTGAATAAGATTTGTTATTCGGAAGGAATAAAATTGACTTGGGCCAAAATTGCCAAGTAGGCCGATAACAATGTGAAATGGATTCCGTGCCCCTATTCGGTGCCATGGCGATATCGGAATGAAGCTGAGACAAAGTAGGGTGCTTGGTGATATGCGAAGTGAGCCATTGTGCTTAATTTTTGAATAAAATCTGCAAATTGTGGGTTTTTTTTTTTTTTTTGGTGAGTTGAATTTGCAAATTCTGATCGTACGGATGGACCCGGAATGCGTCAAATAGCTAGAAAGGACTGTTGAATCACTGTGATCAGAGTCCTGATGGCGTAATTATAGCTAAAATGGATCTAACGGCTCAGATCAGTAGGGTGTAATGCAACCGTGAAGCACAGGATTATTTTTCATTGCTTGCTGGGTTGTCTTCTCGAGCGAAAGAATTCATGTTCTGAGCAAACTTTGATCGGCCCGTACGACTTCGTTTTGGCACCGATTTTGACGCGGTTAGTTGCGTTGGATTCGTCTTGATGAGTACTTCACATTGGGATGATCAAAACTTAATTTCGACAACTTTGAAAATTTTAGTTTTTTTTGAAAATTTGGTCCGTTTCGCAACTACCGACGAATTGTGGTTCATTCTTGGCTCCTGGGATTGTTGGGTTTGGACTCCTTGAGTTGACACGAATCTACTAGTATTTTCAGATGTGGGTTTCGGCAAGCCAAAATGCTAGTGTTACGCCGAGATAGTAGTGCCGAGCAAGATTGTGTATGCATTCGATATACGATACGTGTGACATCCGTGATTAGCATTGCCGTTGAGCTTGATGATGACGTTATCGCCACGGAATTTTGGAAAGCAAAATTGTGTGGATTCAAGTTGGTAGCCGAATGATTTGCATGTGATAATAATTTCAAGTGTTGCCGAATAAGAAACATGGCCGAGCTATCTTGCCGAATAATGGTGGGGGATAATGTTACCGAGTAAGGAATGTTAGCTGAATAAGCCATGAATAATGTTGCCAAGTAGGGAGAGTTAGCCGAATAAGCCATGTTGCCGAATAATGTTGCCGAGTAGGGAGAGTTGAGCAAAAATGGTTGCACTTCTGAGAATTAAATCATGAGATTGTTAAAGAAGAGATAAATGAATTAATAATTGTAAATATACTTGAATTATTGCTGGGTTATTTTATTATTATTATTATTATTATTATTATTATTATTATTTTGTTTGATTTGCTTTTTATTATTTATTTATTTAATTTGAAGATGACAAATGATGAAGAAGTTCAAGTTGTGGGTCTTGCCCCAGGTGGTGGTTGATGGCCTAGCTCTAAGAGCCTACTGGTGAAATTGCATGCCGATCGGATATGATTTGTCCGTTGATTTTGCATTTAATGTTCCCGATTGGCCGATGTATTGATCTCAATATGCGGCTCAGAATTTGAAAAATTGGACTCTAAAAATGGATTCTACACGGTGAAAAACTTTAGGGTAGTTGCCCCCGAAGTCACTGGACCACCCGATTAACCCGAACACTTTAAGATGTAACGACGCACCTTGCACCGAGAAGCACACAATAACTTCTTATGTCATCTTCTCTATGCAACATAACGTGAAAAGAAGATTTTTTTTTTTTTTTTTAGCTTCAAACTCCTAACTTTGAGCCTTTGTATCTCCCTTGTTTTAAGTCCGATTTGCCTCATTTTTGCGGTGTTGAATTCTGCTTGTAGCCTAGTGTTCATTTCATCAGTCGTACGCCTCATTCTGCCACTGCTCGGATGCCGGCGGACCTCCCATGTTGACCAATAAGATGGTTTTACTTCTTTTTGTTGTTGTTTTTGTTCGGCTCTTGTCCTTGGCAAAAAATGTAGTCGGTGGAAGAATGTACTTGGAGGGGAAATGTACTCGGCAAAATAGCTTGGTGGTTCACGTTGTTGGCTTAGCACTCGACGGCGAATAATCGGGGCCGTTTTCGTTGCCAAAGAATGGAGCTTGACATCAAAGATCGGCCGAATAACTCTGTAGTTGTGCCGACAAATTTGTTATAAGTTACGGCACTGCCGAAATGCATATGCATGGGCTCCAACGTCGGATACAAATGTAAAGTTGCCGAATTAGCCATGTTGGGTTGCCGTATAGCCTTGTTGGATTGCAAAACAACATCGGCATCCATCGTATATATAATGTGACTGCCAAGAAGTTGGTCAGCAATACTTGGGTCTGTGATTGTGCCGATCTTTTGATCGATAATTTTTCTTAGCGTTGCGGTGTGCCGAAACACTTGGTCGGCATCTCTTTGGATTTGGTTTTGCTAAGAACTTTACTGGCAATGGTTGGCAAGTCATCTTGGCTCTTTCTTGCTAGAGCATTTGGTTGGCTTGTTCTTGTAGTGTTGTCTTTGCCGAGAGTTTGGGTGGTAATGCTTGGTAACTTTTGGCTTTGCCGAGTGCACTTGTTAGATGAGAGAAATGCTCGAATGCTAGACGGTATTTTAAATTATACTAAAGTAATAATTGCCCAAGTTCTGAGAATAATTTCTGTTGATGTTGCGGAAAGCATATTCAATTAATAATTGTGATAAACAAGAAGTTAAAATTAGATAAAACAATGTAACTCTTGAAGTCGTCCTTTATTGTGGTGCCAAATAATAATGTTTGATCTAATCAAGATATACCAAGACACAAAAGTGAAGACCCAGGTGATTAATAAAGTTCCGTACGCATGCAAGTGTATATATATATATATATATGAAGCCGAGAGATAAATAAATAAACGATGACCAGGGGGTGAATTTGGATATCTTTGGTTTTGTCGAGATTTTGGTCAGCCTCAACATGACCCATTCATGACAATTGAAGTTGCCTCTGTTTGAATTTATATGCAGATATATATATACATATATATAGCCTGCCGGCTACCACAATTAATTAAATAATAATAACTTTTTTTTATCATAACTCATGGTCCATCCTATGGCAATGTCTCTTGCTGGGAATAATTCTAGAGAGAGAAAACCTAAAGACCCAGCCGTGGATTCCATAAAAATTGTTAGTATAGATATATGTATATCTCAAGAATAAATTATAAAATAAACTCCTGTGAGGCAAAAACTAAATAAACCATCTTGGGAGTGTGTTTGGCCGAGCAACCCTTTGAATAATGCCAAAAAGAAGCTCTCACAAACATAATCTGAAACCCATTTTTAGAGAGAGAAAGTGAAGATGCAAAACTAAATCCGTGAGCACTTGTTTTATTGTAATACTTTTCATCAAGATTTACCATGAAAAAAGAAAAGAGTTTCTATGGAGTTTGTCAGTACACATAGATATATGTATACAATTCAAGAATTGATTTTATAATAAATTTCGTCAGAGAGAAAATTCAAAGTTTAGTTGTGGCTCGTGATAACCATCAAAGTGTTGTTGATGTTGAATGTTTTCTTACAGTAACATGTTTGCTGTGTTCTTCGTTGATCTCGTTCAGTCGTTTCCTACAGACGGCGCCAATTGTGAGACCATGAAATATCCTCTCACATGGATTGTAGAGATCCAACGAAGATATGAACTTTGTCCTGGTAGACCTGCAAAGATGAGCATGATTGGTGCCACCCAACCGGGGTTGCCGGCTGGAGGCACTCCGATGGTGAAGTCAGTCATCTATTAAGTAGAATGAAAGTCTAGAAAGTGTAGAGTGCTTGGTGTGTAGTGTAGGGAAAGAGAACATACCATTCTTCTGGGATGCCCCCCCTTTATATAGATGGGGGTGTAATATTTGTCTAGGTTGGACCCATTGTAAGCCTTGTTTGGGTTAACCCCAATAAGTGGATATATATATATTTTTCTGGCTCCCACACCACACTTCCAGCATTTTTGTAGACTTGCAAAAACACTAGAATATCTCAAAGACCGCTCGAGCGAACAGGCAAAAATCTGGGCAACAACTCTTTTGAAAAACTAACTCCCAACCTGTTCTAAACGCAACAACGACACTCCAACAACCAAACTTAACAAGGAATAAGATGAATAAGGACATGAATAACCATTCAAGACAAGGAATCTTGGATCTAAAACAATAAACGTCTCTAAACTAGAATTGTTATACCTCAGCCTAGGTTGTACAAGCCATGGAATAAGGTTGCTAGGTGTTGGCTAAGGTGCACAACTCAGAAAGAAGGTGCCCAACACTGCTGCAAGGTTCAAGGATCAAAGATCTAATATGCCTAGGTGATGCACACCTCAGCCTAGGTGTTGTCGCCCACGGCTACGTGTGAGAGGTTCAAAGGTGCGACCTAGGTGTGAGATAGCAAAGATAAAAGCTTAGGTTAAACACACAAAGCAAGGAAACAAAACAAGGATTTTATACTTAGGCAAAACACAATAGCATCAAAACAATACAGGATCCCACACGTGGATAAAATATCAAAGTTCATAAGATGTAAACTTATGAAACCAAAATCATGTAAATTCTTATGAATATGACTGAGGCAAAATGAGGGTTATTATACAGATAGATAGATTGGTTAAGATTTTGAGAGATATAAATTCAAGAATAATATAGAATCATGACAAAATTTTCATACCTTCTTATGGTTCAAAGGTGAACTTTTTTATTTATTTATGATATTAACTAATATATGACATACAATACGTATCTATATATGTATAGATTGGAAATATATTATATTAATCTATATGTAAGATATCTATTTGAATATATATTACATTATCTATGTCGGTATTTATATTGTATATGTAAGATATATATATATATATATATGTAATACTTTTATATTATAATAATATAATATGCAAGGAAATATTTGAAATTATTTCTAGTATGGTATAATTAGTAATAATAATTTATTTTGAATAACTAATATGATAAGTTAGCCAATATATTTTTTTTTGTAATACTTTCAAAATTGCAAAAAAATATATATGTTAGAATGGGTTGCTTAGGAAGTTTCGGAAGAGATAGAGGGGGTGTGTGGAAAGAAATAAGGAAAGATTTGAAATTGTTTCCATTATGGTAGAATAGAATTATTATGAAAAAGATTGTGGGTATTATAGAATTATTATTATAGAAATAGAAGGTAGAGGAACTTTTGAATTATTATACAAAAACCTGTAAGCATTGAAGGTAATGGAAAGTCTTTTGAATCAAACCTCAAACGTATTTGCTCATATTATACAATATTCATCATAAAGAATATGGTTGAGAAAAAACATCAAAAAATTTGTAAACTGATTTGATTAAGATATAATTGTACAATTTGATTTGATTTTTTTTCTCATATATAATTTGATCATGCTTTTTAAAATAGGTGGACTGTATTTCACAATTCAATACATAATTTTATAGTTATGGTTTTGACTTGAAATCAAGTTAAAAATTCATTTTACCCATCGTGGTTTTAGGCCGAAACACTCCCTATGATTTAATTATTGTTAGAAAGTCACCATGTAATTTTAGACTAAAATGTACCATTGGCTTTTTTCTATCTAAATTAACGAAAAATGAATTACACACCAGTAGGCTTGGTTTTCTAATAAAATAAAATAAAATAAATACAATAAAAAAATAATGTTATCCTCATCTTCTTCATACTTAAAGTTACATTAAATAAAAATATACTTAAGAATTGATCTAAAATATAACCAAATTAAAATTAGATCAAGATGTGAACAATTACAATAAATAATTAAGTATTTATAAGTAATTGTGATCTACAATATAATTTTATTAAGAAGTTAGGAATTACAATAAACAATTAAGAATTTATGTTTAAATGTGATTTAATTGAATTAATGTTAGAAATTATAAACTGTGTGTATAAGAGAAGATAGAGAAAGAACATAATAATAAAAAAAGTACACACTTGAGGGTATTATAGTCATTTTATATATGTAGTTAATAGTTGTATTTTGGTCTAAAATCACATGGGAGTTGTCTAATTATATTTGAACCATATGAGGGTAAATTGATCTGGCCCAACCATAAGAAGGTAAAATAAATTTTGTCCATTTTTTATTATTTATGGTCAACGCTCAAGTACCTTATTAGTAAATCATGGAAAACTCTATCATGTGCACCCAACCCTCTTGGGGTGCATACCATATGCACGATATCATAAATTAGTATAATTTTAGGGTTCATCTTAAGTGTGCAACCCCTTAAGGTTGCACACCATATCAACCTATTAACCCTTGGATTAGAAAGAAATGATCAGGACCATTGAATTGTTTAATCGTGGAAAATGGAAACCTGGGCAACCGGTAACCCTTTCGACTCTCTCTCTCTCTCTTCCCTCAGCAACTCTCTTTTTCTTCTCTCCATTTTCTTCTATGAGTTATGCTAGGGACCCCAAATATTCTACCAAATATTCTATCAAACCTGTCACATAGGTGTGGCACCCATACACATGTGGATTTTGTGAGTCCCACCCTATGTGAGAGGTTTGGTAGAATATTTGAGATACATAGCATTTCTCTTCTTCTATTCCTCTACTGCTCTCGCCATTTGTGTAAGGTTCACTGTGTAACCCTTGATTTCCAGCAACAACTACCAACCTCTGTTGGGTTCCATTGTTGAATCTCTGCACTACCCTTGATTTCCAACAAGAAGATAATAAGGCATTCTCTCCAACTAGATATCAGGTATAGAGCTCTCTCTCTCTCTCTCTCTCTCTCTCTCTCTCTTTCTTCATTTCAGCGATTTTCTCTAAACCCTAAACCTTCATCCTAACTTCAACCCCTCTATGGTTCCGTAAACCCAAAACCCCTCCATTTGCAACAATAACATCTATCCTTTTCTCAATCAATTTCTAGACTAATTAGTTTTTTGTTGGGGAGATATAAAAAAGAAGGTAAATTTTGGCTTGATTTCTAGACTAAGGAAATAAACATTAATAAAAAAAATTTGTTGATAAAAAAAAAAAAAAGAAGGTAAAAGTTGGACTAATTAGTTAAATTACAAAATTGATAAAATTTTGTGAATCTCTCATCATAATCTTAAATCAATCCAAACATGGGATAGAATACACAATTTTAATAGCATAGTTTTAATGCTATCTATTGCATGGTTTATTGAATTGTTCATACTTTAAAACATTACATGAATCAAAGATCTTGAGCAACCAACTTCCAGTTAAGTGTTAGTTGTAAATTATGCTTCGTTGTTATTTCTAGCTTCGATTCACATTTTCACTGTTAAGTATTGAGAACTTAAACTTGTGAAGTCTTGCAAATTGTGGGTTTGATAGTTTTGAATTTATTTATTTTTTATGTCAATTGTAAATGATTTTAGGAACATCCTTCTATCTATGGTCTAATTCAACAAATTTATTGAACAATTTTGGAGGAGCTTACAACCATATTCAAACTAGAAGCCTCAACTACACTCAATCTTTCCATGGAGCAAACTAATCTAAACAATGAATTAAATCTTGATATGGCATACAGAAATTTAGGAAACTAATGTGTCCCTATTCCAATTATTTCTTTGCCCTTGTAAGTATAATTTACCATTTTTTATTTTGTTACTCTCTCTCTCTCTCTCTCTCTATATATATATATATAAAGTAGCTCTCGACATGTTTGTTTTTGTGTACATGTGTCTTTTGCTTCTTTCTCATTTGTTGAGAATTGATTATGTAAGTTTATTTTCTTGTTAAAGTAGACACATGTTAGTGCTTTATTTTTCTTGCTTTTGCCATGATCTTAACTTTTTCATAATGCAAAAATCATCCATATTGTGATAAGTTTAGAAGAAATAATAGAGGAATCTAGAAGTGAAGCCGAAAAACAAGAGCAAACATGTGCCCCTATGCTAAATGTATTAGGGCACTAATTTAATATTTTTTAAAAAAAACTTTAAGTTAACATGGGAATTGGCATTATTATTGCATTATTTGTGATGTGCATGATATGTGGGCTTAACTTGTGATTTGAGAGAGCTGACACTGGCTTCTAACTTTGTAAATTATTGATTTGAAGTTTTTTTCATTTTCTATAGCTTGTATAGGGACATCTGTTTATGTTTATCATTTTCCCATTTGTTACTATGTTTTTGCATGATATAGTGCTTTTGGTCCATGGTGCTTTTAAGTTTTTGTTGACTATAGTATTCCCCTTTTGCAGTCATAGGATTAGATGAAAACCATATGTAAATTTGGTATCCGTATCATACAATATTCTATGTTTTTTAATTGGTCCATTTGAGAATCATTTCTAATTTTGAGACCACTAGTCTTGACCACCACATGCGTAAACACAATTCCACAATCTCTCTTTCACAAACATGTGAAGAAGCCATGTGATTTGAAATACGATTTCTCAGGCGAATTCTTAGCGGATTTCCTATAAACAAAGAGATCTCTGGCGATTTGGAACAACATCCGAAGAAATTTACTTTGTCCTAGATCTACATCAATCTAATTGTTTCTATTGTGAAATCAACTTCAAATGACTACAAGCAACATTGATTCTCCAAATCTCGCCTCTCTCTTTCCCTCTCTCTCTCCCAGCCTCTCTCTTTATTTCTCTCAAACCAAATCTGTTGCAAACAAATGTTTAATATATCAGTGATAAATTTATCACTGATATATGTCTTTGAATCTTGTATTGATTTGTTACGATGATGATGAGATTTTCTTTTTGTAATTTTTTAACAAACAATAAGTGAGAAATTTATCAATGAATGTGTCTTCGAATCTATGTGTTGATTTGTGACGTTCTTTTCATAATTTTTTAACAAACAGTCCGTGAGAAATTTATGTGAATGTGTCTATTAGTGATAAATTTATCACTGAAAATGTCTTTGAATCTTTGTGTTGATTTGTGATGATGATGACGAGATTTTCTTTTTATAATTTTTTAACAAACCGTCAATGAGAAATTTATCAGTGATAAATTTAACATTGAATATATCTTTGAATCTTGTGTTGATTTGTGACAATGATGACAAAATTTTCTTTTTGTAATTTTTTAACAAATAGTCAGTAATAAATTTATCACTAAATATGTCTTTGAATCTTGTGTTGATTTGTGACGATGATGAGTTGGTGTTGACACTTTGTGCAAGCATGCACATGATAAATTATCTATTTTGATATATATTTTGGATAATGCTTGCAAATTTCATGTATAGTCTAATATATTTTCTAGATACACATGGTAATATCTCTCTTGGATGATCTATAAGTCAGTGCATTTAGGCTGTAAATGCAAAGATTGCCTTGTATATATATATATGTACATCAAGTCCATGAATATGCATGCATGCTCAATTATCCACACAAAATTTGTATAGTGATGAATTTATCATTGATGAATTCCATGCTCCTGCAATTATACATGAACAACTTTCGTAATGACGAAAATAATCATTATTCATCAATTCCATGCATGCTCAATTATTATAAATGAAAAGTTCATACACTGGTAAGTTTACAGTGACAATTGCAACAAAAACAGGGAAAATAAAACAGGGGTAAAACAATACAAAAAATAGAACTCCAGGACTTATTGGTGCTTAAAACCAATCTTCAGGACTAAGATGGAAATAACTATAAAAAGAAGGACCGGCCAGTAAAAATCCCTAATAGGAGGGGTCCCTTTTTTGGATCTATTTTGAGGGATCCTAAGCCATGACCTAGTGGACCTCTACCCGGGGCCGACCCTCATAACCATTGATTTCAAATCATATTATTTTTTTATATAAATATTCTATTCAAAGAAAAAAAAAAAGTGATGATTCATGTCACAAAAATTGATTTCAAAATGAATTTACCAAATTGAAACGCTCGGTCAAACCCAAATTTTATTTAGTTAAAAAAAAAACACATAAAGAACTAAAAGTTTTATAGAATTACTAATCTCCAAAAAGTGAGATTAGCATATTCCCAATATGGAGGTGCGATTCACAATCTAATTATTAGAGTAATGTTATATCTTTTAATTTTTATCCTTTCAATTTCAACTTTAACTTACTCTCATTTAAAGCCATCTCATACTTCTTTCACATTTTTAGCCTCTCTAATTGAACATCATTATTTTTAAATGTAATAAAAGTCTCTCTGATTGAACATTGTTAGGTTTTTATTCTTGGCAATCCCGTTTGACAAAACTCCTTTCAGTTGTAATTTTATTCGCTTTTGTATTTCAGTAAGAATATGAGTTTTAGATGCGAATCCAACCCGAATTGTGCTTTGCAAAGAAATTTGTGATGTTAATACTTTCAAGATTGCCACTTTGCTGATTATGACGGGGATCGAGCTGCATGTCCGCCCTTGTTCGCTCGAGCGAAGGCTGCGTCCGTATAAAAACCTGAAAGAGATGATTTCACGCTCGAGCGCAGGTTGTTTGGCTTGAGCGAAGCCACTTATGGAAAACACGCATTTTTGGTTCCTCGCTCGAGCGAGAGAGTCTTCGTTCGAGTGAGCATCGCGATTCAGATTTCTATAAGTACGTGTTTCTGTCAGATTTTAGGATTACTTCTTCAGATCTTCTTTTTGGAGATTAAGATTTATATCTGGGGATATTTTGCTAGTTTTCTTTGATGTTTAATTGAGTATTCAACTCATGGGTTAAGAAGAATACATCAAAGGTTTGTTTGTTCATTCTACACAAAAGAGAGAGTTGTTCTTCGGTGGATTCTGAAGAATTTGAGCTTGAAGCTTTGGTGGATTCTGGAGTGGCTCATCGTCAAGACAATTCTGAGGTGAAGACGGGGCTGGAAGAGGCACATAGGGGTTGGTTCAATTCAGGCGTGGATTCGCCAAGTAATTGAGAGTATACCTGTGTAATTCTTTTATATCTTCTTAGTGGATTGTTTTGTGGCTGTTGCCCGTGGTTTTTTATCACAGTTGGAGGTGCTCCAATTGTGGTTTTTCTACGTTAAAATCGTTGTGTCGATTTGTCTTGATTGTTTGATTGTGATTGTTATATACTGCTTAAAATTGATATATAATCACAAATCAACATTTAGGGGATTTCTAGATTTTTCAATTGGTATCAGAGCAGGTTGCTCTATTTTTTGTTTTTTTTTGTTTTACAAATCTATTAAAGCGAGATCTTGTTTGATTTGTGATAATGGATACAATTCGTGAGGGAAATTCTATGGTTCGATAACCCCTACTTGACGGATCCAATTATTCCTTTTGGAAAGCTCGGATGAAATCGTTTTTAAAATCTATTGATGAAAAAGTTTGGCAATTTGTCATATATGGGTGGACTGAACCAACGATTACCGTTGATGAAGTAACTTTCCCCAAACCAATTGATAAGTGGGACACAATTGATTACCAAAATAGTAGCTGGAATAGTAAAGCTATCAATTCTCTTTTTTGCGCTGTCACATCTGAAGAGTTTAGTCGTATTTGCAATTGTGAAGTCGCAAAAGAGGCTTGGGATATCTTACAAACTATTCACGAGGGCACTCCTTCTGTTAAACGCTTAAAACTTCAAAGGCTCACGTCTAGTTTCGAAAACCTTTCAATGAAAGATGGTGAGACCTTTGATGAATTTTATGCAAAGTTGAGTGACATTGTTAATTCCAGCTTCAATTTAGGTGAAAAAATACCAGAATCCAAAGTTGTGGGAAAAATTTTGAGATCCTTGCCCGATCGGTTCCAACCAAAAGTTACGGCTATTGAGGAGGCTCAAGATGTTGACAACCTCAAGCTGGATCACTTGGTTGGAAATCTCCAAACTTATGAGACACATAGGCATTTCAAAAAGAAATAAAAAGATGCTATTGCTTTTAGTAGTGCTCATAGAGTTGGAGAGGATTCTGATGAGGATTGTGAGATAGATTCCAAGATTACGGCTGCTTTTGTTAAACAATTTAAAAAATCTTTTTTGAAAAAGAATCCTAATCTTTTGGAATCTACTATACTCATAAATCTAAAGGCAAAGATAAACTCAAAATTAATTCTATAGCCAAGAAAGAGAAAGGAAAGATACAAGGGAACTCTGAAAGAGTCCAATGCTATAAATGCCAAGGATTTGGCCACTTTGCTTCAGAATGCCCCACTTGTTTGAGGAAGAAGAAAGCCCTTTTTATCACTTGGGATGATGAATCAGAATATGATGAAGATGAAAGTGACAATGAAGATCAAGGTGAAGAGGGACATAAACAATTCCTTGCTTTCATGGCGGCTTCCGAAACTGAAGGACGAACAGAGTATCCGAAGAGGTCGGTTGAGAATGCCACTGATGATGAATCCTCGGAGAGTGATGATGAAGAGCTTAAGCAAGCTTATGAAAAGTTGTATAAGGAGTCTCTTAACTTATCCAAATTGAATGACAAACTCACTACGAAACTCAAAGCATGTGAAAGTGAGAATGTCAAATTAAAGAAAGAGATTTTCGAGGCTAGGAATGATGCCCTTAAGATTTCTAATGATCGACAAGCTCTTTGTGCAAAACTCTTGACTTGTGAGACAGAGAGGAATGAGCTACAACAAATCTATGCAACATATGAAGAAAAGATTGAAACTCTTGAGACGTCTCAAGTTGCTTTGGAAGAACTAATGATCAAGAAAGAGGAAGAACTCAAGGGTGCTATGACTACCATTGGTCTTTAGAATAGAGGATCAAAGACTTTGGACAATATCATTGGGTCTTAACAAATTTGTTCTGACAAGAGTGGCATTGGCTTTGGTGGTAAGAAAAAGCAAAAACAGAGTGCTTCAACATCTCATGATACAAGAACTCAAGGAAATGGAGAACACAAAATTCAACATAAGGATGGACTTCTCAAACTTTCTAGAGTTGGTAAGGTAAAAGAAAAGAAGGTACACCCTGTACACCCTGTTTTTATTTGTCATCATTGTGGTATGCATGGTCATATTCGCCTTTATTGTTATAAGTTGCATGGGAGAGTGTATTTGCCTAGACCTAAAAATAGGAAGTTGGAAACCAAGTCGAGACGGGTTCCCATTGCAGGAAAATGTCACAACCCAAACCCGCCCCTATAGGTTTGGCCCGTAACCGGCCAGTAATCCGAGGATTACCTACGGCCTCTGAACAGATTAACATAATATTAGGGGCTAGCGGAAGCAATAAAGAATATACAACGTCCATTGAGCTGTGCAAACTTATATGAGACAGGAAAATTTTAAACTTTTTATATACATATATACACATCATCTTTAAGTCATAATATATATACAGATTAGGCAGAAAGGGACTTAGTCCCCTTTTTCAAAATACACTTGACTTGAAGAAACAAACAAGAAAACATAACTTAAACTTTAAACTACATAACGATAACACTTAACATATCCGGAACCTCCACGGGAGGCACATAGGTTGGCTAACAGAACAGATTCTAGACAGATGCCTCTAAGCCTGGTCATGCGCCTGATCACCTACATACATAAATAATACAGTAAGCTAAAGCCCAGTGAATAATAACAGAGTAAAGGGTTTAATGAATGATGTCCATCATAGAGTTTATATCAGAAACACAATCATATCAGAAACAGAGTCTTATGCATATTCAAATGTCAAATCAGAAGTAGATTCAGATGCATGCTCACATTCATATTCATATTCAGATTTTGCATAAGATGATATGTGGTACACCCATTAGCTATCAGATCAGGCAGGTCTAAAGACCACAACAGAGTTGGTACCAACGACCGTGAAGGTCCATATCTTGCGCGCAAGTAACCATGGTATTATTACCCCCAGACAAGGGCCATAAGCCACGGTATTGTTACCCCCGGGCGAGGGCCATAGGCCACGGTATTGTTACCCCCGGGCGAGGGCCATGGGGACTAAGGGTGCCACAATACTTTTCAGAAAATTGGACATTCATTCATAAGTCATAACATAGCATTTCAGAAAGCAGATCATATCATATAAGTCAGAAAATACTTAAAGTTAAACATAACTTTACAGAATTATTACTCACAGTGGGCTGCAGAAGCAAATCAGACAGACTGGACATATCAGGAAAATCAGGCAGACAATGGCGCGTGACCTACACAAGCACATAACATATACACATTGAAATACAACATTACTCTCTTGATTAAACTTGTCCTTTCTAGTCTTTATAGTTCGAAGTTCTACTACGTTTATTCTTTCTCATTTAAATAAATCGGGTTCTTATTTCACATATTCTTTTGTTACTAAGTCCTTCTTTTCCAAATTGGTTGATCCTTTACTTGGCTTCTTAATTACTTACCACAAGATCAATGATTCATGCTTTAACTAACTAATCTATGTTGATTAGTAGCCTATTATTCTTTTATTGAGTCATAAATCATGTCTAGAATGCATTGGAAAGAGATGAGGATAAAAATATGAACTAAATGCAACTTTCCAAAATGTGCTGAAAATGGGTCTTCGCTCGAGCGCCACTTTGGTCGCTCGAGCGGACTGTAAAATTTGAGAAACTACTGGGAGGTCGATTTTCACGCTCGAGCGAGACTTTCCTCGCTCGAGCGGACAACGTAAATTCTGAAATTTCCAAAATTGTAATTGAAGTTCAAGCTTGGTATTCAAAGCCTCAAAACATGTACTTTGGTATACAAACATGGAGAACCATTTATTAAAGTCATAAATTCCTTAGAAAATTATTCACATGCATGAAATTGACATCAAAATTACTAGTTTTATATTCTTATAAATTTTCCAACTAGTTTCCATAATCTTAAACTTAACTTAATTTATAAACTCAATTTAATTCATAACCATAGATGTCCCAAAATATGTTTAATTTAAATAAAATCCCAAATTACAAGTATGGATTAAAATCTAATTATAACATCAACACTTTATCTAACATTAGGATTAATTCTAAATTTCCATAAACTTGATGTTTATAAAACATTCCCTTTTTCTCTTCAAAATATGAGATTGAATTAATCCAAATTTTTTTTTCCCATAATCTATGATGCATGTATAAAACACTTATCATAAATCCAACTAATTCTACATTATCAAGCTCAAATTATAATTTGGCTTTTTAATTAATATCAAAACTCAATCCCAACTCACAAGCTTTAAAATATGGATTAAAGTTCTAAAATCTTGAAAATCCATTCCATTTCAAAATTAAGCCAACTCTAGATTGTCAAATTGTAAATCATAATTTATTTCTTGATTTATCCCAATATAGATTTAATTAATTTTTCATCATACCTAACCCAAATTTAATCTCATAAATCCTTTTACACATGAATTAAATCTAAACTTAGAAATTCTAACATGCATGTAAAGATGAACCGCAAATTTATAAAAATCAAACTCAAACTAATTAATTTCTAAATTAATTCCCATGATCATGAATTTAATTTAATTTCTTGCTCAAAACCCAATTCAAATCCATAAACCTTTTAAACATGAGTTAAAATCCCAAAACCTTGAAATTTTATAATGCATGTTTGATTAAAGTATTAATCTTGTAGAGTTTTTCCCATGCATGTAACATTTAGGCATAATTTCATGCAAGAATCACAACATCAAACCTAAAATAATCAATTTTCATAACCATGAACCTAACTTAATCTCTTCATCTTTATTTTCTAATTTCTTCCAAATTATATGAAATTGAACTCAACTCATTATTAATTTCAAGTGTAATACATAAATTCTACAAAATCAAAATTGAAATCCTTACCTCAAGCTCTAATTTCAAAGATTGTTGATGATTCCCCTTAAGTCTTCTTTTTTCTTTACAAATTCCAGCAGGTATAGAAGCTCACTTCCTCTCCCTCTTTCGGCTCTCTCTCTCTCTCCCGTGCATTTCTTAGCCCAGCACACATGCATCTCCTTTTTCTTTTCTTTGGTTTCATTTCTTTCTTTTTCTTTTATGTTTGAGCTTCAGATTATACACTCACATTCACTCACACACACACTTCACTTCTTGGCCAAGAACAGGACATGTGCACACATGCACACACTTGATTTCTAACACATACACACACATGCACAGATTTCTCACTACACCTACACCCATTTACACCCCCAATATTAATTTGGTCCAATTTAACTTATGTCTAGGAATAATTTAATTAAGTATCACTTAATTTTAATAAATCTTAATCAACACATGATCAAATTAATTATAACAAATCATGAATCTCTCATAACTAAATTAATCTATTTGACTTCCATTAGGGTCCAATTAATTATATTTAAATTTATCGGTACGAATCAGATTTTTAGTCAGACTCCCAAAAGGCTCCAAATATTAAATTAAATTTATTATCAATATCAATTTTGATTTCCCAAATCATTTAGGCCTTCAATTCCTGAT
Organism: Camellia japonica; assembly: GCA_030407325.1. Taxonomy (NCBI): domain Eukaryota; kingdom Viridiplantae; phylum Streptophyta; class Magnoliopsida; order Ericales; family Theaceae; genus Camellia; species Camellia japonica. Next base: position 154,394,570 of record JAPPVO010000036.1, on the reverse strand, counting down.
TAGACTCAAATTTTCATCAATAAATCACATATTCAAATTGGATACATCGTAATTAAATTTATTTTATAATAACCACAATCCTCAATCCTCATGACTTAATCAACTCCAATTGGGACCTAATTAATCGAATCTCAATCTTACTAAACTGAATCGAATATTTAATTAAACTCCCAAATGGGTCCGTAATTAAGATTAAATTGATTCAACTTCCTAACTTAACTTCCTTAAGTCATTTGGACCCTTAATTTCTAATTCCAAAATAAACCTTCAATCAAATCATATACGAGTCAGATTTCACAATTCTCATAAATCCCAAATAAATTATAATACTCGGCAATTAAATCTCAAATCCTCTTAATTAATCGAGTACTAATCATTATACGTGATGGGGTTGTTACAGAAAAGGAACCACAACGTCAAGATACCACCCAAGAACCACAATTCTTACAACTTTGTTCATACTAAAGCGGTTTGGGTGAGAAAACTTGACTTATGCTAATTTGTTTATTCATTTTAGTTTTTAGGTTTCTGTGTGTGTTTTTTGGGTCATTTAATGTGTGCCTGTTCGTTTTCTGTATTACTTTGTTTAGAAAAAAAAAAAAAAAAAAAAAAATCCAAAAAGATTTTCTTAGTATGATTTTGCAAGCTTGAAATTTTTGAGTGGTCCTTGGTGCATATTGGAATTGATAAAAATCCATTACATGTTAATATGTGTGTGCTTTTTGTGGTCATTACTCATTTCGGAGTGTGTGTTCTTTGATTAGTATGTCTCATTCTGTACACACTCTTGGATTAACAAATATCGGAGTCTTCCGCCTTAGTGATTTTTTTTCTATGGACTTTTGGCATTACATCTTTTGCTTTTCTACAGGAATTGACCTATACTAGCATATCATGGGTGATGTTGAGTCTCTTAACCACCTTTCATCTTTTTGCACCTCCATAGCTTTCCCCTCAATTCTTTGCAGTCCAGCCATGAGGAAAAGGCTACCTCAGAGTCACTAACCAGGCCATCCTTATTATATCCATGCTTCTCTGGTTCGGTTTCCATACTCTTGAGCGTGTCAGCTGCCAATGAGTGTGCAAAAGAAAGAAAAAAATGTGTGAAAAAGAAAGAAAAAATGTGCAAAAGAAAGAAAAGAAAAAAAAGTAAGAAAAAAAAAAAAAACTAAGGGATTCATTGATTGAGGGGGAGCTTCCGCTTTTACTCACCAAATACCCCGTGATTTCTAGTGGTTTGACTTTCGTATGTTGTGCTTAGATTCTCTAGTCGGAGGTCCAGCTTTCATTTCACTACTAGGATTTGAATCTTGTGTTTGTCGAACTCCAAGAGTCATATACACACTTTTATCATGGGATCTATGCTTTTCACATAATACATCACTTTCCTTCATCAGGAATCTTCTATAGATTGTGCACATTGTGTTTTCTAGTAATTGTGCTTCTTGGATCATCTTGTGTGTTTTTAAGGTACAAATATGGAATTCCTTGCTTGCTCCACCATATTATTTTTGTCGTTTGCTTTTTGTTCACTGTTTTCAGTGTTTGTGGTTGCTTTTAATGAGGGAGAGTTTGGTTTATCATTGAAAGAGTTTGTTAGCATGAACACTTTGATCATTTCCTTCTTGCATGCTCCTCATATTTACGTCATCATGTCATTGCTTGTGTGGTTTCTGATCTTGGTTTAGTTGATTGAGCTTCCTTTGTCAATTCATGACAAAAAGGGGGAGTGATGTTGTCCGGTGCATGTGTCTTAGGATTTCATGTATTCATGTCTTAGGATTTCATGTATCCATATCTTAGGATTTCAAGTTTTCATGCCATGGGTCGGTCGGTTGCATGTGTCTTAGTTTTCATTTATTCATACTACATGGTTTTAAAATCTCCAAGTCACATTTATTCATGTTTTCTATCTCACGCTTCAAGATAATCTTGTCATATGTTTATTATTTTTTTCATATACTCTTGTGGGACTAATAGTTGTTTTGGAGATTGTGGCATTAATAGTTGTTTTGCAGATCTTGATCGTCAGAAAGAAGTTTGTTTTTGTTGGCTGTAATGGGTTGGGGTGTTTAGATTTTATTTGTTAGGTGTGTTTTGTCACGGCATTGCCAAAGGAGGAGATTGTTAAGTTTTTATTCTTGGCAATCCCGTTTGACAAAACTCCTTTCAGTTGTAATTTTATTCACTCTTGTATTTCAGTGAGGATATGAGTTTTAGATGCGAATCCAACCCAAATTGTGCCTTGCAGAGGAGTTTGTGATGTTAATACTTTCAAAATTGTCACTTCGCTGATTATGATGGGGATCGAGCTGCCCGGTCAGCTCACGGGAGTCCAGGGGCAGCGCCTCTTGGCAGGTCCGGGGCAGCGCCCCCGAAGCAAAATGCAAAATTGCATTCGAAATTGCATGTCTGCCCTTGCTCGCTTAAGCGAAGGGGTTCTCGCTCGAGCGAAGGTTGCGTCCGTATAAAAACCTGAAAGAGATGATTTCACGCTCGAGCGCAGGTTGTTTGGCTCGAGCGAAGCCACTTATGGAAAACATGCGCTTTTGGTTCCTCGCTCGAGCGAGAGAGTCTTCGCTTGAGCGAGCATTGCGATTCAGATTTCTATAAGTACGTGTTTCTGTCAGATTTTAGGATTACTTCTTCAGATATTTTTTTTGGAGATTAAAGTTTATATCTAGGGATATTTTGCTAGTTTTCTTTGATGTTTAATTGAGTATTTAACTCATAGGTTAAGAAGAATACATCAAAGGTTTGTTTGTTCATTATACACAAAAGAGAGAGTTGTTCTTCGGTGGATTCTGAAGAATTTGAACCTAAAACTTTGGTGGATTCTGGAGTGGCTTATCGTCAAGACAATTCCACGGTGAAGACGGGTTGGAAGAGGCACATAGGGGTTGGTTCAATTCAGGCGTGGATTCGCTAGGTAATTGAAAGTATACCTGTATAATTCTTTTATATCTTCTTAGTGGATTATTTTGTGGCTGTTGCTCGTGGTTTTTTATCACAGTTGGAGGTGCTCCAATTGTGGTTTTTCCACGTTAAAATCGTTGTGTCGATTTGTCTTGATTGTTTGATTGTGATTGTTATATACTGCTTAAAATTGATAAATAATCACAAATCAACATCTAGGGGAATTTCTAAATTTTTCAAACATCATTATTTTTAGGGTAAACTACCAATAGGTCCTACTTTGAGACTTATTACCCATTAAGTCCTGTTGATAAATTTATTAAGTGATAAAGATAAATTTATCAGTCTTTTATTTTTATGAATAAATTTATAGTGATAAATTTATCAGTCTTTTTATTTTTATGAATAAATTTATAGTGATAAATTTATCAATCTATTATTTTTATAGTGTTAAATTTATTAATTAGGACCTGTAGGTAAATAAGTCTAGTTAATAGGACGTAAACGTAAGTGCTCTTTATTTTTAAATGCAATAAAATACAACATTACTATTAATGATTTCATTATGTCAACAATAGTGATCACGTGGCCCAATAAAATAAATGCATGGGGCAAGGGGACACATCCAAGATTTGTGTTCCAATTCCTCCTCTTCTATCCTTCCAAATCCTATCCTCCTCTCTCTCTCTCTCTCTCTCTCTCACACACACACACACACACACACAGCTTCAAGTGTATGGCTATTCTACTTCTGATGACGATCTTGCTACTTCTCATCTCAGTCCTCTTAATAAAATTCATACACTCAATCATATGGGTTCCATTGAAGTTTCAACGACACTTCAGGAGGCAAGGCATAGGGGGGCCTAGCTACCGTCCGATCTTCGGAAACTCAGCCGAGATCAGTCGGCGTATGATTGCCGAAGCTGAATCGAGGCCGATAACTTTCAACCATGACATCGTTCAGAGGGCGATTCCGCACTACTACAACTGGTCAAGGGTTTATGGGAAGACATTTCTGTACTGGTTTGGACCGAAGCCTCGGTTGGCTATAGCCGAACCAGAGATGATTAAGGAGGTGTTGCTGAATAAGAGTGGGTCCTTTGAGAGGGTTGAGTTCAACCCTTTGTCCAAGCTGCTCTTTGGACAAGGACTTGTTGGCTTGACCGGTGACACCTGGGCTGTTCATAGGAGGATTACAAGCCAGGCCTTCAACATGGAAAGAGTTAAGGTCATTCCTCATCTCTCTCCCTCTAATAAATTATGCATGTTTCTAGTGATATTTGTGGGTGTTTGGGAGGAAAAAATTTGAGCTTATCGAGTTTGTTACTGAATTGGGGCTCGGCGTGATAAGTAATTAGATTCGAGCTTCCGCTCGATAAGATTTTTTTTAATATTATTTATATTATTTAAATAAAAAATATTATTTATATTATTTAATATATAAATAATGTATTTATTATATAATTTAAATAAAAATAAATAAATCGAACTTATGAATCGAGCTTATTCGAGTTCGAGCTCAACTCATTTACTAAACGAGCTTAACCAAGTCTATTTGTGAACAGTTCAATTTATTTACAACTCCACACCTTATGTTGTGGGAAATTTATTCCCAAAGGAGTTCTTAGTATCTTTTTAGTGAGCCTATAAACCATGTAAATTCTGGGCCAATTTCTTGAGTTTTTTTTTTTCTCGTTCAGATAAACTTTCTTTATTTTCCTGTTTCTCCTATTGACAACTAACTCAAAAAAAAAAAAAAAATGCAATTATTTTTATTTTTTAAATATTTTATTTTTAATAAACATTTAAGATGTTTTGAATTTTAGAGAATTGTTTTTGGAAAAAAAAAAACTATTTATAAAAAATTATGAACGTTTTAAGACTTTCTTAAGGTTTCGTTTGATTAGAAAGAAAATTTAGTAGAAAGTGAAAGTGAAAGAAAATGAAGTGAAAGAAAAAAAATAGAAAAGAAAATATATTTTCTTACAAACATTTGATTAAGATGAAAATTTTGTGAGAAAAAAGTAGAAAATTTTAAACAAACTGAGCCCAAGTGTTTGGGGTTTGTTTTAGGGTAAATTACACTTTGCCCCTTTATGTTTATTTACTTTCTTACTTTGGCATTAAAGTTTATTTTTTCCCACTTTAACCATTTATGTTTTAAGTTTTTCTCAATTTATTCATAAAGTTAATTTGTGTTCACAATTAGGCAAAAAATGTCATAATAACTGTCACGTAATATAAAAAAAAATATTTTATTATATTGGAGTTTAACTTTATTTTAGAAATTTGAGTATATATAATAAAATATTTCTGTGCCACGTGACTATTTATGTGTCATTTCCTGTGTAATTTTTAACAAAAATTAGCTTTAGGAGTAAATTAAGAAAAAATTGACTATGAAGGGCCAAAGTAAAAAAAATAAAAAATAAACTTTAAGGGTCAAAGTGTAATTTGTCTTTTTTATGACTTTTTTGTAAGATTATTATTTATTTTGTAAATACTAAGAAGAAAATAATAATAACAACAATAATAATAATAATAACCAACTAGGTTTCTCGTTGATGCTTTTCATCTAAAAAATAAGGGTAAATCTTGCCCTTATGTTTGACTATTTTCTCAATTTTTTTCTTCTACTTTAATCATTCATGTTTCAAATTTTTTTCAATTTATTTCTAAAACTAACTTTTATTCAAAATTATACAAACATGCTACATTAACTGCCATATGACATAATAATAATATTATTATTATATCAGGGTTATGAGTCATAAATAATAATATATTTTTATGTTACATAATTGTCAATGTGTCATTTATTTTTATAATTTTGAACATAAGTTAGTTTTAGAGTAAATTAGAAAAAACTTGAAACATGAAAGGTCAAAGTAAAAAAAAAAAAAAAAAAACTTAACGACTAAAGTAAAAATTGGATCAAACATAAAAAGGATAAAGTATAATTTATCCAAAAAAATATTTCTGAAATGTGTTTTGTGTTTGTGAGGACATTATGACCCCAAAAAAAAAAAAAAAATACACCACCATTCGAGTCGGTATAACTCTATAAAATTTTAAAAAATAGAATTAAAAATATTCAAAAAATAAAAAAAATGAGAATTCAATTTCTATTTGGAATTTCTTTACTTTAGAGAGAATCCTTGGTAACAAGATAATTTTATTTGTATAAGAATAATTTTGATGTATCATTCATTTACCAGTGACCTTAAGCTCTTTATATATATATAGATATAATTTTACTCTTCTACCGATTGACCAAATATATATGTGCATATAGTGACTGCCATTTTTCTAGTTTAGTTAGAAGACAATAAAAGGACTCTAGAAAATGAAAGTTTTTTTTTAAAAAAAAAAAAAAAAAAAAAAAAAACTAGAAGCAGATGGGATCAACTTGAGAGGTAGGCTTGGCTAAACATTTTGCCATACACTTTGCACTAACACCTAAAAACACAAATATTTTGCCACTAGTCCAATGCAATTCTAATGCAAATTTAACATTAGCTCTACGATCAATATTATTAATTTGATATTGTTTATGATAGGGTTGGGTGCCGGAAATTGTGGCCAGTACCATAAATATGCTCCAGAAATGGGAGGAAGAAAGAGGATGGAGGGACGAATTCGAGTTGGAGGTGCACAAACAACTTCATGACCTCTCTGCGGATATCATATCTCGAACGGCTTTTGGGAGCAGTTTTGAAGAGGGAAAGCGCATTTTTGAATTACAAGAACGCCAAACAAGTCTAGTGTTACAAGCTATAAGGAGTGTCTACATTCCTGGATTCAGGTGACTATTAAGTTGAAACCTTCAATTACTTATTTCCTTATTATTACAATTGCCGTCAACTTTATTGTTTTGCTACCATAGTTGTTTCACCTAAATTCAGGTAAATTGTCATCATTTTTTAAAGGATTTAATTACATACAGTAGTCTTGTTGTGATGAAGCTCTTTAGTCTTAGTTCGAACCTCAGTATGATCTTCATCACTCGTGTCTCACGTATTTTTTTTTACCTATGCAGTCCTAATTTTTCAACGCTCTATACTTGGTAGACTGTCTTACCTTTTTAAGCAAGTTTGGTTGTCCACGCCTCCTCTTGGGATGTGTTCATGGTTGACGCGCGTGTCAAGCATTTTTTTTTTCAATATATATTTTTACTTTTAAAATATTATAATTTCTATTTTATACGTTCGTTTGCTCTTTTTTTTTTTTAATTTATATTTTTTGAATCCTCTTTACCGAGATTTATATAAAAAAAAAATCAATATTAAATATAAAATTATAAAAAATAAAAGTAATTTTTTTTTGGTAAAGCAACTATATGGAGTACTGAAAATTACTAAGAATTTCAATTTGTGAAACTGTGAAATTTTGTACAAATTGAAAATTTTGTCATTTCTATTCAATTTTTTTTGTAGAATTTTCTAGTTTGTTCTAGTGTGTTAAGAGAGAGAAATCGTGAAATTTGTAATCTTTTATTTTAATAAAATTGAGTAATTTCTCAGTTTCATCCAGTCATAATAAATTATAATCATTACTACTTTTAGACAACTAAATATTATAATAAGATGTAAACAATTTTGATTTGATAATTTGTTAGTCTCACCATTACATTGGCCCATAATCAACTACTGTAATAGTTCTAGCTAATACTAATTTCAATAATAATGATGCTACATTTATCATATTTTTGTACCATTATTATACTTATCATCTTATTTGTCAACATAATATTAGTGTAATGACTCCCACTACCAATGGCTTCGTTTGGCATGTGAGGTTGGGGTTAAAATAGTCACACAAAAAAAATATTAAAAAGTTAATAAGGTAAAATATCACATCTAAAGTATAATCATTTCACTTTTTCTCTCACAAAAATATAAAAAATAAAAAAATAAAAAAATAAAAAGCTAAAATGTCAATCCTATAAGAAATTTTTTAACCTAGATTAAAATAGTTAAAAAATAAAAAATTTTAAAACAACTCACTTTCCAAACGAAGACGATGTATCTTCAATACAATGTTTATATTTTTACATTACCAATAACTGTGATAGCAGTGATGAAAGTCTGAGACACACCTCCTGTTAATGAATAGTTACTTCTATTCAAACAAGTTCGAAAAATTTATGGGCGACAAATTCAGTCAATAACAACCGTATATATACATACATATACACACAGCATAAAAATTGACACTGATAGCACATAAGGGTGGAAATTATGGTGTGTCATCTCATTTTTGTGTCATGTTATATTGAGTTTGTATGTAAAATAATTAAACATTAAAACGATCCATTTAATTAAACGTATCAATTCTTGATACTAACCTAAAATACTTATAATTGTATTAATCCTAACACAACATACGTAATACGATTAATAAAAGTTTATGTTTTAGATTATAAGCAAATTGTACTGTTTATTCAAAAAAAAAAAAAAAAAAAAAAAAAAGAAGAGAAGAAACTTGTTTTACATCACATGCATAAAAATAACTTGTTCAAATATTGACATACAATGATAATATATATGTCAATATCTATGAAAATAATTAAAAATATATATCACTAATCCATTACACATCCAATATAAACTATCATCACTCATTAATATTTAAATATCCAATAAAATTTTAAAAGCAAAACAAGTTTCATTTAATATCAAACTAATAATAATAATAATGTTACGGCTATGTCACATTCAAAATAACATTGTTGTGATTCTTTTATCGGTGGTGCTAGAGACCACTAATTAGTGGCTCTAAACCCACCACTAATGAGGTGGCAAAAAAAAAAAAAAAAAACACAGACACAATACAAACTGTGGCAGTGGGTGGGACCCACTGCCACATCACTAGTGGTAGCTCTAATTAGAGCTCCCACTCATTTTCCTTCTTTTATATTGACTTCTGCTACAAAAATACTACTATTGTCACACATTCAAAAATTCTCTTATCTACCAATCTTAACTTCTGTCGATTTATCATTAATTTAGGATTGTACTTCATTAGGTATATATTATATGGAGATTTAAGTTTTAATGTAATGGATGAGAACTACTTACTCAAGATCTTATGGTCACTAAATTCAGGTTATATTTGGATTACATGCGAGATAATAGTGGATTTATGTCAACGTGTCGACACAAATTTTTACGCGGGTCAAACATGTCAATTTCGAATTTCATGTGTGCAAGCCAAACATGACCTATTTAATATTCGTGTTTTCGGATCGTATTATATCTGGGTTTGAATAAAAAAATAATTAACTTTAACCCTTTAATTATACATATGATTCAAATCGTATTAACGAATTAGGTGTCAAATATTCACCCCTAATAATACATGTACAAGGTAATAATAACCTTTTTAGAGAATGGAAGTGATAGAAGTCGGCTGTCTAAAGCGGAATAGAGAAAGCTAGTATAGTCATAGAGAAATTTGCAAGATGGGACTTCTAACCCGCTGGGTACAGCGTTGTTGGTTAGGAAAAGGGGTCTCAAGTTGCTACCAATATAGCACTTGGCATAGGTTTGATTTTTCTCTAATGTGCAAGTTCCAACTTAAGCAGAATTTGTGTTAAGAGATCATTGCAAACTCTGACGTTATAGTCTCTAGTCCAAAACGAACAACAGAATGCCTTAGTGATCTTGACTCAATTGTTGCCTTGAACCTGCGGGAGGATGTGAGGATTTTCTTGTACTAAAAAAAAATAAAAAAATAAAAAAAAATGGAGGAACCTCTCACTAAATGCCTCATTTGTAAAAGCACTAATCTTCTTCTTTCAATTTTATTTATATATGTTTTTTTTATTTTTTTTTGGCTTTTTCAATTTTTTGTTTGTTTTAGTTTTCCATTTTATGCCAAAAAAAAAAAAAAAAAAAACTTTTTAGATTTGTTTGGACTAAAAAAAAAAAAAAAAGAAAGAAGGAAGATTTCTTGAAAATGGTCTACTAAGGATGAAAGGCTTATTTTATCAAAAAAATGCTTCTAAAATCTTCTCTCTCTCTCTCTCTCTCTCTCTCTCTCTCTCTCTCTCTCTCTTCTTCGTATTTACTAAACCTTTTCCAGATATTTTTTAATCTTCAATGTCCTTTAGTCTAAATTGATTTAAAAAGTAAAATAGGGTTTGGCTTTTTACCTTGAAATAAAAAGTCAAAAAAAAAAAAAAAAAGGCACAATTCTTTGGTAACACATTTAGATTTTACCTACATAATTACACATAAATTGTGTAGAATAGCTAAGAGTATTATATTATAGAGATAAATTGTTAGCATTAGGAGTTGGAACAGCACAAAAATCCATACATATGATTTTTTTTTTGGAGAGTTTTAGGTTGCGTTTGGTAGAGTTTTGTAAATATGATTTGAGAGTATGAGTTGTATTTTGAGTTTGTGAGTTGTGGAATTATGATTTGAGTGTAGAAAATTTGTTTGTTTATGGTTTTTGAATAGAGTGTTGAATTGAGTTTTGAATTGAGTATAAAATTGAGTTTTGAAAGTTTGATTTGACATGTGAAGTAAGAAAATTTGTTTGGTTATGAGTTTTGGAAAGAGTTTTCAAAACTTAATTCAAATTGTTATAACTCATAACAAAGCACACTACTTTCACACTATTGAAAATTTTGATCAACACTCATAACCAAACTCTTTTGAAAATTCAATTAAAAAAATTTATTATTCACAGAAAATAACATTAATCAATTTTTTAATTGAAAATACTACAAAGGAAATAATTTTTTTTCAAAATAAATATTCAAAAAATTTAAATCATAAATATTTAAATAATTTAAATAATCTAAAAAATTTAATAAGTAAAAAATTAAAATAAATATTCAAAAAATTTAAATCGTAAAAATTTAAATAATTTAAATATTCAAAAAATTTAAATAATTTAAAATGTTAATATTTTAAATTAAAAACAACTCTACACTCAAATCGTAACCAAACACATAACTCGAAACTCCATACTACTTTCACAACTCTACACTCAAATTGTAACCAAATACATAACAAAAAATTAAAATATTTAAAAATATTTTTATAAAATAGAGTTTGAATTTATTTAAAATCTTAACAAAATTAAAATATTTTTAAAATATTTAAATATTTAAAAAATTAAAATATTGATTTAAATTGAGTTTTGAATTATGTGTTTGGTTATGAGTTTTGAAAAGTAATGATTATGTTTTAAATTGAGTTTTGCGAAATGGGTGTAAAATTATGATTTGAAAGCTCAAAACAAATAATATACTCAGAGCATGTTTGATTGGGTGGATTAGGACATGGGATTGAGATTATTAATCCGTGGGCCCAATTATCCTATGTTTGTTTTAACATTTTGGTTTAGGATTATTAATCCAACAAATTTGTTGGATTATTAGTAATGGGGTAGGGGTGAGATTATTAATCCAATGGATATTAATCCAATTGGATAGTGAATGCCACACTAATTTAATAGGATTATTAATACTTCACTATTAATCTTGTGAATCAAACATGACCTCAAATCAATAGGTGAAATTATAATTTGAGAGGCTTACCAAACGGAGCCTTAAATTTCTTATAAATAAATAAACAAATATTGAAAACCTCACTTTTAAGCTAATACGAAACAAAACGAAATGTTTCCATTTACAACAAATGGATTGTGAAGCTTGTTTTATTTTACAAATGCTTTACTAGAAATCCTTAACAAATTCAAGTCTTGACTTTCTTGTTTTGGCTAATCTTGTTTTCTTTGATTTCTGAAAACAAATTTTTATATGCAGGTTCTTACCTACTAAAAAGAATAGAATGAGGCAGCAGTTGGAGAAAGAAACTCGAGAATCAATAAGGGCGTTAATTCAGATTAACAACAAAGCAAAAGAAAATTCGAAAAATCTACTAGCTTTGTTATCGTCTAGCTATAAGAATCAGGACGGGGAAGAAGAGAGATTGGGAGTGGAGGAAATCATAGATGAATGTAAAACATTCTACTTTGCAGGAAAGGAAACTACTGCAAATCTTTTGACTTGGGCACTTCTGCTACTAGCATTGCATCAAGAATGGCAAAGCAAGGCTCGTGAAGAAGTGTTTTGCATTTGCAAGGATAGTGAGCTCCCAAACGCAGAGAATTTAAATAACTTCAAGACGGTAAGTTTAATCAATAGTTTTTTTTTTTTATTTTTAAATTTTCGATGTCTATGTTTTTCATTTTTATATTGAGTAAATTACACACACATCTCCTTTATTAATAGAAGTTTAAACGAAACTAACTTAAAAAGTAAAATTACTTTTTTATCCTTTATTTTTACTTTTATTCTTTGTTGCTCTCTCTCTCTCTAGCCTATTAGGATTAGTCTATCCATGTGACAAAGGTGGGTCCCATATAGTTATTAGGTTGGTTTATACATATATTTAGGTTAGGATTGTAGAATCCAGAATCTACTAGGAAATCTAGGATTTGGTTAACTAACTGTATGAAATTAGAATTTTCATGGGTAAATTATTATAAATAGTCATATAGATTATAGGGTTTCTCTTAGAGAGATTGAGAGAATAGTGAGGGAAAAACTAGAGATGTAAGGGGGTTGGCAAGGGCGCAACTACCCTTGAGCATAGGGTTCGAGTAGTGGTAAGTGTTTTGGTCATCTCACATGTATTCTCTATTTTATTCATAGTGGAAGCTCTCTCTCTCTCGTGGATATAGGCAATTTGGGCCGAATCACGTAAATTTGTTTGATTATTTTTTCTTTTTGGCATGTGCATGTATGTGCTTCTGTTTGCATTGGTGGATGTGGAACAAATCCCAACAAGTGGTATCAGAGTTTATGGTTGTCAATCCTTAGTGCGGTTAGCAGATGGTGGCATTACTGAACATGGAGGACTCACACAAAGAAGAAATAAATTATGGTGGTACAGAAAAAAAAAAAAATATATATATATATATGGCGAAGGCATTAGGTTGTATATATAGTTGGTTACATTAAGTGTGGCCTTTATTGGAAGACCAAAACATTGATTTGGCTTTGTGTTACAACAAGAAGTAATCTAGTGGGGCAAGCTTGCAAAAATTAATGATTAAATTTTTTTTTTTTGATAGATCGGTGTATGTGTATTAGAAAAATTCATGGCAATGATGGTTGTTAAGGTTTTCAGGTGCTGCAATTTCATTGGTACAATTAGAATTTTCATATTCTAAAAGGATTTAAAGGGATTGAATAGATTCAAGGGCAATCAATGGTGATTGCATGTGATCTAGGTGGTCCAAGAGTAGTATGATTCAATCAACAAGGAAGTTCAGTCATTGCGAGGTCAATCAGATGGCATTTGTTTGATTGAACATCATGATTGGCAACTTGTACAGGCTCGTGGAGTATGTTGTGACAAGAAGGAAGCTATTGTCAAACATCATACAATTAGTACGAGTCTTTGGTGAATGGTGTGAGCAACAGTTACAGAGGATACCGGCCAAGGAGGCAAACAATAGGTTGCAAATTGTTCACAAAAAAAGATCTTTAGGCATAGAAATTGAGATAGAGGTCGCGACAAGAAGGTGTACACCGAGGTAGGACTTGGGTCTCTTTTCTATTGAGGTTTAATTTGTGGCAACGGAGACACTCTAGAGAGATGCGACAGTTCTCATGAGCTTGAGTATGAGGACAGAGGAAGCTACAAAGGGCATGTTTGGGCACTATTACGTGAGGTGCAAATAGTATGGACATTTGGTTCAAGGGGGTGTAACATCTTCTAGGTAAATGTGGAGTGTGTCTTGAAAACCAAGACACCGAGGTTAGAGGGTGCATATATAACATTTAACCCACATGGATGGAGGGGGTAATTGTTAGGATTAGTCTACCCATTTGATAAAGGTGGGTCATGTGGATGTCGTGCCTTTTTCGAGTATAAGGCATGTTTCTACCCATGTTGTGCCGGTTTGCTAATTTGACATCGAAAGAGTCACAACTTAATTTTATGGGGAATTAAGAAACCTTTAACAATGAAAACTAAGCTAAAGATCTAATCCATCATAACTAGAGATTACCGATTCTAGAACTAAGGTAAAAAAGGGAAATGTCATAGAATGAAAGCACTCCTTTTTGCCCAATTCGGAAATTGGCCTCTACTAATTCTCTATTTTATGATTTTAGTGAATAATTATTCCATATAATTCATTTTAAGCCTAAACCTTTACTACCCTAAAACTATGTAATTTGAATAAAGGACGAATACCATTTATTTTAGATGAAGAGAATAGAGCCATGTTTTCTAAAAATGATGATTTTCAAATGAAATGAAGATTCTTAATGATTCATGACCATAAACCCAACCTAAAATAAACAATGTTCATAAAGACATCCAAAACATACAATTTTGCAAGCAAAGCGTTTAACTTGAGTTATTGAAAAACAATGCCATGAAGCAAGAACATGTTATGCAAAATGGAAGACTTACTTGGATGCCTACTCAAGTGTCTTACGTGTAAGTCATAAAGTAAATATGATCCTAATATGCAACTTATATAGGCAAAATATGAATCTAAGCCCAGTTTGAGGCTACTAACATGATAATTATGCAAGAAAAGTAACTAAAAAATAAAAAGAGAAAAATATGCTAAACTACATGATGATCAAACCGAACTTAATGCATGTTTTCTACATGATCAAGTAAACATGTACATACTGTTTTAATGGAAATAAAGATAACACGCTAAATAAAGTGAAAAAGTGAGTAAAATGAACAAACTACATGATTGAATGATGAATTGAAATCCTAGCAATGATAGGCTATTGAAAATAAGACTAAAAGAGTACTAAAATTGATAAAGAAAAGTGTTTTACTAGCTAGTTTGGATAAATAGAAGGTGCGCGAAGAAGAGTGCAAGAAAACTCAAGTTTTCTTACTTGCAAGCCTCCCTCTAGCAAAGGTTTATGAGTTAGTTCAAGTTCTTCAAACCTTAGATGATTTTAGTTGATTAAAGTTGCTGTGTGAGAGTGTATTTTCGGAGCTAAGGCAAAGAAGGGAGAGAGGGTGATGAAACACTCTCCAAAACTCATAAAAATCTCTCAAAAGTCTAACCCTTTTCAAATGAGGGGAAATGGCTCCTTTTACAGGCAATTGGAAAGCTTGGGGAGCACCTGAGGGCTTCCCATCGCATTTTCTTGCCACTTCCCTTCTTAGTTGCACCAAAATTGAGTTTTTAAAATTGGCTCTGCCATAAATAAATGTGCGTGCGCACAGCCTGTCTCGGTATGTGTGTCATCAATGCATGCACAAGTGCATGGTCTGGTGCCATTGACTTGTTTTTGGCCTAAGTAGGTCCGAATTACCTATCGATCAATGTTTTTGATAAATCTGGCTACAAATTTTGGAAAACATCATTAATCAAGACACAATTAGGCTTCCCTCTTTATATTGGGGTTAAAAGGTCGATTTTTTGGTGAAAAACGAGTTCAAAGGTAAAATGGTCATTTTCATAAAAAGTTAATTTTTTTGTTTTTTGGCTAAAATAGGTTTGCATAGTAACTCCAAACAATCTCACACATTCTAAAGATGAAATAATTACCGTTTCATCATTGGGCTGCTTACAAGCGCCCTAAGTCTTAGAATCAATCAAGATGGAGTGTCTACAAGTCCCATATAGTTATTTTGTTGATTTATACATGTATTTGGGTTAGGATAGTAGAATCTGGAATTTACTAGGAAACCTAATATATATAGGATTTGGTTAACTAATTGTATGGAACTAGGATTCTTATGGGTAGACTATTATAAATAGTCATGTAGACTATAGGGTCTAAGAGAGATTGACAGAGTAGCGAGGGAAAATTAGAGATGTAAGGAGTGAGAGAAAAAAACCATAGGCATCGGGGTTAGCAAGGGCTTAACTATCCTTGAGCATAGGATTTGGCTAGTGGTGTGGATTTTGAGTGCTTTGATTATCTCATATGTATTTTCTATTTTATTGATAATGGAAGCTCACTCTTCCAGGGATGTAGGCAATTTGGGCTGAATGACGTAAATCTGTGTGATTATTTTTTCTCTTTGGCATTTGTGTGGTTTTGTTTCCATTCGCATTGGTGAGATATGTAATAAATCCCACACAACCTACATATTCTTTCCACCATATGTCCCATATACCATTCCACCATCGTATGTCGCTACCCCTACCTTCTATTGCCCATTTTCATCACTGTAAAACCCCCACCACCACACAAAAACCATTGCCAACCAAACACCTCAGCATCTACATCATCAAGATGGCTATCAATGCCATTAATCGTTACACTCAACACATAATCAATAACAATGGGTATTTTTTAGTGACCTTGAATTTATAGTGAATGATTGAAAAGTTTGGCACAAATTAAGCTAAACCTTGGGTAGAAAATTAGAAGACCCAATTTGTACCATTCCATGTGAAGCATCTCTTATCAAAACCAACACCATCAAATCCTAAAACTAGTACTTGCATAATAAACAAATAGAAGCAACGAAAGATTGACATTTTGTACCCGGTACCTATTTTGATACTCCAAGTTTCAACATCAACAGCATGGAAAAAGGGGTTTTGTTGGAGAAAGAGAGTTAGTTTGTGGTTTGGAGTGTTGGGTTGTAAGGGAGGTTGGGAGTTATGTATGTATGTCTAAACAATTATGTATGCATGTGAGTTATATGTATGTAAACGTGATTATGTATGATATGGGTTCAAGAGGGTAATTTGGACATATAGTAAAATGTGTAGCATGATATCGTAAAAAATGATTACTTAATTGATGACTCGTTAATAGAATGGGGAAAAATGTTATACGAGTTAAATAATATCAAAGTTGTGGAGTTAATTGTAATTTATTCTTCAAATCTTAGGGGATATTAGTGTAATTTACCCATTTATAATTGTTTTTCATGTTTTCAAAAACAAAAATAATGAAAAATTTGAAAGCACTTAGATTTTCATATTGCTTTTATTTTCTTGCCAAAAGAGTTTATGAAAATCAGCTATTAAAATTGTTTCCTAAATTTGGGTAATTTCATTTTTTTTTAATGAAAATAATTTGCCAAGTTTTTGTGTCACAATTTTATGGCATACTGTAGACACCCCATTTTTGACCGACCTTAAGACTCAGACGTTATCGATTGAGCGCTCGGTGATGGTGCATGTTGTGCTCGTTTAGAGGTTTTGGAGTTTTGGCTGAGAGCCTTGCCTCCAGGCCTCTGAACTCTTTTGTGCTTCGGCTCGGTCTGAGGACCGAACTCTGTTTCTCTTCCCGGAGGGAGGGAGAGGTCTTGTAGACCATCTCTCAGTGGTCGTAGATTACTTTTCGTGGTCGTAGGCTACTGTTCCCGTTTGGAGACTAGTCTTTGGTTTTCGGAGCCGTCGGTCGTGCGCCTCGGTTCGGGACCGCTTAACATTCTCCGTTTGGCACGGTTTTTGGAACACACCTTGTTTCCTTTGTCTAGAGGGACACTGTGGCTCGGGAGACCACTTTTGTGGTCGCACGCTACTTTCGGTGCTCAGCAGCCAATTTTCGAGGCTCCCGGCCGCGCGCTTTGCCTTCCGAACTCTCGTTTTGCATTCGTGTTGGTTCATTTTTGGCTTGAACCTTGTTTTCCTTGTTTTGGAGGTGGTACAAGGGTGGGAGACCACCTTTTCTCCTTAGAGACCACTTTCTCCCTGCCAGCCGATTTTCTTATCGGGAAGCTGGTTTTCTTGGTCTTTGGGCCACATTTGCTGGTCTCCCACCATACCACTGACTTACTTTCAGTGTAGAGACCACCTATTGTGCTTGCCGACCACCTTGTTTTGTGGGAGACCACTTGCCTTGGTCGGCCGACCACCTTTTTTGGTCGGCCAGCTTCCTCCTGTTTTGTCTGTCTGAGTGCATGCCAGCTGTGCCAGCTGGAAGGCACAGACTGGATCCTCCATACATGTATGGAGGATTTGCAACCAAGTTTTTAGCTTCTTGGAGAAGCTTTGGCTTTGAAACTCTATAAGAGAGGCCCTCCCTCTCCTTATACCAGGTTCTGAAATTTTGCTAAGGCAAAAATATATATCTCTCTCTTTGTCTCTATATTTTAGGCTTAGAAAGTGCTTTGTTCTTGGCCTATTACACACCACCTCATAACCACACTGTAGACACCCCATTTTTGACCGCCCTTAAGACTTGGGCGTTACTGATGGTTTACTTGGTGGTAAAAGGTGTGCAGGGCAAAGGTTCAATTTCTTCGGCAAGGAGAGAGACAAATCTCAACTTCACATCCCATTTTGGACCAAAGCTATTTTGACTGGTTTTTAGACCTTAAAACCCTCTCTTTCAAAACTTTTTTGAAATAAAGTTTCTACGATGTTTCGAGGCTCGCATTTTGTCAAATGTTGTGCTTTTCGGTAAACCGAGCAAGGACAAAGTGGAAATGAATGAAAGAGAGATAAAATCTTTGAAAAATCTTTCAAAACACCTTGCTTAGGGGTTTGAAGTTGAAGAAAAGGGGAAAGGAGAGAAGAAACCAAGTTGGAGAAGAAGATAGGCAAGAAACGCTAAGAGAGGGACGAACAGTCCTCGCTAAATCAAGATTATCTGTCTGCATACTTGGATTTTAGCTATGAGGCCACCATCATTGGAAAGAAGACTTCCGGGACTTCATTTTACACTCAAGAATCTCTTAAATCCGAGTCCGGATGGGGGAGATATGATTGGCTGAAGTTGGGCACCATTCCGGTTGGACCGAAACTGAGCAGCCTTCACTAAAAAGGGGATATCTCTTAGCACACATGGAATTTTGAGGTAAGGCTAACAAATTTGGAAATAAGACTTCCGGGGCTACAGTTTAGGCTCAAGAATGACCTGAAACGGTATCCAGATGAAGGAATTAGGCTTTCTTCAAGTCAGGGACTAGCATTGATTTTTGCCACCGGCCTCTATGGAGGTCCACCGGCCACAATTTGACCTCTGCAGCTATATGTCGGCCAAAAGTGATCCTTACCGGCCAAAAATGATGGCTGGTTGGCACAAAAGATGGCCGACCGGCCAAAAGTGCCCAAAACTCAGATTTTTGACAGATATTTATCATCCAGCTGTTATACACTGCATTAGATATTTTCAATTGAGATATTTTGACCAAAGGCTCCTATTTTGCTATATATAGAGCCTTATATCTCATATTTGAGGGGTTAGAACATTAAAGCAAGTTTTGGGGAGCTTCTCACTCTAAAAAACCTCTCTCTCTCTAGAAATTCTAGAGCCAAATCTCAGCTCTCTCTCTCTCTCTTCCTATATTGTGTGTATAGAAGCATATAAGTGCCCAAAAGTGAGTGTTCTTCCCATTTCTTGAGCCTCCACCCTTGATCAAACTTGCCTATCTTGAAGAGGTGATCCTTGGAGGTGTATTTGGAGCTTCTAAGGCTGATTTTGGTCCAAGAAGGACCTGTTTTGGTGCAGAGCTTCAAGGGTAAGCTCCTACTTTTCTCAAGCTTGATTTTGTGCACTTGTATAGCTACCTTTGTATGCTTCTTTTGGCCTGGTTTTCAACTGTCAAAATCTCTGTTTTTATGTGTTAAAAGTGGTGGATTGAAGTCATTGTGAGTTGAGGGGTGTCCTCCCTTTGTTTGCTCCTTGTTTTGTGAGGTTGTGATCCACCTTTGAGCTCTTTTAAGCAAACCTCTTTTGGGCCTAAAAACAAACTTTTTTTTTCAGAGGTTTTTCAGTGACCAAAAACCAGTTTTGAGGTCTCAAAAAGGAGGGGTTAGCCCCTCCTCCTTGTAGCTAGTTGTTATGCCTTGTTAGGCTTGTAAAGTAACATCTTTTTGTGGCTTGTTTTAGCTTAAGCCAAGCATGTTTTAGGCTCTGTTTTGCCATGTTTCAGATCTATTTTGGTCTGGTTGGGGGCTTGGTTGCTTGCTTCATACACTTGTAGTGTAATTTTGCTCCCTAGCCTAGCTTGTTTCATGCTTTAGCCTATCTTCCTAACATGTGCTAGCTTAACTTTGGCCTGCAATAGTTCATATTTTGCTGTGATTAAGCTCTATTTTGAGGTGTTAAGGTAGCTTGTGCATTGCTTTGCATGGTTGTGGTTTAAATGCTTAGAATGGTCTAAAGGAGAGCATGCTTTTCTAGTTTGTTTTGGCTATTTTCCAGCATGTTTTAGGCCCTAAATTAACATGTAGAAATTATGTTTCGGGCTGGATAAAACTCTCATGCATTGCATTACATAGTTGTAGTTCATGTGCTTCAAGAGCCCATTGTTTGGGCATATCATTTGAGCTTGTTTTGGTGCATGATCATGGCATTTTCAGCATGGTTTTGGCATGTAGAAACACTGTTTTGAGGTGGTTGAGACCTGCATGCATTGTACCATATAGCTATGGTTTATGTGCTTCATTGGCCTCTTGCATGAGCATGCTTCATTGACTTGTTTTGGCCTTTGTTCCATGCACTTTAGCCACTGTTTTGAGGCTGCATAACTCTGTTTCGAGTTGATTTTGTTGTTTAAGGCTTGCCTTGTGTGGTTATGGAGTAATGCTCTTGCATGCCTAGTTGATTAGTCCATTTGAGCATGAGTGCTTGAACCATTTGCATGTTGTAGTAGTGTCTTGCACACAATTTCAGAGCGTACTTCATGCCATTCATGCCACTTCCTTACATGTTTCACTTTCATTGCTTTGAAAGTAGCCTTGAGCCTCTTGTCGGTTTGAGCATGAAGTTAAGACGTTTATGCTTAATGGCTTTAATCCTCTTGAGGGTTTCTACTAGCCAACGGCATGAGGTCTTCTTCATGCTCAAGGCACTTGAGGCTTAGGCCCTCTTTCCCATTAGAGGACTCTCATTTGGACTTAATCAATTAAAGGATGAATTGGTAATGCTAAAATGAGTAAATAAAATTGACCAAGTAAAACGGCAAGATAAGCATAACATGTGTTTGCGTTGCATGTGTCAAGTGTTCGATCAGACGTAATATCGAACACAAGGCGGATTAGTCAATTTCATACTCAAAGTGATGAAATGAGCTAATCCCATTTGTCGCCAACACGCTTGATCATGCATGATAGGGTGGTGGCACTTTGTGTGTATTTGTGCATTCGTGTCATATTAAAACGTGCAATTCGACTCCTCGGCCATCATGCATTGAAATGCGTGATTGATGGCCCGAGGGTCGAGGGCCATGCTCTCTTGAGTCCATTGCATGATAGGGAGTGTGTCCATGCATACATTTGCTTGAAAATTCCATGCCATACACTGCTTGCCCTCTGCTGCTGTCAACTGCAGGTTTCAGCAGGAAGATTTGGCCGGCCGGCAGTGTTGATTGCCGACCGGCAGAACATATTTGGCCGAGAGCACCAGATTTGGCCGATGATCCCATTCCCACGGCCGGTGGTACTTTGCTCTGGCCGGTGACAATCCGGGGGACTTAGGGAGTGATTCAAAGTAGTTCTGGAAATTTTTGTGATCCTCAGAGGGGCAGGGCAGTGTAAACAGAGGCAACAGTGCTATGGCAGTGAGTTTCCGGGTGAGACGGATCAAGCATGCACCATCCACGCGTCCTGAGGCAGGGCTGCGGCCACCTTCTTTCTGCATTTATTTTGTTAATTAATTAAGGGTTTGTAATAATTAATTAGCTAGGATAGTTGATTTGTTATTTGGCCTGTATATTCTTTCGGACCCTCCGAGTGAGGGCAATTGTGTAATAAGTGTGGGTGAGTGTGTGCATGTCTTCCAATCCCACGTCTTTCTTCCCTTTTATTTACCCGCTTATGATAGTAGACTAGGGCATATTTAAATCAGCATACCTTATGCTATGCATGTGTGCATCCATACATTTGTCTTACATGTACCGGGCTCAGTACATCATGCTAACTACATTTGTATTTCAATTACAAGTTGAGTACTTGTTAATTGCAGCATTTCACATGCCATCTTTAGGATAGCCGAGCCTATTGTAGTTGCATCTTGCATGTGTTGCATTAGCCATCTTAACATGAACTAGGATCATGTATATGATTGTCAACTAGTTTCTGTTTTGGCTTGGAGTACTAGGTGAGCTTTTTATGCTTTAGCATACCGCATGCGTGTGAGTGTTGCCATAATAGCATGATTACCATGAGGCTAGCTGCTTATGTGATATAACTGCTTGAATGCCTGTGGGTGGAGGTTGAATTACCTAAATTGGAATAATGCATCAAAACTGTGAGTTTTAAGCCCACTCGAATAGTGGCAAAACCATCTTTTCTAAAAGCCCACTCGAGGGTGGCAAAACCTATATTTTAGCCTACTTGCGAGCAGCAAACCATTTTCAAAATAAACATGAAATGTTTTGTTCCAATTTAGGCGATTTGGTCTATACTTGTTTGCTGTGTGCATAACATAGTAATTCTAGGCTAATAACCGGAATAAGAACGCGTAATGTTTTCAAAACGAGATATCACGGTTAGTAGAGGCCTATCTTTGATCGGGCGAGAGGGGGTGCTCATAGCTGACCTTCCCCAATCGTACCCAAGTTCCCGAGCCGAGGCAACTTTGGTGATGACGGACACGTGGCCTTTGGCACCGAGTCAGGGTTTCCTAAATTTCCCCATTAAAAAATATTTAGGTGGCGACTCTGTATCTGGCAAAGCAGTCCATGTTTGGCACTTCTTTCAAAAATCTGTTTTTCTCAAAACGATTTACCGGATTTGGACTCTTTGGTTCAGATTAAGAACCGTGAGAAATCGAGTCCAAACTATAACGCCGTCGAGGTCCCTCGCGGGCATGTTACACACACACCTCAACCATTGTTATTGAGTTACTGGAGGGTTTTGAGAGGTCTCAAAACTTGGGTTTTTGGTCCCAAAGTGTGCTGGTTTTGCTGAGCTTCAAGGGTAATCACTTTTCCCTCTTTTAAACATTATTTTGATCCTTCTCTTAGCCTCATTTTCATGCTTATTTGAGCTTTGTTGTCAACTGAAAAAAGGTTCATATTTAAGTGATTTTCATGTTTGTTTAAGGCTCTTTTGGTGTTGGGAGTCATCTACCCTCTTCCATGCTCTATTTAGCCTTGTTTTGTGCCATGCCATAAGGCATTCAACCTAGTCTTTGCTTGGCCTTCCTACCACTGAAATCCAGTGGATTTTCAGTGGTGAGAATGTGGCTTTGAGGGCCTAAATCAAAGAGGGGTGACCCTCTCTCTTGTTGTCCTGTTTATTAGCATTTTTGACCTACCAAAGGAGCATATGTTTATACCATTTGGAGGCCTAGTTCAGGCACTTTTTGGTGACTTCTAAGACCTGCCTAGGCTCTAACCATGGCTGGTTTGGTCACCTTTTGCTTGCTTCTTGCATGTGTAGAGTAATCCCTTTCATGGCTTATCAAAGGAGCATGTCTTTCTTGCATGTATTGGTCTTGTTTCAGTGGCTTTTGGGCCATCATTTGGCATGCCATGACTCTATTTTTTCTTGGTTTGGTAGTCCTTCACATGCTTCATATGCTTGTAGTGTAACTCATGTTCACTAGCTCACAATGCATGTTGTTTTGGCCCTCTAATCCAGCATATTTTGGCCATACTTCAAACTGATTTTGTTCATATTTTGGGCTACCCTAGCTCTGTCTTAAGGCCCCTTGGTCGAAAAATGCTTGCCATGCATACTTGTTGTGTAATAGCATTGACTAGCTTTGAGTTTGGAGGTCCCTTGCATGTTTAACTTGAGCTATTTACATGTTTTGTCATCATTGGGCATGATATTTCAGAGCTTATAAGGGTGCTACACTTCCATATTTTTCATGCTTTAAGTGCTCTTTAGAGTTGTGCATTTATGTCCTATTTGCGAGCCGTTGCATGAGCTTCACTTTTGTGCCTTTCAAGCCATCATCCCAATCCATTTTGCTACTGTTTTGGGCCTGTATAGGGTCTGTTTGGGGTTGGTTTCATCATTTGAGCATCGCTTTACATGCCTATAGTGTAATGCACTTCACTAGTTTCAATGCTGAAGCCATTCAACATGCGTTATGTGAGTTGTTTGCATGATTCAGAGCCATTTTGTATGTCATTTCAGAGCTGGAACATATGTCATTGCACTCCACATTTCATCCTTTCAATGCGTTTGGAAAGTTGTGTTTTGTGCCTTAGACTTGGGGCCGTTGCATTGTGCATGATCGTATGTGTTTTGATGCCCTATTTTCATCATCTATTGGCCACTGATTTGGGTGTGGCTGAGGCCCATCCATTTTGGTTTAAGTCCATTTTGCATCGAGTATGCCATTGTAGTTCATAGTATTGAGTATGCCACGTAGTCGCATGATTGATCATTGCATTGTGCATGCCTTGTTCATCTCATTATGTATGTTAGTTCTTAGGTGCATTGTGTATGCTAAGTACCACGTGCATTGAGTATGCCATTGTTAGTTCATAGCATTGTGTATGCTAGTTGCATGTTTGCATGTCATCCTTTGCATGTTTGCATCACTTAGTTGCATAGCATTTAGGTTGCATACTTAAAGTCGCATTGTGCATGCCATTGTTTCTTGCATTGTGTTCGGAATAGGAGTTAGTCCAAACACGGGAAAGGAGGGACGTTTCGTACTCAAAGTGACGTAACGTGCCTCGATTCCCGATCGCCGACACTCTTGACTACACATGATGGAGTTTAGGCATTTATGTGTTCATATGTGCATTCATTCCATATTAAGTTGTGCAATTCTGTTCCTCGGCCATCATGCATCGAGATGCGTGATTGGTGGCCCGAGGATCGAGACCTACACTCCCTTAAGCTTGTACAATGATGGGGAGAGTGGTTGTGCACACATATGTTGAAAATACTTTGCCATGCCTCTCTCTTGCTCCTTGTTGCAGAAAACCAGAAACCAGAGGCAGAAACTGGTTGGCCGACCAGCTCTTCTGGCAGGCCGACCACCCCTTTTGGTTTCTCCCACAAAAGGTGGTCGGCAGGTGTTCTCCAAGGCCAATAGCTGGTTGGCAGCCTTCCCACAGATTCCCAGGGTGGAGTTTCAGCCTTCTGGAGCCTTGTGCAGTGTTCTGAGGTCAATTGCAAACAAAGGCAAGTCGGGGCGTCGCGAGGGATTTCCGAACAAGGCAATTCAAGCATGCATGCATCCTTCATCATCCAAGGCAGAGCTGAGGCAGTCCGTTTCATGTAGTTTGCATGATAGTTTAATCGCTTACTTAGCTAATTTGTTAATTAGTTGGAGTTATGTAATAATTAGCTGTAATTTGTTATTCATTGTGGTTGTGTAATAACTAGTTTAATTAGATTAGCTTAGATTAGTTAGTTGGTTTCGTATTATTTATTCGGACCCTCCGTCGAGAGGGCACAACTGTTGTAATAAGTGTGCGTGTGTGTGATGTATGTCTTCCAACCCCACGTCTTTCTCCCTTTTATTTACTAGCTTACGATGGTTAGTTTTAGGGCATGTTTCAATTAGCATCCTTATGCTCGCATGTTGCATCCATTCATCTGTCTTGCATGCACCGGGCTCGGCGCATCATACTAACTGCATTGTATTTCGATTCCAAGTTGAATACATGTTATCTGTAGCATCTCATATGCCATCTTAGAATAGCCGAGCCTATCTTAGTTCCATTTTGCATGTGTTGCATTAGCCATCTTAACATGAACTAGGATCATGCATTGATTACTAACTAGTTCCTGTTTTGGCTCGGAGTACTCGGTAAGTGTTCATGCTTTAGCATCCTTGCATGCGTGTGAGTGACTGCCATGATAGCATGCTTGCCATGAGGCTAATTGCTTATATGATATAACTGTCTGAATGCCTGTGGGTGAAGGTTGGATTACTTGAGTTGGAACAATTCATTGAGTGCGAGTTTTAAGCCCACTTGAGAGTGGCAAAATCATATTTTACTAAGCCCACTTGAGGGTGGCAAAATCCGCATTTTAGCCTACTTGCGAGTAGCAAATTGTTTTCAAAATAAACAAACATGAAATGTTTTGTTCCAACTCAGGCGATCTAGTCTATACTTGTATGCTGTGTGCATCACATAGTAATCCTAGGCTAATAAATCGGAATAAGAAGCATGTGTTTTCAAAAACTCGATATCATGTTTAGTAAAGGCCGATCTTTGATCGGGCGAGCGGAGGTGCTCATTGCAGGACCTTCCCCTCTCGTACCCAAGTTCCCGAGCCGAGCCAACTTTGGTGATGACGGACACGTGGCCTTAGGCACGAGTCAGGGTTTCCTAAATTTCCCAAAAATAAAATATTTGAGTGGCGACTCTGTATCTGGCAAAGCAGTCCATGTTTGGCACTTCTTTCTAAAAATCAGTTTTTCAAAACAATTTGCCGGATTTGGACTCTTTGGTGATTTATTAATCTCACATTGCACTTTGCAAGATCAGATTAAGAACCGTGACATTGAGTCTGAACTGTAGTGAGCCTAATGAACAAAACGGGATTGTCCCGGGACGTTCAGGCACGTCTACACATACCCAACTGTTTTCATTTGTTTATTTTTGTTTTTTGTGTTGTTAGGAAAAAAAAAATGAAATGTATTGAAAATACCCATAATTTTCATACCATTTTCACTTTTATGTGCAAGAAATTTGGAAACAACTTTTTGTGTTTTGCTGAAATGGGGTTGTTTTCATAAACCCATTTCGACAACAAATTTTGAAAGCAATTTACCAAATACATGTGTTTTTGAAAAATAAAAACAAAAATAGAAAAAGAAGCACAACCAAAGAATTGTTGTTAACAAATTTTGATCATGTTAGGTTAATAGTGAACTTAATTGCTTCCTACTCAAATAAATGCATCCAATTGCATGATTGTCACATTATCATTTGCCTCCATTAAAATTAAAGTAAGGTTGTAGAACCAACGTCCTGTAAGAATTTTGCCCATGAATAGGCTAAGAGAAACAATCGTCGAAAAGAAAGGATTAAAAAATAGAACGACACAGACATGAGTTTTTCTGTCCAACTTAACATCTTTAATGGTTGTTCACTATTTGGTCACACATTACAAAAAGCCACCGTTAATATTATTTAATTATTAGCATTTATTCATGTAATTGACCTCACTTGATTGGGACATAAAATTTATTTTGATTTGATTTGGTTACATATATCTTTATGGCAGATAAATATGATACTCAATGAAACACTGCGACTTTACCCTCCGGTAGTGATGTTGATGAGGAAAGCAACAAAAAATGTGAGGCTAGGCGGGCTCAACATTCCAGTTGACACCCAACTCTACCTGGCCTTCACTGCTGTTTATCATGAAACTAAGATATGGGGAGTAGATGCCAATGAGTTCAATCCAATGAGATTCACTGAGGTTCGAAAGCAACTCAGTGCATTCGTTCCATTTGGTTTGGGTGCCAGAACTTGTGTAGGCCAAAATTTAGCTATGGTGGAAGCCAAAATTGTTTTAGCTATGATTGTCAGACGATATTCATTCTCAGTGTCGCCTTCGTATGCTCACGCCCCAATTCAGTACATAACTTTGCAACCTCAACATGGTGCACACATTCTCTTCAAGAACATTGCAAGGTAAATATTTGTTTGAAAAAACGTTTGGTGTCTTTGTTATTTGAATATTGTCAAATTTCTTCATCTTGTATGTAATGACTGGGCAAATTTAAATTTTTAAGTATTGTATTATAGGTCCCGAATATCTTAAATAATTATCATAAAAGACCCTAATAAGTTATATTACTTCAACAAGAACCATGGTTGGAAAAAAATAAAATTAAGTGATTGATCGTCTCGATTTGTGTACACTAGTACCCGATTCAATTTGAGATTTGAAAGATAGACTCTTCAGGCTCTATATATTATATTTATGTGTTTAAATTATATGTTTTATTGATTTATTAGTGTATGTTCTTGCCTAAATGCACAGTGTAAATAAAATAAGTGAACAAAAAAGAAAAATAAAAAAAATAAGGAATGAAAATAAAAAAGGGAAGAAAATTAAAAATAAATACATAAGAGGAGGAAGGTGGGTAGGAGAGAGGGAGAGAGAAAGAAGGTGGGCAAGGGAGAGAGAGAGAGAGAGAGCATGAGTGAACAAAAAGAGGAGAAAAGAAGGTGGGTGAGTGGGAATTAAATAAACCTTGACCTTATGATGAATTTGGGAATTAATCTCAGCCATTGATACAAAATATATCTCTTAGACATTTGGCACATTTTAAAAA
Organism: Camellia japonica; assembly: GCA_030407325.1. NCBI lineage: Eukaryota > Viridiplantae > Streptophyta > Magnoliopsida > Ericales > Theaceae > Camellia > Camellia japonica. The sequence continues at coordinate 154,366,513 of JAPPVO010000036.1, read as the reverse complement.
ACAAACCTTCTTTATTATACAGATAATTATTCTGGAGAATTCTAAAATTAAATATACATAAAATGCTTTGGAACTCACATCTATGAAAAGATTGGTGATTTTTCTTATATCGTACTTGATTTTTTGACGAATTTATTTTTGTTGTTTGTAGTTAATTGTTTGGTTGTTTATTTGGCCCTTTAAGATTTTCTTGTTTTTATTTTAATCTTATATGTTGTTTGTTTTGTTTTAATATAACTGCTTTTCTTATTCCTCAAAAAAAAAAAAAAAAAAAGAAAAAAAAAAAGAAAAAAAGGCTTTGGAACTATATTATTCATGCATGGTAAATTGGTGAACTTTTGGAGGGAATTTTGAATTGCTTTTATAACACTTTTTGAGCAAAATGACACTTCCCCGTAGGATCAGATTCATAACCTCCACCCCCAAGTTGTTCATTTTCTATTAAGTAAAGCTGTATTCACCAATTACCCCACTAACTAACATACCAACAAATGATGTGGCATTGCCACTTCAGACCTACAAGACCCACCCAATGTACAAAGACCCAAACAAATCTTTCTATGTCTCTGTCTCTGTCTCTGTCTCTCTCTCTCTCTGTGAGAACTACTCTGTTCAATCAGGATTCGGGGGTACTGCTGCGCCCAGCTCACAGCAGTTACTGCTGTGAGCTGAAACGGCGTCGTTTCGGTGCGTTTCGGCATTAAATATAAAAAAAAAAAAATTTGCGAAATGGCTGCTAAGAGGGTTTGAACCCAGGCAACCTGGGGTGCAAAACACACCTTAGCCACTATGCTACTCAAACATTCTATGCATATTGTAGACATATATTATATTTATATCAATCTTTATTCCAACATAAAAAAAAATTTACAACCTGTTATAAGTAAAATACAAAAAAACGATTGAAGCAAAAAAACAACCTTTACAATCTACTATTATGGACATATATTATATTTATATAAATCTGTATTCCAGCATAAAAAAAAAAATTACAATTAGTTACAGCCACCATAAAGCTTATAAAATAAAATATATGTCTATAATAGTAATTGTAAAATATATATTATATTTATTTTATATTCTATTTATTAATATAAAATAAAATATATGTCCATAATATATTTATTTTATTTTATAAGCTTTATGGTGGCTGTAACTAATTGTAATTTTTTTTATGCTGGAATACAGATTTATATAAATATAATATATGTCTATAATAGTAGATTGTAAAGGTTATTTTTTTGCTTCAATCGTTTTTTTGTATTTTACTTATAACAGGTTGTAAATTGTTTTTTATGTTAGAATAAAGATTGATATAAATATAATATATGTCTATAATATTTATAGGATGTTTGAGTAGCATAGTGGCTAAGCTGTGTTTTGCAACCCCCAGGTTGCCTGGGTTCAAACCCTCTCAGAAGCCATTTCGTAATTTTATTATTATTTTTTTTTTATATTTAATGCCGAAACGCGCCGAAACGACGCCGTTTTAGCTCACAGCAGTAACTGCTGTGAGCTGGGCGCAGCAGTACCCCCGAATCCTTTCAATCACATCTCTGTTCAACCTCTCATTCATCTCCATCGGAAGTATTCTCCCTCTGACGAATCTCTCATATCCATTTCATCTCATGAAGTACAGAGACGAACAAGAGTGGTCTTATAGTGGACGAATGAAAGTCGATGGAGAATTGAAAAGATTTCACAGTTTGATTTGGGTAAGCAATTTTTCAATTTTTATAGATTGAAATGGGTATTGCTAAAAACTTATTTTCATTAAAAAATATTAGGATTAGGGATTTCGTTGTTTGATTTGAGGTTTCGAGAATTTTGTTTTCCATATGCAGAAGCAATTCACTTTGGGGGTATTCCATGAATACTGCAACTAAAGTTATACGAAAATATATAAATCTGAAATATTTGATAGAATCGTGTATTGAAAAATGACTAAAGAAAAACCTGTATTTCTCAATTTTCACAACTTGGCTAACGAGTTTCTAAAAAATTTTTAGAAAACGAATTTGAAAACTCAACCAAACAGAGTGAACTAAATTTTTTTTTAACATTTCTCAACTGCTTCTAAAAATTTTGTCCTTAATTTTAATGTATATGACATTTTTTTTTTCTTGTTTGTTTCATCATTCAAGCATCAGGCATTATAAAATTTGATAAGAACAAATTTTTACCACAAAAAAGGGTTGGATCTTGCACTCCTACTTCAAATACATTCTACTTTAGGTAACAATTATAGTGCAGAGTGCACATGGGCAACTTCAATAGATAACCCCATTCAAACTACATGAAATGTATTTGATCATATATATTTCTATGATTCAAGTGACTGAAATTTGTATCATCACTTATGCTGCTTACATGTAGTTTGATAGATTCAAGTGTTGTTAATGGCTATTAATTTTCATATTCACTGGTTAATTTAATTTAATTTTTATTTTTATTTATTTATTTATTTTTGGGTGGGGTGGCCAAACGGTGATATTGCAATTTGGAAGGTGAAGATTATAGCTGCTCTTGACAGAAATAATCATAGCATAGCTGCTGTTGATAACCAAATTATGGAACAAGAGATTGAAGTTGAGGATTGTCCATTGTTTTGTATTAGCTTTTTGAGTTTATTTTTGTATGGGATAGAGACCTATCTTTTTGGAAAAATGATATGTGGCACTAATTTGTTGAGCACTAATTACACTAATTTCCTGTTTTGATAACTTTGTTTTTTTTGTTTTTTTTTTTTTTTTTTTACCTGATATAGAAATTCGGGGCATTAGTGCCCCTAAATTTAGTGCCACAAATCACAACTGATCTTTTTGTAACAAGATTCTAATACTTATAATATATAAGCCTTTAACGCATTTAATTTGAATATTTATTTAGTTTTCTATTACCTCATAACATGCTTTGAAAATAGGAAATGTGTAATGCATATGACTTTTTCCGTAAAAATCTCAAATGAATTTATTGTGATTATTATAATTGTTGTTGCATCGTTGCAATCATTGACTTCCACTTATATCATCAATTGGGGTTCTTTTTTTGAGAAAATTAATCTAAAGTTCCTCTCTCATTTTTAATAATGGGAGAGATATATAATATTATTTTATGATGTCTACGGTCCCTCATCCATCTCCGTATATCTCACCTACTCAAAATGAGTCCCACAGAAAACTCTAAGTTCCTACACCAGACGAACTTCAAATACAGGTCGAGCAGCAGGGTCTTCTGCCAGATGAAGTAGTCTCCTGTGCATGAGCACATCTTCGGCCCTTTCCACATTCGCATCCAATGCATATCTACATATCACCAATCCAACTCGTCACCCAAATGCAGAGGATTATGATTAAATCAATTTGAAATAAACAAGCGTGATTTGATTTGAAAACATCGAAATCGTGAACACGAGAAGGTAATCCAAATATTTTAATTTTGTAGTCTTTTTCAGGGAAACCAAATAGGAGGGAATCAAGAGGAATGAATTTCTGTCTTCCATTGCCATTAAAATCAAAGAAAGTCAAATCAAATTGAAATCAGAAGCAATTGGAGTTTGGATTTGCACTTTTCTAGGAATTGGATTTCAACTTAGAGAAATTTCAATTTTCTCTAAATTGAATTTTCTCTGGATCGATGTTGAGAAACCTTAGACATTATGAAAATATTGAATATCCTTTATGTTATAAAATCTTAATACCAGAGATCCTGAAAAAAAAAAAAAAAAATCCCCTCCCCCCTCCCTTTTTTTTAGAAATGGACAATTAATTTGAGTTTTTTATTTTTTATTTTTGATGGAACAATTAATATGAGTTTAAATATAGTAGTTCGGGTTTACAAAATGTGGAACTTTACATTAACCCAAAAAATAAACGGTAGTGCTACATGCATCAATTAGTGTATCAACTAATGTACCAATATGTGTTATGACATTATTCAAAAGGACTACTTGGTATTGTTTGCCAAAATTCAATAATATTAAGATGATTAATTTATTTATCATGCTTAATTTATTATTTCATATGTCATAATTTTATTGATTTAATAAATTTCACTACTTAAAACAATAAAACATAAGACAGTGAATAAAATATAATAAATAAATAAAATTATTATCTTAACATTATTAATTTTAAAAAATCGAAAGATACATATTACCATCAAAGTTGGTTCCATCAAAATAGTTTACGAGAAAATAAACATATTTTTTCTATTTGACTCATATATGATATTTTAATAAAACATAATAGATTACTAATATATAATGACGAAGATCATGATATAATACATGATAATATAAATGAATTCCCAAAGGGTTGTTTGGGAAGTTTATTAGAAGTTGATTTTTTGTCTTATTTATAAAAAAAAAATTATATAAAAAAGTAGAGAGGTGATGTGACTCAAAATAGGTTAAAAGTTAAAAATTTACCAACTTTCCAAATTAGGCCAAAATAGACAAAACACTCTTGAATTAGTCTAAAATAATGGGGAGAATTTTATCATACACACCCCATACCATATGCACATTTAGTTCTGCCATTTTTTCATCTTTAGTTATAATCAATTTTCTTCTTTAATTTTGACATTATTTTGAGATCTTTAATTATGCCTCATGTAATATTTAATTATAATTTATTTATTTATTTATTTATAAAATTATTACTCAAAAAATATGAAATTATACAATTTTTTCTTTCATGTGTATATAATGCACACTCTTTGAGGGAGTGTGCACCATAGTTTTTTCCCCCCAAATATTGGATTCTATATCCAGAATGTGTTGCCCTCACCCAAAATTGTGAACCCCTGTATTTTAAACTAATAAAAAATAATATTTTATTCTTAGAGCAATTCCAACACTACTTTTTACTTTTCACTAATTATAGTACATAAAAAAAAAAAAAAAAAAAAAAAAACCAGAAAATTTTATTTTACCTAATTACTTTTTTATCTATGTTCTCCAATGATACTTTTGCTTTACTTATTTATCTATACAAATAGTTTAAAGAGTCTCTTAAAACTCTTCAAATGTAGCTAGTTTGAAATTTTTTTGTTAAAATAACTAGTATAGTAGTTAGTCTATTGGAGGAAGTAAAATAAGAAGATACTAATATTATAATAGCTAATGGGCCTCTCTTAAAGAGTCTGTTCAAGATGCTCTTACACATCAAAGTATAAGACATCAATGTGGAAGTAAGTACTCTATATATAACTGTAGATTCGACTTTCTTTGCGCCCCTCCTTTCGGAGTGGCTCGAATTGGTCCTATAGCTCGGAGTCCTGTCACGGTTCTGAATCTAATCTCACAAAGTGCAATGTGAGACTGATACATACCAAAGAGTCCAATCCGGCAAGTCATTTTGGAAAATCAGATTTTAAATTAAATATTGTCAAAATTAGACTGCTTTGCCAGATTACAGAGTCGCCACCTAAATATTTTGTTTTTGAAAAATTTAGGAAACCCTGACTCATGCCAAAGGCCACGTGTTTGTCATCACCAAAGTTGCCTCGGCTCGGGAACTTGAGTATGAGAGGGGCATGTCCTGAAATGAGCACCCCCGCTCGCCCGATCAAAGGATCGGCATCTACTAAGCATGATATGTTGTTTTATAAACCTCATGTGTTCTTGTTCCGGTTATTAGCTAACTTTGCTATGTGACGCACACATACAAGTATAGACTAAATCGCAATAATTGGAACAAATCAACTCATGTTTGTTTGTGAAAATGGTTTGAAAGTGCCACCCTCAAGTGGGCTAAAGCACGGATTTGCCACCCTCAAGTGGGCTCAAAACATGATGATTTGCCACTTCGCAAAGTGGGCTTAAAACTCACAATCATCGAATTGTTCCAATTCAAGCAACAAAGCCTTTATCCATAGGCATTCCTGCAGTTAATCATTTAAGCAAATAGCTTCATGGTAAGCATGCAATCGTGGCAACACTCACATTCATGCAAGTATGCTAAAGCATAAAACTTATAGTGTACTCCAAGCCAAAACAAAAGCTAGTTAGAAAGAATGCACGATCCTAACTATACAAGAAGCCTAATGCAACACATGCAATAATGCAACGAAATAGGCTCGGCTATCTAAGATGGCATATGAATGCAACATTTTGATAACATGCTTTGAAACACATATTCAAATAGGTGTATTGAAATAAGATGCAGGTTGAATGATGCGCCGAGCCTCGGTGCATGCAAGACAAATGAATGATGCACGCATGCGAGCATAAGGTATGCTAATCGAAACATATCCTAATTTAACCACCGAAAGAAGTTAAATAAAAGGGAGAAAGACGTGGGGTTGGAAGACATGTACACACGCACGCACCCTTATTACAACATTTGCACCCTCGCGAAGGAGGGTCCGAATGAATAAGCTAAGCTAATCTAAGCTAAACTAGTTATTACAAAATGAAACTAATTAACTATTCTAGCTAATTAATTATTACAAACCGAATTGAACAACTAACTATGCTAAGCTAATTAGAATATTACAAAAAAAATTAAACTAATTAATTACACTACATGTATTAATCAGCTACAACTAGCTCATAAAGCAATTAAGTGGCCTCGCGGGCGAGGGAGACATGCATGCTCGGTTGGCTTTCTTTCGAAAATCCACCGCCTTGCCTTTGGATGCCTCTGTTTGCACTTTGCCTTGATTTCTGAACATTGCACCGATTTCCAGACTGCTTCTGCCCCAACACAGGAACATTTTAAACAACTTTTCCACTGGTGGCCGGCTGGCTACCATAGGTGGTTGTCGGCCACCCTTTCCCTGGAATTCTCCTTTTTGCTGTAATAGAGAGCAAACAGAGGCAAAGCAGTGTATTCTCACACAATATATGTACTATTACCCTTATTATCATTTCTCAAGCTCAAAAGAGTGTAATTCTTGGCTCTCAAGCCACCAATCAAGCATTTTCAATGCATGATGGCCAAAGAGTCAAGCTTGTACAATGTCAATGAATGCACAAATAAGACTCGAAGGACCACCACCCTATCATGCATGATCAAGGGTGATGGAGACAAAGGAGATTCGCTCATTTCATCACTTTGAGTATGAAATGGACCAATCTTCCGATAACGTCCGATTGAACACATGCAATGCAAACAACATGCTTATCTTAGTCATGTTTTACTTGATTCAATTTTGTTTATACATTTTAGCATTAGCAAGCCATTATTTAGTCAATTTGTGCAAGGTGATTGTCCTCTAATGAGAGAGGGGTTAACCAAAGCATGATTTAAGACATGAGAGAGATCATGCCTTTGGCTAGGAGGAACCCTTAAAAGAGAGTTAAAGCCATTGAGCACAAGCTCTATCTCAAGCTTAAACATAATCATAAGGTTAACCAACCCTTAAAACAAATGGAAAAATAAAGAAATGAGAGAGGTTGTAGACTTTTTAGTGTTGAAATGGCATGACAAATAGTGTTACGACATGCAAGCAACATATGCACAATAAGTTGAAAAGCCAAACGCATTAAAACTAGTGAAGAACAGTACACTAGAGGCATGCAATATCAAAGCTCAAATGACCAAGCCAGCTCTGGACAAAGCTAAGACATGCCAAAACAGTGGCTAAAATATGCTGAGATGGAAGCATAAATGGCAAGAAAAACATGCTCACATGTTGGCTCACAAGCAAGGCTCAAAGCACAACTCTCAAAAGCCATGAAAGAGTGATATATGTGAGAGTGTGACAGTGATATATGCACTGAAATCATATGTCAAATGATGCTATATTATGCAAACAACTCAAGTACTTCATGCTCAAAGTCTCAAAACATTGGATTAGTGAAGACCATTACACTATAGCCATGCAAACTAAGCCTCGAAGGACCAAAACAACCCAAAACAGATTTAAAGCATGTCAAAATAGTAGCTAAAATGTGCTGGAGTCAAGCTAACACAAGCTAGAATAATAGGCTAACTCATTAGACATGCTAGACTAGTAAGCATAATTGCACTACAAGTGTAAGAAGCAAGCAACAAGTGCTCCAACCAACCAAAAATAGAGTTGAGACAGGTCAAAATAGAGCCTAAAACATGCTTGAAATACGCTAACACAAGCCACAAAAATATACTACTTTGTAATGCTAACTAGGCATGGAAGAGAGAGACAAGAAGAGAAGGCTTACCCCTCCATTTTTGGACTTCAAAACACACTTTTTACCACTGAAATAACTCATTTCAGTGGTTTAAAGGCCCAAAAAGTTTGACTTTTACATGCTAAGAGATAAAGCAAAGGCACATACATATAGGCAACAAGAAGGGCGATACAACCCCTTAGCACAAAATGGCTTTAAACCAACATTATTTTGGCCCAAAAATTAGAACTTTTTGTAGTTGAAAACTAGGCTCAAAACAGCACAAAAAGATGGCAAAACGACTATGTACAAAGAGCTTAAAAGAGGTAAGACTTATACCTTTGAAGCACAACACTTAAACAGCCACTTTCTTGGCTCAAATAACCCTTCAACAGCCCAAAATAGGTCCCAAGATGTCTTAGCCCCAAGGTGGTCCAATTTGGTTAAGGGTTGTATGCAAATGTATAGAGAATTCTCACTTTCAAGCACAAAATAGGAAAGAGAGAAAATTCGAGAGAGAGGTTTATAGAGAGAGAGAGAGAGAGAGAGAGAGAGAGAGAGAGAGAGAGAGAGAGAGAGAGATTTTAGAGAGAGAGACTCCCAAACTTTCTAACCCTCCAAAAATGAGAGATATAGCCTCCATATATAGGAATATACCAGCCTCAGGTCGAAATATTTGATTTAGAGACAGCTGGAGCTTGTGGAAGACAACTGGAGGTAAATATCTACAAAATATATGAGTTTGGGACATTAGTGGCCGACCGGCCACTTCAACTAGCCGACCGGCCACTTTTCTGCCCGACCGGCCACCCATGGTGGCCAATAACTCACATTTGTGGCCGACAGCAAAAATTTGCTCTCCAGGTCCAACTTCAAATGGGCATATCTTCTTCATCTAGACTCCTTTTCAGGTCATTCTTGTGTCTAAATTGAAGCCCTGGAAGTAAGATTTCCAATGGTGGAAGCCTCACATCAAAATTCCAAGTGTGGTAAAAGATATCCATCTTTTAGTGAAGCCTGCTCAGTTTCAGTCCAACTGGATTGATGCCTAACTTCAACTAGCCATATCTCCCTCATCTGTCCTCGGCTTAAGGAGATTCTTGAATGTAAAATGAAGCCCCGGAAGTTCACTTTCCAACGGTGGTGGCCTCAAAGCTGAAATCCATGTGTACAAATGGATAGGCCCGTTTTAGCGAGGGCTGCTCGACTCTCTCTTAACGATTCATGCCCATCTTCTTCCCCAACTTGGTTTCTTCCCTCTCCTCTTCTTTTCTTCAACTCCAAACCTCTAAACAAGATGTTTTAAAGATTGTTTTCAAAGAGTTCACCTCTTCCTCATTTATTTCACTTTTTCCTTTCTCAGTTTACCAAAAAACGCAACATTTAACGAAATGTGAGCCTCGAAACACTGTAGAAACTTTTTTTTTTCAAAAATGTTTTGAAATAGAGGATTTTACGGTCTAAAATCATTTTTGTTAAAAGGCTTTGGTCCAAAAATGGGGTGTGAGGTTGGGATTTGACGCTATCCTTGCCAAAGAAAACGAACCTTTGCACTGCATAGCCTGCACCATTGAGTAAACAATTAGTGGCGCCCAAGTCTTAAGGGCGGTCAAAAATGGAGTATCTACAGTTGCCCCTCTTTGATAGAGCTTGAAGTCATGAAGTGACGTGAGTGAATGTGAAAGCTCAGAGATGACCCATTTTTGACAAGGCTGAAGACTTGGATAAATAAACAAAATGCAAATGTGTTGGTTGAACCCGAGGGTTGCCTACGTATCCCGTTGCGAGGAATCAGACCAGCGTAGTTCAAGGGCAGGATGCAAAATGATACGCAGTATAACAAAACAGTGTAAATGATATACAATGTAACGAAACAATGCAAATGACATGCAATGTAATTGAAATAATCAAACCACAAGCAGTGCAAACCACACAAATATCATAAAGGGATGGAGATGCAAAATCAAACTATGTTTAACACAGAAAAGGTGCCGGAATCCTCAAACCACAATTCTCTTAGTGGAATAGGCGTGTGCACATGCAGAACTGTGTGTTTCGCAGAAAGAATACAAGTAATTGGGTGGCATGATATAAGTGACGAGTGATCTGCTAAGGAAAGATCGTGGTCCTACGTGCTGAATGCAACAAAACAAAGTACAATGCAATGGATGCAGTGACTAAGGCGTGCGGCCAAACCACATTTTACCTAGAAAAGGTATGGACACAAAACAGATTCTGTCTAACACAGAAAAGGTGCTGACACCCTCAGACCACAATTCTCTTAGTGGAATTGGCGTGTACACATTATCACAGAACCATGTTTCAACAAAGGAAATGTATGAGCACATGCTAGACTAAGCTTAACATGGAAAGGATGTAAGCGATAAAATGGATATAATGCGATAGATGTAACAGATAGTATAGTAGATGCAAAGGGTGACATACTCCAACCACACTGGAATTATGAGAGGAGGAAGAATAAATCCCAAACAGGCCGAAATCGTGTGAGGAAAGGAACACTCAAACCACATCGAAATTGTGAGAAGAGGTCCTAAGACAACGACTCAGGGACACGTTCCACGCGTCTTGAGATAAATTCCAAACACGCTGAAATCGTGTGAGGAAAGGGACACTCTAATCACGCTGAAATCGTGAGAAGAGGTTCTAAGACAACCAATCAGGGGCGTGTTCCACGCGTCCTGAGATAAATTCCATACACGCTAAAATCATGTGAGGAAAGGGACACTCTAATCACGTTGAAATCGTGAGAAGAGGTTCGAAGAAAAGCAATCAGGAGCGCGTTCCACACAATTTGAGATAAATTCCAAACATGCCGAAATCGTGTAAGGAAAGGAGCACTCTAATCACGTTGAAATCATGAGAAGAGATCCGAAAACAACCACTCAAGGGTGCGTTCTACGCAACCTAAGGAAAAATTCCAAACACGCTGAAATTGTGTGAGGAAAGGGACACTCTAATCACGCTAAAATCTTGATAAGAGGTTCGAAGAAAAGTAATCAGGAGTGCATTCCGCACAACCTGAGATAAATTCCAAACACGCTGAAATCGTGTGAGGAAAGAAGAACTCTAACCACGCTGAAATCGTGAGAAGAGGCTCGAAAACAACCAATCAGGAGCGCGTTCCATGTAACTTGAGATAAATTCCAAACACACTGAAATCGTGTGAGGAAAAGGACACACTAATCACGCTAAAATTGTGATAAGAGGTTCGAAGAAAAGCAATCAGGAGCGCATTCCGCGCAACCTGAGATAAATTCCAAACACGCTGAAATCATGTGAGGAAAGAAGCACTCTAACCACGCTGAAATCGTGAGAAGAGGTTCGAAAACAACTAATCAGGAGCGCGTTCCACACAACCTGAGATAAATTCCAAAAACGCTGAAATCGTGTGAGGAAAAGGACACTCTAATCACACTGAAATCGTGATAAAAGGTTCGAAGAAAAGCAATCAGGAGCGCATTCCACGCAACTTGAGATAAATTCCAAACACGTTGAAATCGTGTGAGGAAAAGAACACTCTAACCATGCTAAAATCATGAGAAGAGGTTCGAAAAAAACCAATCAAGAGCGCATTCCACGCAACCTGAGATAAATTCCAAACACGCTGAAATCGTGTGAGGAAAACAACACTTTAACCACGTTGAAATCGTGAGAAGAGGTTCGAAAATAACCAATCAGGAGCGCGTTCCACGCAACCTGAGATAAATTCCAAACACGTTAAAATCGTGTGAGGAAAAGAACACTCTAACCACGTTGAAATCGTGATAAGAGGTTCGAAGAAAAGCAATCAGGAGTGCATTCCACGCAACCTGAGATAAATTCCAAACACGCTGAAATTGTGTAAGGAAAGGAGCACTCTAACCACACTAAAATCGTGAGAAGAGGTTTGAAAACAACCAATCAAGAGCGCGTTCCATGCAACCTGAGATAAATTCCAAACATGCTAAAATCATGTGAGGAAAAGAACACTCTAACCACGCTGAAATCGTGATAAGAGGTTCGAAGAAAAGAAATCGGGAGCGCATTCCATGCAACCTGAAATAAATTCCAAACACGCTGAAATCATGTGAGGAAAAGAGCACTGTAACCACACTGAAATCGTGAGAAGAGGTTCAAAAACGACCAATCAGGAGCGCGTTCCACGCAACCTGAGATAAATTCCAAACACGCTGAAATCGTGTGAGGAAAGGAGCACTCTAACCGCGCTGAAATCGTGAGAAGAGGTTCGGAAACAACCAATCAGGAGCGCGTTCCATGCAACCTGAGATAAAGTCCCGGGGGACAACGATTCTAAACGCTACTTAGCGTAAAAGGATAAATGATACAAGATAACACAAGATGCAAATAAATGCAATAAGTGCGATCATATGATACATGTTATAAGCAATATAGTGCATGACGTTTAGGGAATGCAATAAACAAACAAAGCGGCACTTTAAAAAGCACCTCATGGGGTGAGTGGCGACGAACCACTCTACTCTGACGGGGATCTCCTCTTGCGTTCTTCGAACTCTTACCTTCAACTTCTCAGTTCAAAGGCCCTTAAATGCTGACACGGGGTAACCTCTGCATGTAGAAGCCACGGATGCCGCCTTTCCTCTTGATCATATTCACAACTTTCCCTATTCTCTAATGGGGTGACAGACTAGGTTGGTTCAGTATCTAGAATTGAGGCGCACACATGCTATCTCAATCTATGGGGCTGCCATACATATTTCAAGCCGGGGATACACCCCTGAGTATTCAAACCAGACTTTAGTCTCAGAAATTCCAAACCTTTGTGTTCTAGGCATCGCCATTTGAACTCTAGTTTCCACCGTCGCAGTTGGTCTTCTAGGAATTCATTGCAAACACAGCCAAGATGCCTCTAGCAGGGAATGGTACTCAGGGAGAGCACTTCTGATCGCCATTTTGGCTTGAAGCAGGCTTGAGCTTGAGCTTGAGGTAGAGGTGCACTTATACTTCGGAGCATTGACAAGGCTTGAAAAGGTACATCTGGAATGCAATCTCAAAATTTTCTGAAGGTGAAACAAACTCAGATACTCCAAATTTTCTCTCTTTTCTTTTGCTTTGTAGTTCGGAACCTATATAGGTTCCAATAGGTCCTGGTTTGATTGTTCACACATAACCTGGGTTGAACCCTGCAGTTTTATGAAAGAACAAATCTTGTTTTGCACATATGTGGAGAACGACACAGCACTCTGAGTACAAAACGATTTATTTTTGAAATTGAAATTGAGAAACGAGTTCTCGACCGGCTATTGAGCCTACGACTGACCACAACACACCACGATTCAACACAGGAAAACAAAGGTAAACAACCTAAACACATCTATTGACACTCGAAACGACTCAAAACAAGAATCGAGACAAAAAAAAAAAAAAAAAAAACACACACACACACATACACACACACACACACAACACTCAGATGTGTTACGAAGGCGAGAGACCTTTCGGTTCACGAGGAGCCAGTTTCTTCGGGTATTGTTTCCCACCCTTTCTCATTTGTGATTCTCACATCACTATGGCACTCAATCTCTAGTTTTCTGAAAAAGCCCTTTTCTCACTTTTTCCTCTCAACGCACATCTCTCTATTCTTCGGATTCTCTTATTTTTTATCCCTCCCTTGTGTGGTTGATGGATAAACAGGAAGTTGTGGGCTCGTGCCCCTAGTATTCTACTAGATTCTCATTCTTTCGCTCACAACAGTGAGCTTTCCCGCAGAGTATTTGTGATGCAACTGGATGTGTAGCAGATCTGCAACTAACATTGGTTGACGATGCCCTTGGCTTAGCTTGACTGAGATGAATTACAGCATGTCCCATCGGCTAGGCATACAATTGATTGGTCTCACACATTGCATTTTCTACATCTCTATTCCGGGTCAGACGCCAATTTGGGTGTGATCAAACCTGTCTAGATGAGGGGGTCGAATATCCAGCTCCATTTCCTGTTCGTGCTTCACACTTGGCTTGATACCTCGCTGCTTGGAGGACGTGAGAGCTTTCAGCCCTTTGCTGTTAGCTTCAGTTGTGCCCTTTTGGGCAAATATGGTGCCCTTTCCAGCAAATATGATGCCTTTTTCTGGCAAGTATGTTGACAACGGGAAAAAGACAGAAAACCTGACTCAACTGTGCCCCTAGTTCATCATTTTGACCATTTTTTGTTTTTGGCTTCTGCTAAAACAATTTTGATCAACATGAGAGTTAGATTAACATACTTGTTTGATTTTCTGATTTGAAATCATGCAAGTCAGGTTGTGAGCACTGAAAATTTTCCTTTATTTGGGTCCAAGAAATGGTCCAGTTTTGGAAAAATGGAATAATTTTCAAGAAAACTAGTTAACCTCATTAAAAATCGTCAGCAACTGTTTTTGCAAATGGCCACTGCTTGAACAAAATGGAATTTACACTTGAGATGCACAACCTTAGATCTGAACTTGAATTGTCTTGCAGCTGAATCTTGTAACAGAGTAGGACAACTGAGTCTGAACGAAGATGATCATGAAGATGAGCCACTTCACATGGGTAGAAGCCGAGTTGAACAAGGATAAGCCAATCAACATGGATGAGCCAAGTAGGCTGAAAATAGTTAGGGCCGGACTTTAGGATGAAGTTGCCTACGTATCCCAAGGATGGGAATCAGGGCGTATGTAGTTCTGGGTTGAGGTTCACTTAGTGTTGACACTCTCCTTTTGCGCTCTAACTTTTGCCAAGGCCGCCATTTCGGGTTTTCAATCTTGCGAGCTCTGTTTTTCTTTTCTTTGTATTTCGTTTCTTCTTTTCATTTTCTTTTCATTTTTTTATTTTCTTCATTTTTTCTTTTTCTTCTTTTTCTTTGCTCTAACTTTTGCCTGGGTCACCCTTTCGGATTTTCGGCCCAGCGAGCCTCTCAAGGATAAAAAAGTTTAACTTTGTCCATGTTGATCGGTTGTAGGATCTCGAAGCCATCTGAATCTAGGAGAATGGCTGTTGTTTACTGATGATGTAGGAGTCCAACCAACTGGGTCTGAATTGGCCCCTAATGTTGCGGATAGGAACTCGATTGTCCTTCAGCAATAAACTTTCTTCTTCCAGCTACTGGAATTTGGCTTTCTTGCTAGTCTTCATTGGTTTGCGGAATGACCCGTCTTTTTGAATCTTTGAGCACCTCTGACATTTTTGCCCCTAGTTCAAGGGCTGCTTCTGATCTAGCTTTGCAAGCTTTCTTTGATGATATCTGATCTTCTTTATCTGACCTTCTTGCCCCTAGTTCAAGGGTTGCTTCTGATCCGGCTATACAAGCCTTATATTGTGATTGATCGTTGAACATTCTGAGTCAAGGTTCAAGGTTTGAAAGCAAAAAGGGTCGAGTCTCGAGGCCGAGAGTGACCCTATGCTGCACAATCTCAAAATCAATTCCATGCATGTCTTCGCTGAACCACGCAAAACATTTTTTGAAATCCTTTAAGAAAGCGACTAGTCGCTCATGAAGACAGTGCGGAACCAATCTGGATCAAGCCAGGATCCTTCTCAGTACTCACATTAACAAGCATGATCTCATTCATTAAGGGCTTAGCATGCTTCTCTTTCTCTCAGTTCATCAAATTTTTACAAATCCCAAGGAATTCCTTTCTCTTTGTTTTCATCACAGTGTTCAAAAAGTTTTGAAAAACTTAGGTCAATGCAATGATTTCAAGGCACAGAAAAGTAGATGAAAATCTCTGCCATTTCATTTAGATCTTCTGGTGCAACTAGCTCAAAGGCAGAAATAGACGCCAAAGAATGGGTGTAAAAGACAAACACAAAACAAGATAGTGATGTCTGAGGTAACACCCTCCAAATCATCCGACTATAACATAACAAGACTGACTCGACATGACAAGATAGACTTAAAATAACACAACAGAACTGACTCAATACCTAAGTCAGAAAGTAAAGTAAACAGCATTCGCAAATTGCTCAAAACAGTGCGTGCCATCCACCACATCTGGAGTAAACTGAGCGTCATTCGTAGGTGGTTCATCCCCTGATCACATAGTCACATTATCCCCCAAGTTCACTGATCCGGTGCCGATAGACTTTGCAGGACCTGGTACGACAATGACCTATTTATCAATCAGATCTTGTATTTCATGGCGAAGGCGAAAACAAATGTTAGTGTCATGGCCGGCTTGTTGATGGAAGGCACAGTACTTGGCCGGATTATGCTTAGCTGGAAGGGGATTCGGGAGAGGCCGAGGTTCAAGGGGTTTGAGATGGCCTTGTCCTATAAGGATTTAGAGAGCCTTGGATGAGGTCATGTAAAGCGGGGCGAAGACCCTCTGGCCCCGGGGTTGGTACTTCGAGGTTTGTGGAGTTATGGATGTACCAGCAAAGGGGTTGGTAGGTGCTGACTGGGTTTGATGATCTCTTCCGAGTGTAGGATTGGAGCTGAAAGGGGCATTTCTAGCATGACATCCCTTTTCCCGGCTTGCCCCTTAATTCAGAGTGCTCTCAACTTGAGCAAAAAAAGCGCCATCCACAGTCTTTGCAACAAGTGCAAGCACTTGCTGTTTGTTCAGTCCTTCAGCTTTCAAAGCCTCAACAGCCCACTGAAGTTGTTCAAAGGGACCAATGCCTGCCCCTACCTTGTTCTTGCCATTTGCCTCCACTTTGCCAAGGGATTGGCCTTCTTCCAATGCAGCCAGTCCCAAGATTGGGGGGCCTTTTGGCGTGAAATTTCTGGCATGTGAGGTGGTTGATGACGGAGCCAGTATCCCAAAGGCCAGATCTGCCACAGTTCTCTGAAGATCTTCAATCATTCTCATCAGCTCAGAAGTAGTGGGTTCATGGGTTTGAGATGATTGGGGTTCGAGTGCATCTATCATGCATAAGTCCGTGCTTTCCAGAATGAACACCTCAGGCTTGGGTAGATGGGCAGGGGTGATGTATATACTGGGATTGTAGGTAGATGGGAGTGTATGGATTAGATTGAGATGGGGAGGTGACGGGTCAGTACAAGCCTGAGGTCCTTTTGGTGGAGCTATGGTCTCTTCGTAAATAAGGTCCTGAATCTTATGACGGAGGCGAATGCAACGGTTTGTATCATGACCGTGCTGTTGATGATAGGCATAGTATTTAGTTGGGTCATATCTTGGTGGAAGAGGATTTGGAAGGGTTGAGGTTCTAGGAGCTCTAGGTACCCTTTTTCTCGCAGCATTTTCAAAGCTTGAGAGAGACTCATGTACAGAGGATGGAAATTTCGAGCTTGGGGCCGCGTTGAAGTGGTTGGTTTTTGGCCATTGAGGGAAGTGGTGATAGTGTCTACTTCTGAGCATTTCACAGCTGTGCTACCATCAGTAGTAGCATTGGAACTGCGAACAACGTTCTTCTTCAAAGGCTCATTATCTTCCACAAAGATCCCTTGTCTGAGGGCATCCTCGATTTGAACCCTCATTTCATGAAGGTCTGGAAAGGTAAACAGAGGTAGAACGATCATCTTTTGCAGCAACTTGCCATGCAGATTCCGAACAATCAACTTGATCTGATCTTTGTCGGAAGGTCTTGTAGTCACCATCGAGGCCTTTGCTCTCCATCTCGTCACGAACTCTGAGAAACCCTCCTTTGGCTCTTAGCAGGTGACTTCGAGATCACGAGTTGTGACCTCGATCTGTGTGTTATAGGAGTATTGAGCAATAAAGGCCTCAGCCATCTCTTCGCAGTTTTGTTTCATAGAGTTCTCCAATTTAGCATACCAGATTACGGCTATCCCTGACATGGTTTGGTTGAAGAGAGATAACATCTGGGCTGGGGTCAAGCCCATTGGCCTTAGGATATCAGAAAATAAGCGGAGATGCACCATTGGGTCTCCAGAGCCATCGAAGCGGTTGATATACGGCATTTTAAACCGCTCCGATAAGGTGACTGCAGATTCAGTATACCCGTCCTCTAAATCTGAGATGGAGTTTACTCCCTGTGCTCATTTGAATAACTTCTCCAGTTTATTGACGTTAAGTGCAGTTGGGTCAACCTCAAATTGAAATGGAGCTTCGGTTTGATAGACAGGAGCTTTAGAGGCCTGTGCTGGGATTGGCTCCGCTAGATTTCCCTGAGTCTCTTGGACATTAGCAGTATGGGCAGTGGCTCTAGATGTCGGGGTTACCCCTGGGAGGTGCATGAGATGCAGAAGCCGCGGCCGGCTATGGCTGTTCTTGTTGTAGCCAGGTTATCACTTCGGCCTGACAAGCCGTGACTTTAGGCTCACGGACTGCGTCCTGCTACAGTGCCTTAATTGTCTGTTGTAGGTGCTGTATCTGTTCTTCCACACTGGCTGGGGGATACTGAGCCATGGGAATGAATGATTGATCTCGTGCTGAGCTGAATGCAGACCAGACTAAACCCGGGTGAACTGAGGTGTGACTGCTGTAGAAACTGCACTGGTGAATTCTACCTGAACCTCCTTTGTCTTGTAACCGGTGGGGGTGAGGTAACACAGGTTGCTTCTGAACCAATTCCGACCTGACAAAGTCTATCGATACAAGTCCAGAGTACTCGGGGGATATTGGAGCCTTCTGAAGCTATGGTTCCAGGACTACCTTGCAAAAGAGAAAATAGACAGCATCTCAGCCTGGTTTCACTAGAATAGATTTGAGCGTAGCTGAATGACTGTGCTCTCTACTAAGTTCTGCCCCAAAATAGATACGAACTTGGCGACTGATATGTACATCCTTATATAGTTTCACTGTAAAGCACATACCAGTTAAGTAAGAGCCAAAACACCCCTATGATGGTGTAGGGTTACCTTGTCCTAATTTCGTCAGGAGCTAGGGGTTCACTACGCAAACAAGCGATTTCATACAATTTGTGCATTCGGGTGAGCAACTTGTCCTAGTTTGGAACAGTCTCTATGGCTTCCGATATGCAACTAGGTCAATTGGTCAAAAGGGTGCCTCAGCAAGACCACCTAATACACCTCTCACTCCTAACATTGGGAAGTGGAAGGAGGATCAAACGGTACAGCGGTAGTCCAGGTCCAAGGTTTGTGTTCCCATCATGGTAGAGCCCGTAACCGGTCAGCCTTATGGCACACTTTTCCAAGCAAGTCTTCGGCAAATCGTTCAGGAATAGCAGATGACAAACACTGTGACTTAGGCGCACTTATGCAAATGCAAAAAAACACATAAGTGTAAATAAAACAACATATCATGAGTTCGAGTCAAGTTCTCTAAATCTTTAGCAGAGTCGCCAGAAATTGTAGGCTCGTCTTTCTTTGCGCCCCTCCTTTCGGAGTGGCTCGAATTGGTCCTACAGTTCGGACTCTTGTCATGGTTCTGAATCTAATCTCACAAAGTGCAATGTGAGACTGATAAACACCAAAGAGTCCAATTCGGCAAGTCATTTTGGAAAATCAGATTTTAAATCAAATATTTCCAAAACTGGACTGCTTTGCCAGATTACAGAGTTGCCACCTAAATATTTTTTTTTGAGAAATTTAGGAAGCCCTGATTCGTGCCAAAGGTCACGTGTCCGTCATCACCAAAGTTGCCTCGGCTCGGGAACTTGGGTACGAGAGGGGAAGGTCCTGAAATGAGCACTCCTGCTCGCCCGATCAAAGGATCGGCCTCTACTAAGCATGATATGTTGTTTTATAAAACTCATGTGTTCTTGTTCCGGTTATTAGCCAACTTTACTATGTGACGCACACATACAAGTATTGACTAAATCGCAATAATTGGAACAAATCAACTCATGTTTGTTTGTGAAAATGGTTTGAAAGTGCCACCCTCAAGTGGGCTAAAGCGCGGATTTGCCACCCTCAAGTGGGCTTAAAACATGATGATTTGCCACTTCGCAAAGTGGGCTTAAAACTCACAATCATTGAGTTGTTCCAATTCAAGCAACAAAGCTTTCATCCACATGCATTCATGCAGTTAATCATTTAAGCAAATAGCCTCATGGCAAGCATGCGATCATGGCAACACTCACACTCATGCAAGTATGCTAAAGCATAAAACTTACGGTGTACTCCGAGCCAAAACAAAAGTTAGTTAGAAAGAATGCATGATCCTAACTGTACAAGATGCCTAATGCAACACATGCAATAATGCAACGAAATAGGCTCGACTATCTAAGATGGCATATAAATGCAACAATTTGATAACATGCTTTGAAACACATATTCAAATAGGTGTATTGAAATACGATGTAGTTTGAATGATGCGCCGAGCCTCAGTGCATGCAAGACAAATGAATGATGCACGTATGTGAGTATAAGGTATGCTAATAAAAACATGTCCTAATCTAACCACCGAAAACAGTTAAATAAAAGAGACAAAGACGTGGAGTTGGAAGACATGCACACATGCACGCACTCTTATTACAACATTAGTGCCCTCGTGAAGGAGGGTCCGAATGAATAAACTAAGCTAATCTAAGCTACGCTAATTATTACAAAACGAAACTAATGAACTATTCTAGCTAATTAATTATTACAAACCAAATTGAACAACTAGCTATGCTAAGCTAATTAGAATATTACAAAACAAATTAAACTAATTAATTACACCACGTGTATTCATTAGCTACAACTAGCTAATAAAGAAATTAAGTGGCCTCGCGGGCGAGGGAGACATGCATGCTCAGTTGGCTTCCTTCCGAAAATCCATCGCCTTGCTTTTCCTCTGTTTGCATTTTGCCTTGATTTCTGAACATTGCACCAATTTCCAGACTGCTTCTGCCCCAACACAGGAACATTTTGAACAACTTTTCCACTGGTGGCCGGTCGGCTACCATAGGTGGCCGTCGGCCACTGTTTGTGGCTGTCGGCCATCATTGGTGGCTGGTCGGCACCCTTTCCCTAGAATTCTCCTTTTTGCTGCAACAGAGAGCAAACAGAGGCAAAGCAGTGTATTCTCACACAATATATGTACTATTACCCTCCTTATCATTTCTCAAGCTCAAAGGAGTGTAATTCTTGGCTCTCAAGCCACCAATCAAGCATTTTCAATGCATGACGGCCAAAGAGTCAAGCTTGTACAATGTCAATGAATGCACAAATAAGACTCGAAGGACCACCACCTTATCATGTATGATCAAGGGTGATGGAAACAAAGGAGATTGACTTATTTCATCACTTTGAGTATGAAATGGACCAACCTTCCTTGTGTTCAATATAATGTCCAATTGAACACATGCAATGCAAACAACATGCTTATCTTAGTCATGTTTTACTTGATTCAATTTTGTTTACACATTTTAGCATTACCAAGCCATTCTTTAGTCAATTTGTCCAAGGTGATTGTCCTCTAATGAGAGAGGGGTCAACCAAAGGATGATTTAAGACATGAGAGAGATCATGCCTTTGGCTAGAAGGGACACTTAAAAGGGAGTTAAAGCCATTGAGCACAAGCTCTATCTCGAGCTTAAACATAATCATAAGGTTAACCAACCCTCAAAACAAATGGAAAAATGAAGAAATGAGGGAGGTTGCAAACTTTTTAGTGCTTAAATGGAATGACAAATAGTGCTACAACATGCAAGCAACACATGTACAATAAGTTCAAAAGCCAAAAGCATTAAAGCTAGTGAAGAGCACTACACTAGAGGCATGCAATATCAAGCTCAAATGACCAAACCGGCTCTAGACAGAGCTAAGACATGCCAAAATAGTGGCTAAAATATGCTGAGATGGAAGCATAAATGACAAGAAAAACATGCTCACATGTTGGCTCACAAGCAAGGCTCAAAGCACAACTCTCAAAAGCCATGAAAGAGTGATATATGTGATAGTGTGACAGTGATATATGCACTGAAATCACATGTCAAATGATGCTATATTATGCAAAAAACTTAAGTACTTCATGCTTAAAGTCTTAAAACAATAGATTAGTGAAGACCATTACACTATAGCCATGCAAACCAAGCCTCAAAGGACCTAAACAGCCCAAAATAGATTTAAAGCATGTCAAAACAGTAGCTAAAATGTGCTGGAGTCAAGCTAACACAAGCTAGAATAATAGGTTAACTCATTACACATGCTAGACTAGTAAGCATAATTGCACTACAAGTGCAAGAAGCAAGCAACAAGTGCTCCAACCAGCTAAAAATAGAGTTGAGACAGGTCAAAATAGAGCTTAAAACATGCTTGAAATACGCTAACACAAGCCACAAAAATATGCTACTTTGTAATGCTAACTAGGCATGGAAGAGAGAGACAAGGAGGGGAGGCTAACCCCTCCATTTTTGGACTTCAAAACACACTTTTTACCATTGAAATAACTCTGAATTTCAGTGGTTTAAAGGCCCAAAAAGTTTGACTTTTACATGCTAAGAGATGATGCAAAGGCATATACAAATAGGCAACAAGAAGGGGGATACAACCCCTTATCACAAAATGGCTTTAAACCAACACGTTTAGGCCCAAAAATTAGAACTTTTTGTAGTTGAAAACTAGGCTCAAAACAGCACAAAAAGATGGCAAAACAACTATGTGCAAAGAGCTTAAAAGAGGTAAGACTTATACCTTTGAAGCACAACACTTAAACAACCATTTTCTTGGCTCAAATAACCTTTCAACAGCCCAAAATAGATCCCAAGATGCCTCAGCCCCAAGGTGGTCAAATTTGGTTAAGGGGTTGTATGCAAATGTATAGAGAATTCCCACTTTCCAGCACAAAATAGGAAGAGAGAGATTTATAGAGAGAGAGAGATTTTAGAGAGAGAGAGACACCTAAACTTTCTAACCCTCCAAAAATGAGAGATATAGCCTCCATATATAGCAATATACAAGCCTTAGGTCGAAATATCTAATTTAGAGACAGCTGGAGCTTGTGGAAGACAACTAGAGGTAAATATCTAGAAAATATCTGAGTTTGGGACATTAGTGGCCGACCGGCTACTTCAACTGGCCGACCGGCCACCCCTGGTGCCCGACAGCAAAAATCTGCTCTCCAGGTCCAATTTCAAATGGGCATATCTCCTTCATCTAGACTCCTTTTCAGGTCATTCTTGTATCTAAATTGAAGCCCCTGAAGTAAGATTTCCAATGGTGGCAGCCTCACATCAAAATTCCAAGTGTGCTAGGAGATATCCCTCTTTTAGTGAAGACTGCTCAATTTCAATCCAACCGGATTGATGCCTAACTTCAACCAGCCATATCTCACTCATCTGGCTTCGGCTTGAGGAGATTCTTGAATGTAAAATAAAGCCCCGGAAGTCCACTTTCCAACGGTTGTGGCCTCATAGCTGAAATCCAAGTGTACAAATGAATAGGCCCGTTTTAGCGAGGGTTGCTCAACTCTCTCTCAACAATTCATGCCCATCTTCTTCCCCAACTTGGTTTCTTCCCTCTCCTCTTCTTTTCTTCAACTCCAAACCTCTAAACAAGATGTTTTAAGATTTTTTTCAAAGAGTTCACCTCTCCTTCATTTTTCCACTTTGTCCTTGCTCGGTTTACCAAAAAGCACAACATTTAACAAAATGCGAGCCTTGGAACATAGTAGAAAGTTTTTTTTTTTTTTTTTTCAAAAATGTTTTGAAAGAGAGGATTTTAAGGTCTAAAATTATTTTGGTTAAAAGGCTTTGGTCCAAAAATGGGGTGTGAGGTTGGGATTTGACGCTCTCCTTGCCAAAGAAAACGAACCTTTGCACTGCATAGCCTGCACCATTGAGTAAACAATCAGTGGCGCCCAAGTCTTAAGGACGGTTGAAAATGGGGTGTCTACAATAACATCATATAAGAATGAAATCTATCTTTTTGCGATAAATACAATAAAATGAAAAAGTTACAATTATATAATCAATTTAATTTCATAGATAATATATATGTATATATATATATAAGACGTTACACAATAAATGGTTTAAATAATGAAAAAAATCTGTAGTTGGCTCTACTTTTTCAAACAAAAGCCCAACCCAAAACAGGAAAACGTAGAAGAACTTAGTTCATACTGTTGTATTTTATGGATTTAAGAGGGTGCGAAGGGAGCGACTGTACCCCAAAAAATTTAAAAAATAACATATAATATATTAAAAATTTTAAAATAATTTAAAATTATAAAGGCTTGTACCCTTAAACATACTTTTACACTTCTATAGTAATAATTCTGAATCCGTTCGTGATTATATATATCTATCTACCCTCAAGGATCTGCCTAAAGAAAGGAATCAGAAAGACCAAAAGGACTAACATCAAGTAACAAACAAATCAAACAAAGAAGGATCACTACAAAAAATAAGGGTTTTAGAGATGAAAATTTAGAGACAAAATTATTTTTTAGGGACCAAATATTTTTGTTGCGAAAAGTATTGTTATTATACTTTTAGCAACGAAAATTAGACAGTAGTGATAAATTATTATCCTTTTGCGACCAAATTTTTTCTCTCAAAAAATAAACAAATTTCAGACCAAATTATTTTGTCCTTAAAAGTCTATTTATTAGTGACACTTTCAAAATTTTCTCGCTAAAAGCCTTAGTTTGACTTTTCAGGACGACCTTTTAGTGACTATCCTCATGACGATAAAAATTGATCCCTAAATGTCTTTTGCAACAAAATTTGCATTTTTAGAGACCAAAACTTTTGATCTCTAAAACTCTTATATGTTGTAGTGGATAGACAAAGAGTAGAACAATAATTCAAGCCTGGCTGAAACAATTTTTGGGCCCAAAGCGAGCTCCCAATATGGACGTTTCATACATTAAGGGTTTTTTTTTAAAAATTTTTTCAATTATTATTTTTTTAATTTTTTATTAATTAATTAATTAATTATTATTATTATTATTTGAATGTGATCAATGGAATCTGTATCCAATTTTTTGTATTTGACATAAAATTTACTTAAATTTATAAAAAAAAAAAGATCAAAATAATCCAAATGAAAGTGTCAAATAAAAACTAAATTGTAACAAAATATTACTTTTTTTTTTTTAGATCGACAAAATATCACTTAAACATCGCATTTCTCACTTTTTTAATTACAAAACTGTTAATCAAATTCGCATAATCTAACTTATTAACTATTTTTTTTCAATGGAAACAATTATTAATCCATTCAATTTTGCTTGTAACATAATTGACCTAGGTAAAATCTAATCAATTTTAAAAGCTTCATTCTCTAGAAACAACTGATATAATTAATCATATTCTATACACAATCCATACATGTAAGTAATAATTATCTATTAATTACAAATAATTCACCATATCAATTTACTTTTTAATTATTTTCAGTAAAGATTAAAATTATCAAATGAATGTTTCTTTTTTTTGTTATAATTTAACATTATTATATATATATATATATTTAATTCATATTTTTATAGTATGAAGGGGTGGGCGTTGTTTAGTGTTGAGTCGTGTTCGTATCGTGTCATTTCGGGTTCATATCAGAATTATATCAACACTAACCTAATCTGTTTATTACTTCGTACATCGTGTTGTGTCATTTTCGATCTGTATCTGGTTTGTGTCGTGTCAACGTATCATATGAAAAAATTTCACTATTAATTAAAAATATCATGTATGAAAAATATTTGAAAGTTTCTTCACAAGTTAAATTTAATGAAACTAATCTCTATTAAATGAAGTTATTTATAAAAAATATTTGATTTCAACTTAATTTTATTTTCTTAATTTATAAGAATTATATTTTATTATTATATTTTTTACTAGATTAACTCGAATAAAAGACAAAAAATGCAAAGTTCAATTAAGAGCAAAAGCAAAATCTATGTTAAACTTAAAATCATATTTTACATATTTTTTAATAAATTGGATGTAATTACGTAGAGATTAAAAAATGTCATGATACTCTTTAGTGGAAATAATATTAAAATATGTAACTAATTATTCATCATACGGGTTATTCGTGTCAATTTCGTAATATACAAATTTGACACTAACTTGACCTGTTTAATATTCGTATTATCGGGTCGTGTCATATACGTGTTTATGTCAGGAAATGGTCAATCATAAATCACTAATTTTATATACGGTTCGAGTCGTATTATCATGTCATGTCACAAATTCCCACCCTTAAATGATGGAGTTAAAATTATTAAAATATACACAAATAATTTACTTCAAATTATTATGTGTTGATTTAAATAAATTTTTTATAAAATGATAAGACTAAGATTGTCTAAATAAATAAAAAATAATGTTTAACTTTTTTTCTTTCTCCTGTGTAGCGCATATCCCGCTTTTTCTTGTTCTTTGTTCTTTGTTCTATTTCATGTTTTTTTAATTTTTTTTTATATATTAAAATTTCAGATCAATATGAATATACCCTTACCAAAATTATTTCTAAAATTTAATATTTGAAAGATTTCTACATAATCCAAATTACCCATAAACAAAATTTAATAGAATTATACATACTAAAAATATTTTACCAATTAATTTTATTTTTCTTTTTTCATTTTTTGAAAAAAATTAAATATTAAAAATATTTATTTTTATCAATTTTTTTTTCAAAAATAATTTGCCAAGTTTTTTGTGTCACCCTTTTATGGCATGTTGGGTTTTGTTCTCATTTCTGAAAATACTCATAATTTTCGCATCGATTTCACTTTTTTGTACAAAAAATTTCGAAACAACTTTTGCTGTTTTGCTAAAATGGGCTTGTTTTGATAAATGTGTTCCCAAAACAGTTTCTAAAATCAATTTTCCAAAGAAATATTTTGTGTTAACAGAAAACATAACACAACCAAAGAAGTTGTTAACAAATTTTATCATATTAGCTTAATAGTGAGCTTCACCACTTCCTACTCAAATGACAGCATCCAATTACATGATAGTCACATTATCATTTGTCTCCGTTAAAATTAAAGTAAGATTGCAGAACCCACATTCTATAAGAAGGTCGCCCATGAATAGGGCAAGAGAAAGAACCGTTGAAAATAAAGAATTTAAAAATAGAATGACTAAATGCATTAGTAAAATCTTGCCAATGAATAGGCCAAGAGAAAGAATCGTCGAAAATAAAGAATTTAAAAATAGAACGACTACATGTATTAGTATAAGTTTTTCTAACCAGCTTACCATCTTTAACCATTGTTCACTATTTGGCCACACATTACAATAGCCACCATTAATATTACTTAATTATCAGTATTTATTTAAGTATTTAACCTTATTTGATTGTGACACAAGATTTAGTTTGATTTGATTTGGTTATATACTTGTATGGTAGGTAAACATGGAATTAATGTTGTGTTTGGTTGGGAGATTCGGGGAGAGATTTGAAAAGGAAAAGCGAAAAGGTGTGTGAAATTAGGTGAAATGTAAGTATATTTTATTCACATTTCACCTAACTTTTCCCTTTCCCTTTTCAAACCCCTCCTCAAATCCTTCAACAAAACACAGCGTAAATGAAACACTACGACTTTACCCTCTCATAGTGATATTGATGAGAAAAGCAACCAAAAATGTGAGACTACGCGAAATCTACATGGCTCGACGTTCCAGCTGACACCCAAATCTACATGGCCTTGGCTGTTGTTTATCATGAAAATGAGATATAGGGTGCATATGCTAATGAGTTCAATCCAATGAGATTCACTAAGGTTCGAAAGCATATCGGTGCATTTGTTCCATTTGGTTTGGGTGCCAGAATTTGTGTAGGCCAAAATGTGGCTATTGCAGAAGCCAAAATTGTTTTAGCTATGATTATAAGATGGTATTCCTTCGTGGTATCGCCTTCATATGCTCATGCCCCAATTCAGTACATAACCGTGCAACCTCAGCATGGTGCATACATTCTCTTCAAGAATCTTGCAAGTTGATATTTTGTTTGGAAAAATGTCTGGTGTATTTGTAATGTGGATATTGTAAAATTTCTTCATCTTGTATACAGTCATTGGGAAAATTGTATTAAAGGCCCGAAATATCTTAAATAATTATAACATAACAAAAATTAGGGTAAAAAAATTTATGCGATTGATTGTCTTCGTTTGCATACACTAAGTACTCAATTCAATTTGAGATTTGAGAAATATAACAATCTCCGGGCTTTATATATTATATTTATATGCTTAAATTATATGTTTCATTAATTTATAATTATTCTGGAGATAGGGAAATTAATAGCATAGAGAAGGCCTTGGGACTAGGGGTGCAAAAATGGGCCCCGACCTGTGGGCGGCCCGGGATGGGCCTGGGCCGTCATTTAGAAGCTCGGCCCGGCCAAATTGTGGCCTGACCCATCGGCCCACTCAAAGCCTGGCCCTAAGCCGTACCTGCTTGACACTTGTAACGCCTCGACATAAATACAATAACCCGTCGGTAACGTTAATAAATAACAAAAAATGATAAAGTAATTATCTTTCATTAGTTTCCAATTAAGTTTACAACTGGGTAACATATGCAGATATACATTCACAAGCCTAATCCTGAATCTATAACATATGTTATGTAATAAAAGGAACATCAAGCAAATAAGAAATGCCCCACGGACTTATAGTTTTCCAAGACAGTACTTGGTTACAACAAATTGGATTTAAATCCAATATAGTTAAAGCCCTAGGCTTGTACAAGTAAATACAACAAAACAAACAAAATGAAGCACTTGCTTCCAAGTCCTCCCAAACTATTGCCTTGGCAGAGGCATATCATCGGCACTTGAAAATGGTTTTCCCATATTGGGTGAGCTAAAACTCAGTAGAAATAATCCAACACAGTATATGAATCTTAACAAAGATATAAGGGTAAAATGCATATGTAGTGCTCGTGATAAAAACATTTTATAACTCTTTCAAATCATGCACTGCCAAGTTTATATCACTATCCATGAAACATTTCCTTTCTTAATAGAAAACCAGACTGTGAATACAACTCTGTGAATCTCTAGGTATGTGTTTGCAAGTAGATTATATAAGTACTACCAATTTGTTATTTTTACCGGTATTAACCGGAAGGCTCGACACCTATCGCGGGTTTCTGGTCTTTTACCAAGGATACACAGGCCAACTTAACATTGTAACCACACTCCCTATCCAGATTCACCAAGTATTCACCATTTTTCTCAAAACAATGTATATTTTCAATGTGATAAGATGCAACAATGTCCAATGCAAATGGATGAGAAAATAGTTTCAATTGACTTAGTTCTCATGCAATTTTTACAACAATCATAGCTATCCTCCCCCGATAGCCCAAAACAGAGATCACTAGACAATAAATAATTTCTATAAAGATAAACTTTCTAAATTCCAAGATGTGAGTGTTAATACATACTCAACTCCACCATCCTCATTAATATTAGCCCAATTTCACAATTTTAACATCATTTCTATTTATCAATACAAAATCAACATTTGAGATTTCTAGGGCAAAAACCCCCTTGCCTTTATAAATCATTTTTAAGGTAAAACCCATCATCAACATATCTCATTTATACACATCAATCTGCAATCCTTCCCAATAAACTATTTGAAAACCCCTCCTTTTGATTTCGAACCAAAACCCAAGATTTGTTCAAAAATCCATTTCTTTCACAAAGTGATTTTTTAAAAACAAATAACTAAGTTAAAACTCATCAGAAAGTGCGGAGAATCCCTACATCAAGTTCAGAAGATGGAAGAGAAGAACTCAGAAAAACTCAACGTCAACGACATCACGAGCCACTCGGATCAAAAGGAAGCCCTTGGGACGATCTACAATCTATTTCAAAGGACCAAGATGAGAAGGTACCTCTAAGTGAGCAGATATGAAGATTTAGATTAGAAAAGTTGAGTTTTGAGAGAAAAGAGAGAAGTCACGGTTTACAGAGGGAAGAGAGAGAGAGAGAGAGAGAGTGAGTGGGAAAAGTGTGTTTGGGGTCTATTTATAGTGGCAGAATAATAGCCCTAAAGCCAAAGGAAAGGATAAGTCAAACCCCCAAAAAGTAGGGCCCAAAATCGAACCAAAAATCTAGAAATAATCCACACAGGTCGACCTTTGTGACAGTGGTGTCGACCTTCAGGAAGAAAAGCTAAGACACTAATGTTTTGCAGCCAATGAGGGTCGACCCTAGGAGACAGTGATGTCAACCATATATTTCAGAATACAACCCAGAACAAAGCAACAAGGAGATGGTCGACCTTAAGAACTCAAGGTGTCGACCCTATATTTCAGTATGTTTCCCCAGAAAAGCGGCGATGGAAGGGTCAACCCCACTAAGGCTGGTGTCGACCCTAGAGGCCAATAACATGATAAGTGTCGACACCACCAAGACTGGTGTTGACCCCAAATTTTAGTAGCTACACTAAGAGCACAGCAACAAGGTGGTGTCTACAACACTAAGGCTGGTGTTGACCCCCGGAGCAGAACAAAACAAAGAAAAGAAGGCACTGTCGACACCACCAAGGATGGTGTCGACTCTCAAGCCATAATCCAACGAGAAAAAAATAAATAAAGAACGACCGCTACGAATATTGTTTTCCGGATTTGAAAGCAAAAAATGGATCGGGTCTAAGCCCGGATCGCTATAACCTCCTCCTTTAAGGAATTTCATCCCTAAATTTTAATCAATAACAAAACCATGTTTAAATCAATTACAACAATGATAGCAATTCAATTTCATCACCATGATAAACATGTTCTCATTACGGAATATACAATTCATGTTTTCAAAACATATACAATGTTTATATTACATTAACATGACACAATTTTCAATACAAGTTTAAACATTAACAAATAGATCCAAATACTCTCACGGACTTTGGCTTCACGTTCCTAAGTTTCTTCCTCAACCCCGTGATGTTTCCACAACACTTTTACCAAAGGAATTGTCTTGCCACGCAAGACTTGGTCTCGAGTGTCTAAAACTCTAACTGGTCTCTCCTCATACAAGGTATCCTCATCTACCTTTAGATCAATCCAGTCTAACACGTGTGATGGATCTGGTTCATACTTCTGGAGCATACAGATATGAAACACGTCATGAACCCCAGAAATTTGTGGTGGCAAGGCGAAACGATACACTACCTCTTCAATCCACTCTAGGATCTCAAAAGGTCCAATAAACCTAGGAGACAACTTTCCACTCTTCCCAAACCTTATCAAACCTCGTCTAGGTGATATCTTCAAGAAGACATGATCTCCTACCTCAAAGGATAACGGTCTCCTCCTACGATTGGCATAGTACTTCTGACAACTTTGAGCCGTAACCAACCTCTTACAGATAAGTGCGACTTTCTCCGTCGTTTCCCAGACTAACTTAGGACCTAACATAGGTGCATCACCCACCTCGGCCCAACTCACGGGAGATCTACATGGTTGGCCATACAAGGCCTCAAAAAGTGCCATACCAATATTCGACTAGAAGCTATTGTTATAAGAAAACTTCACTAAAGGCAAGTGTCTCTCCCACGATCCCTTAAAGTCAAGAACACAACCTCAAAGCATATCCTCAAGGATTTGAATGGTACGCTCTGACTACCCGTCAATCTGAGGATGATAAGCGGTGCTAAAAGTCAACTTAGTGCCCAAGGCATTCTGTGGGCTCTACCACAACTGAGTCGTAAACACAGATCTTTATCCAAAATAATTGTCATAGGGACCCTGTGAAGTCGAACTATGTCCCTAACATAAAGGTCAGCAAGGTAATCTACCAAATCACTTGTGCGCATAAGTACAAAGTGTGCTGACTTAGTCAACCGATCAACTATCACCCAAATGGTATCATTGCCCCATTGAGTCCTCGGAAGACCCACAACAAAATCCATTTTAATATGCTCCCACTTCCAATCGGCTATAGGCAAGGGTTGTAACAAACCCACTGGTCTCTAATGTTCAGGCTTCACTTGTTGACTAATGAGACACCTTGATACAAACATGGTACATCCTTCTTCATCCCCTTCTATCAAAATTGGCGACTAAGGTCGCGGTACATTTTCATGCCTCTCGGGTGCACCGTAAGGCACGAATGATGAAACTCTTGGAGTACCTCTGTAGAGACCCCATTTTTGACCGCCCCTAAGACTTAGGCGCAACTGATTGATCATTTGATGGTGCAGACTATGCTATACAAAGGTTCGATTTCTTTGACAAGGAGCTCCGAATCCCAACCTTACACCCCATTTTTGGACCAAAACTATTTTAGACCTTAAAACCCTCTCTTTCAAAATATTTTTGAAGAGGTTTCTACGTTGTTCCGATGCTCGTATTTTGTTAAATGTTGTGCTTTTCGGTAAATCGAGCAAGGACAAAGTGGGAATAAATGGAAGAGAGGTGAACTCTTTGAAAAATATTTCAAAACACCTTGGTTAGAGGTTTGGAGTTGAACAAAATTTGAGGAGAGAGAAGAAACCTAGTTAGGGAAGAAATTGGGCATGAATCGTTAAGAGAGAGTCGAGCAGCCCTTGCTAAATCGGGCCTATCCATTTGTACACTTGGATTTCAGCTATGAGGCCACCACCGTTGGAAAGTGGACTTCCGGGGCTTCATTTTTCACTCAAGAATCTCCTAAAGCCGAGTCTGGATGAGGGAGATATGGTTGGTTGAAGTTGGGTATCGATTCGGTTAAGACCAAAATTGAGCAGCCTTCAAGAAAATAGGAATATCTTTTTACAAACTTATAATTTTGATGTGAGGCTACCACCATTGGAAAAAATACTTATGGGGCTTCACTTTAGGCACAAGAATGACCTGAAAAGGAGTCCAGACGAAGGAGATATGCCTATTTGATGTCGGACCTGAAAAATAGATTTTTATGGTCGGCCACCAGTGGTGGCTGGTCGGCCAGAAGTGAGGGTTGTTAGCCATAATTAGTGGCCGTCGGCCACTAATAGTGGCCGGTCAGCCACTGGTGTCCAAAACTCAGATATTTTGCCGATATTTTCCCTCTAGCTGTTCCACACTGCTCCAGATATTTCTGAATTGATATTTTCAACCAAGGCTCTCTTTTTTCTATATATAGAGGCCATATCTCTCATATTGCAAGGTTGGAAAGTTTGGGAGCCTCCCTCTCTCTCTCTCTCTCTCTCTCTGTCTCTCTATAATTCTCTCTCTCTAGATTTCTCTCTCTCTTGCCCTTTTGTGCATACAAGTAGAGATACACTTCTCTTTTGCCTAGACATCCTTAACCAAAGTTGCTTATCTTTGGGTTGAGATTCCTTGGGGACCTTCTTTGAGCTTTAGAAGGTGATTTTAGCTTGATTTGGTGCCTCATTTGTGCCTAAAGTGTGCTTGGCTTCAAGAGGTATAAGACTCACCTTTAAAACTTGTTTTGCATAACTTGTTTTACCATCTTTTTGTACTATTTTTGGCCTGGTTTTCAACTATAAAAATCTCTGTTTTTAAGGTTTAAAAATGGTGGTTTAAGGCCTTTTTGAGTTAGGGGGTGGTCCACCATTCTTGTCTCTTTGCTTGTTAAGCTTTTGTGCCATTTCTCATCACCCTTAAATCAAATTTTTTGGGCCTTTTTACCACTGAAATTCAGAGGTTTTTCAGTGACGAAAACCTTATTTTGAAGTCCAAAATTGGAGGGGTTAGTCTCCCTTCCTTGTGTCTTGTTTGCATGCCTAGATAGCTTCATATGTTAGCATGTTTTTGTAGCTTAACCTAGCTTAATTGAAGCATGTTTTAGGCTTTATTTTGGCATGCTTTAGCTCTGTTTTGGGCTATTCGTGTTGTATGGTAGTCTTTTGCATGGTTGTAGTGTAACCCCATGTTTTAGCTTATTGTTTTAGCTAGTTTTGTCTTCATTCCAGCATTTTTCCAACTGATTTTGGGCTATAAAAACTCTGTGTTTTTGGGCTGAAGCTTGGGTCCTAAGGCCATTAAAGGTTGAGGGGTTGATAGCCCTTCTTTGTTCCTTGTTTTGGAAGCCTTTCCCCTTGTGTTTCCCACCCTTTTGCTATCTTTTTCCAAGCTTTTAAACACCATTTTTCAGAGCTATTTCAGTGGATAAAAACATGTTTTGAAATCCAAAAATGGAGGATGTAGCCTCCCCTCCTTGTGTCTTGCTTACTAGTCTAGTATGCTTCATGTTTTAGCCTATTATTCTAGCTTGTGTTAGCTTAATTTCAGAATGTTTTAAGCTATATTTTGGGCCGTTTTGCATCTGCTTTGGGCTGGTTGTTGCTTTTGAGCCTTGTATGGCATAGTTGTAGTGCAATCTCCTTCATTAGCTTAGTGTTTTTGGGCTTTGAGCATCATTTGTGTGTCTTGGATGCATGTATTAATGCTTTTTCATGCCTAATTCTAGCACCTAAATATCTGCAACCTCCCTCATTTCTTCACTTTTTCATTTGCTTTGAGGGTTGGTTAACCTTTGGGTTGCATTTAAGCTTGAGATCGAGGTTCGTGCTCAATGGTTTTAATCCTCTTTTGGGGGTTTCTACTACCCAAAGGCATGACCTCTTTCTTGCCTTAAGTCATTCCTTGGTTGACACCTGTCTCACTAGAGGACACTCACCTTTTGGACTAATCAATTAAAGAATGGATTGGTAAGTTAAAATGTGTAAACAAAATGAACAAAGTAAAAGAGGCAAGA
Source organism: Camellia japonica (assembly GCA_030407325.1). NCBI lineage: Eukaryota > Viridiplantae > Streptophyta > Magnoliopsida > Ericales > Theaceae > Camellia > Camellia japonica. Next base: position 154,331,949 of record JAPPVO010000036.1, on the reverse strand, counting down.
TTAAGCATCTTCGTGTTGCATTGCATGTGTTCAGATCGGACGTTAATTCAAACACGAGAAAAATGTGACGTTTCATACTCAAAGTGATGAAACATGCCACTTTTCTTCGTCACCACCACCCTTGATCATGCATGATAGGGTTATGGTTTTGTTGGGTCTTGTTTGTGCACTCATTAAGCTTGTACAAGCTTGGCTCTCTAGCCGTCATGCATTGAAAATGCTTGGTTGATGGTTCGAAGGCCAAGAGTTACCCTCCTTTGAGTTTATGTGATGATAAGGAGGGCAACAGTACACACACTCCTTGAAAATACATTGCTTTGCCTCTATTTGCTTTTTGTTGCAGCAAAAAAAGGAAATTCGGGGCAGGGGTGGCCGATCGGCCAGAAGTAGTGGCTAACAGCCACTAACAGAAGTTGATCGGCCAGTTATAGTAGCCGACGGCCACTTTTTGTAGCCGACTAGCCACTAATGAATTTTTGCACAAGTGAGCTCCTGAGTTGGGACAGAGGCATTTTGGGAGTTGGCACAATTTTTAGTGATCAAACGAGTGCAAATAGAGGCATTCGATGGCAAGACAGTGGCATTTTCGGGTGAAGTAACTGAGTATGCATGCGTCCCTCGCCCTCGAGGCCATTTGATTGCTTTAGTTAGCTTAGAAGAGCTAGTTAGCTCGAATGTTGTACTTAATTAGTTAATGTAACTATTTCTTCAAATTTTGGTTTGTAATATTTAGCTAGCTTAGAGTAGTTAGTTAATTTATTTTAATTGTTGTAATAATTAGCTTAGAATAGTTAATTAGTTTTGGTTTGTAATAGTTAGCTTAATTAGCGTAGCTAGTTAGCTTATTCATTCGGACCCTCCTTCGCAAGGGCACAATGTTGTAATAAATGTGCGTGCGTGTATGCATGTCTTCTAACCCCACGTCTTTCTCCCTTTTATTTAATCGCTTTCGATGGTTAGATTAGGGACATTTTCAATTAGCATACCTTATGCTTGCATGTTTGCATCCATTCATTTGTCTTGCATGCACCAAGGCTCGGCGCATCATTCAAACTGTATTGTTATTTCAATACTTCTTTGGATACATGTTTCAAAGCATGCTATCAAAGTGTTGCAAATCATATGCCATATTAGTAGCCGAGCCTATTTAATTGCATCTTGCATGCGTTGCATTAGGCATCTTGTATAGTTAGGATCATGCATTGTTTCTAACTAGCTTTTGTTTTGGCTTGGAGTACTCGGTAAGCTTTTACACTTTAGCATACTTGCATGAGTGCGAATGATGCCATGTTTCGCATGTTTGCCATGAGGCTATGTGTTTATTTGCTTAATTGTATGAATGCCCGTGGATGAAGGCTTGATTGTTAGAATTAGAACAATTCAACGAATATGAGTTTTAAGCCCACTTTGTTGAGTGGCAAAATCATGTTTTAAGCCCACTGTGTTTGGTGGCAAATCTGCATCTTTAAGCCCACTCGAGGGTGGCAAATTCAAACCATTTTTTAAAGCAAACATGAGTTGAATTCATTCCAATTCTTGCGATTTTAGTCTATACTTGCTTGTGTGCGTAACATAATAAAGTTAGATTAATAACTGGAATAAGAACACATGAGGTTTATAAAACAACATATCATGATTAGTAGAGGCCGATCTTTTGGTCGGGCGAGCGGGGGTGCTCATTTCAGGACCTTCCCTCTCGTACCCAAGTTCCCGAGCCGAGGCAACTTTGGTGATGACGAACACGTGGCCTTTGGCACGAGTTAGGGTTTCCTAAATTCCCCAAAAAGAAAATAGTTAGGTGGCGACTCTGTAATCTGGCAAAGCAGTCTAGTTTTGGCATTATTTGATTCAAAATCGATTTTCCAAAATGATTTGCCGGATTGGACTCATTGGTGATTATCAGTTTTACATTGCACTTGTGAGACTAGATTTAGAACTACAGGTAGAGTTTGAACTGTGAGGGCCTTTCTTTTCAAACCCTTTTCCAAAAGGTGGGGGGTGCGAGAAAAAGGCGAGTCCATAACCTCCTCTCTACAAGACTATGGCACAAAGAGATGGTCAAGGTATCTAACACACAAGTTAGAATACACGTTCAAGCCCTTCTCTACCTTTCCACTAGCTATCTACCTCAAGATCACCCCTCTGTGCTTTATAACTCGACTTATAAGTGTAGGTTGTATAACCACTGTAAACAAAGCAGCTGACTCAACGGACTTGCTAAAATACAAGTCAAACTCACCAATGGCACCTAACATCTTCCATTCCCGAATGGCAATACTCGCTACACTACTAATGGTCTTTTTACTCAAGGCATCGGCCACTACATTGGCGCTTCCCAGATGATAGTATAACCCAAAATCATAATCTTCCATAAATTCCATCCACCTTTTCTGCCTCATATTCAAATCTTTCTGTTAAAATAGATACTTCAAGCTCTTATGATCAGAAAAGACATCAAATATCTCACCATACAAGTAATGTCTCTAAATTTTCAAAGCAAAGATCACAATTGCTAGCTCTAGGTGAAGTGTAGGATAGTTTCTCTTGTGTGTTTTCAACTGCCGTGAATCGTAAGCTACTACCTTCCCCTCTTACATCAAGACACAACCCAAACCTTCCCAAGATACATCACAATATACAAAATAGCCCAAACCCCTCTCCAGAATAATCAACACTGGAGCAGTGGTAAGTCTAACCTTAAGCTCTTGGAACTACTTTTCACAAGTCTCACTCCACACAAATTTGATTCCCTTCCTTGTTATTCTGGTCAAAGGTGATGCCAACCTAGAGAAATCTTTCAAAAACCGATGGTAATACCCGGCTAACCCCAAGAAACTATGAATTTCAAAAGCATTTTTAGGTTGTTCCCAATCTTGGACTGCTTCGATTTTGGAAGAATCTACCATCACTCCTTTCTCGGATAGCACATGGCCTAAGAACTTCACTTTTTTCAACTAGAACTCACACTTCCCAAACTTAGCATACAATTTGTAGGCTACAAGAAACTCAAGCACAACTCGCAAGTGTTCCTCGTGCTCTTTCTCTGAGGGTGAGTAAATCAGGATGTCATCAACAAAGACAAATACAAAGCGGTCTAAGAACTCACAGAAGATTCGATTCATCAAATCCATAAACCCAGCCGGTGCGTTGGTTAACCCAAAAGGCACCACTAGGAACTCGTAATGGCCATACCGCATACGAAATGCCATCTTCTAGATATCCTCCTCGTTCACTCTCAATTGGTGATAACTTAATCTCAGATCTATCTTAGAGAAGCAACAAGACCCCTTCAACTGGTCAAACAAATCATCCATATGAGGCATTTGGGTATTTGTTATTAACAGTTATCCGTTTCAATTTTCGATAGTCAATACAAAGTCGTAATGTGTCATCCTTCTTCTTGGCAAAGAGAGCCGGTGCTCCCCGTAGGGTGGATAAAGTCCTTGTTTAACAATTCTTGGAGTTGAATCTTCAACTCACTCAACTCGGCCGGTGCAAATCTATATGGTGCCATGGAAATCGGAGCCATGCCAGGCACTAAGTCGATAGAGAACTCAATCTCATGGGGAGGTGGTAAACTAGTGAGATCCTCTGGGTATTCACAAACTACCCTCAGCAACTCAACTAGAACTGCATCACTTTTAACATCTAAGAATGTAGCAAGTAGGTGACTAAGCTCGCTTCGACCACACAGATCACACACTAGCAACAAGGCTCTATCAACTCTGTCTCCCAAGAAATAAAAACAAATACCACTCGAGGTACATACAGTAACCCTCTGACGGTAACAGTCTATAACTGCCCAATAAGATGATAACCAATCCATACCCAATATGATGTCAAAGCTCAACAGATTAATCAAAACAAATGCAAAAGGAAGTCGGCGATCGGCAACCTCTATCTCACAACCCCGATACCCTTGGTCTAACACAACCTCACCACCAACCGGTGACTCTACCATGAGTGAGGATGCTAACCGAGCCACTTCTAACCCCAATGCCGATGTAAATGCAGACGAGACAAAAAAGTGGGATGCACCCGTATCATTCAACACATTGGTAATAGAATTATATAACAAGAAGTTACTCCTCACTACTGAAGGTATTGGTACTAAATCTAGCATGGTAACAACACACACACGCTCTGTAGGCCTCTGCTCCACCTAGTCATCGGAGCATGATCTTATTATGTTTTTATTTTTATTATTTATGATTAAGTGCTCGTCAGATGGTCGAATACAAGTTGGCCATGCCGGGTCAGGCAAGTGGAGAAGTCGAGTATGAACAAGTTATGAATACCGTAGGAGCCGACTATACCCTTTCATATACGAAAGGCCCAGGGATAGGATCAAAGCCCAGGAAGTAGTGGGCCCATGGATGGCCCTAGAGGAATCATTATAAAAGGAAGAGCCATGCTCAAGGAGGAGGGATCTGGAAAAAAGTAATAGAGAGAGGATTAAGAGGTTCTACTTGGACGAAAGAGTATTTCTAAATCCAATTCACCACAATTGGCGTCGTCTGTGGGAATACTCAAGCACATTCATGACAGATGTTACCGACAATCCTTCGTCCATAGCTGACGATGTTACACCAAGAACCATGCTTGGTCCAGAGAATATCATCGCTCAAAGAGCCTCGAATTTTGATCCAGTGGTTCAATCTTCACCCTCAACCTCCATGTAGAAAACCATGCAGACAATCATGGATCAAGCAAAATGAAACGAATAGCGTCTAGAAGAGATAGCGGCTGACAATGAGCGCTTACGAAAGAGCTGGCTCTGGAGTTAGCCAAATCTCAACAGACCACACCACATCACGAGTGGGGCCGGTTGCCTGAACAGTAGAAGGGAACTCAACGACGTCGGCATCGGCATCGAAAAAACGATGGTAGCAGTACCTTCGACTCATCAGCTCAGGAACCTATGAAAAAGGGGCGTGTTGGTGTATCCAACTCATCTGAGGGAAGTCCATATGTGCAGCATAGACAAGGAAAGGAAGATGGTTTAGACAGGGAAGACATGCATGATCCTTTACGATGAATCGCCAGGGACGTCTTGCTGAAAAAATTTAAAGCCCGACATTTACATTGTATATGGTAAATCTGGCCCAACGGACCACATTTGCCATTATAAATAGGCAATGATGTTGCATGCTAATGATGAAGCACTTATGTGTCGCATGTTTCCAAGCAGCTTAGGTCTGCTGGCAGTTCGGTGGTATTACAAACTTGAACCAGCTTCGGTCAAGAGTTTTCATCAGCTCCAAAAATCTTTCCGAGCAAGATTTATCACCAACGAGGTCCAACCTAAGCAAGCCGACTCGCTCTGGGCAATGCAAATCAAGCCAAAAGAAACACTCTGTGAATATTCGGCGTGTTACTAGGAATGTTTCAATCTGGTTGACGATGCCTGTAATGACTCCATGGCCATTACTGCCTTCAAGATGGGCTTGTATCCTGACAGTCTGCTCCAGAGCTCCTTAACTAGACGACCTCGTAAAACAGTGTGGGCCTAATGAAAAAGGTTGATGAGTATTGCAAAATGGAGGATGACGCCCTCCACGTCAAAGCCGAACAGAAGGTCATGGAGACAACTGCGCTTGTCTTCATACAGCCAATAAGCGTAACCCCATCATAAAGAAGCCCCAAGCAGCAAGGCATGCCAAAATGAGAAAGTCGTCGCGAGCTGCACCGATCGCGGGATCAGCACTCGTGCCGATCGAGCGAGCAGTATCAAGTGGACAGCAAACGCCCCAGGCGGTCCGAAAAGAAGTACATCGAGTTAACCGAGCCGATTAACAAGATACTTCCCAAAGTCCAGCATTAGCCCTTATTTAAGTGGCAGCCAAGATGATTGGACCCCCCGACACAAGACGCAGAGATCGACGATGTGAATACCACAAGGACCATGGGCATGAAACTGATAGATGCTACGCCTTGAAGGACCATCTTGAAGAGTTAGTGTAGGATGGTCAACACCTCCAATACCTCCCCTACAAGATCACTCAACCTAATGCGGTGGCTCTATGCCCGGACTCACCTTCACTAGGCACCATTCATATGATATACTGTCTTTCGACACCAAACGACATCCATACGATCCAATCACAAGCATCTCAACCATGCCCATCCAAATCATCCACACCAGCCAAATGGCCCCACCAGACCGGCAAGATTAGCTTCGACGACGCAGATCTGGAGGGGCTGATCCTCTCCCACGACGAAGCTCTTATTATTGAGTTGCGAGTAAACAAATTCGCTGTCGAACGCATTCTGGTTGACTAGGGGAGCACATTAGAGATAATGTACTACAAGACGTTTCTGAAACTCGACTTCATGAATTCAAATCTATTGCTAGTAGCATACCCGTTGTTCAGCTTCAATGCAAATCCAGAATACCCTCTGGGCAAGGTCAAGGTTGTTGTATGTGCAGGCACTAGGATGCTCGATGTGGAGTTTCTAGTTGTTAAACTGCCATCGTCGTACAACATTATTATGGGAAGAACCTGGCTGCACGCAATGCAAGCCGTACCAAGCACCTATCACCAGCTACTTTGCTTCCCAACATAACATGGCATTGAGTAGATTCAAGGCTCTCAGAAGTCAGCAAAGGATTGCCACCTTATTGCTTTCGACAAACAGCTAAGGGAGCTAGAGGTCAATTCAATTAAAACTCTGGATCGAGAGAACCTCGAGGATGTTGGAAACCCCCCCTGATAAGGTAACTGAGGATCTCGTGCGAATTGAACTCGTGCATGAACCAAATAAATTCTTCCTAATCGGCGCCTGCTTGAATGTCGACGAATGCCAAGAGTTAATTTCGTTCCTAATTGGCAATAGTGATGTATTTGCCTGGACGCCTTACGAAATGTTGGGAGTGGACCCCAGTATAGCACAGTACCGTTTGAATGTGGACCCAAAGGTTAAGCCCATCATCTAGAAGAGTCACCGATTGGCAGCAGAACATACTTTAGCCTTTGTCGAAGAAATTGACAAGCTCCTAGAGGCCGACGCAACCCGCAAAGTGAATTACCCCACCTGATTGTCCAACATTGTTATTATAAAGAAGAAAAATGGGTCTTGGCATATCTACGTGGACTTCACGGACCTGAATAAGACCTGTCCCAAGGATTATTTCCCTCTCCCCTGAATCGACCAACTAGTGGACGCAAGTGCGCATCATCAATGTATGAGCTTCTTGGACGCATACAAGGGATACCATGAAATAGCCATGCATCCTGAGAATCAGGAAAAAAATGACATTCCTCACCCTGAAGGGCACTTATTGTTATAAAGTCATGCCCTTTGGCCTGAAGAATGCTGAGGCAACCTATCAAAGGCTTGTCACCACCATATTTAAGGAGCAACTTGGCCATACCATGGAGGTGTACATCGATGATATGGGGGCAAAGACCAAAGAAAAGCATGTCCACTTAGCTGACTTGACCACAACCTTCGACATCCTCCGAAAATACAGGATAAAACTTAACGCTTCAAACTGTGCATTTGATATCAGATCTGGCACATTCCTGGGCTATATTGTGAACTATAATGGAATAGAGGCTAATACGAAACAAATTACAACAATCTTGAAAGCTTATCTCTGTTCAATACCGCTCTTGACAACTCCATCACTAGGCGACACACTCATCTTGTACCTTGCAGTCTCAGATCGTGCGATCAGCGCTGTACTGCTCAAAGAAGAGCTAGGAGAGAAACAACCCATTTTCTACATTAGTAGGGCGATAGTGGATGCCGAGACGCGATACCTACCACTGGAAAAGTTTATTTTGGCCCGGGTGGTGCCACCAGGAAATTAATGCACTATTTCCAGGCCCATACAATAACCGTGCTAATGGACTACCCTCTCTGAATAGTACTGCGTAGTGTGGAATCATCAGGGCGCGTCTCCAAATAGGCGTTAGAACTCGGCCAATATGACATTGAATTCTCTCCCAGTACGACTATCAAGGGGCAGGTTTTGATCGACTTCGTTGCTGAATTTACTGGCTGTCACGTCGACTTAAAGCCAAAGCAACTGGTTTTCCAACCCCAACAGGGGTAGAGGATGTATGTTGGAGATATTTGGCAGATGTACTACAATGGTTCATCCAACCAGCGTGGTTGTGGGACCGGAGTAGTAATTATGACTCTTAAGGTTGTTGCAATTGAGCAAGCGGTCAAGCTCAGCTTCGATTCATCAAATAACGAAGTCGTATATGAGGCTTTTCTTATCGGCCTTCGTAACGCGCTTCGACTTGGTGCTAAGCGGTTACAGGTTTTCTACGATACAAAGTTGGTTATCAATCAATTAAATGGGGAGTATGCAGCTAGGAACGATCGAAGTTTGACCACCATGAGCTAAATCAAATTACCCATGACCAAAATACCCATGCAGATGCTCTTGCTTGCTTAGCTTCTACCATCAATTTGGAGGTTAAATGGACCATTGAGATGGGATTCGTTAGTGAGCCGAGTATTGGTCTCCCGGATTCTGTTTGCATCAATGTTATTGACCTAGGATCGAGTTGGATGGATCTCATTACCGTATTTTTATCTTTAGAACAGCTGCCCGTGGATAAGAAAAAGGCCCATAAGCTGCGGAATAAGGCCCTACGCTATTATTTAGACCCCCACGGAAAGCTCTATAAAAATTCTCTCTCAGGGCTGTATCTGGAATGTCTGCACCCAGACTTGGTAGAGGATTTCTTGGCTGAAATACATGAAGGCAGTTACGGCGCCCAATTTGGATGGCGTTTGCTAGCCCACCGAGCTGTAACCCAGGTGTATTACTGGTCTACCATGCAGACTGATGCAGAGAACTAGGTAAAGAAGTGTGGGCAATGCCAAAAATTGTCTCCCTTGACTCATCTACCCGCGGAAGAACTGAACTCCCCTTGGTCTTTTGCTTAATGGGGTTTGGACATCGTCGGACCACTGCTAAGAGCTCCGAGAAACAAATGATTCTTGATTGTTGCAATGGATTACTTCACGAAATAGGTCGAGACGGAACCATTGGCGCATATCCGAGACGTAGATGTCAAACGTTTTTTCTGGAAGAACATTATAACTAGATTTGGCATACCACGAGCGCTCATATCCGACAACAGCACCAAATTCGACTGCGGTGTCTCTCGTGAGTTGTGCGACACATATGGCAGAAGACCATACTTCTCCTCACCAGCCTATCCCCAGAGCAATGGCCAAGACGAGGCCTCCAATAAAGTGATCCTGGATAGAGTCAAGAAACGGTTAGAAAAGGCCAAGGGCAAGTGGATTGAAGAGCTGCTTAGTGTACTTTGGGCCCATCGCACTACTCCAAGGCGACTTACTAGCAAAACACTGTTCACCTTATGTTTTAGAACTGAAGCTATTATTCCCCTTGAAATCGGCCTGCTCACTCTAAGATCAAAAGCATCTGACACAGGATAAAATGACATGATGTTGGCCTTGGATTTGAATTTGATTGAGGAATGTCGTGATCGGGCTCTTGTGCATATGGCGCTATCAGCAGTAGCTCGGCAAATCATATAATCAGTGTGTACAACTGCGCTATTACGTCCCCGTAGAGTTAGTTCTCAAAAAAGTGCTTCCTGGCACTAAAAATCCGGCCAACGGCAAGCTGGGCTCCAATTGGCATGACCTATATCAGATTGACTCAATTGCTGGGGCAGAGGTATATCGGCTCTCAGACATGGCTAGCAAAAAGCTTCATCGACCATGGAATGCCACCCACTTATGCAAATTTAACCGATATGGGAACTGTCCATGCTTTTTGGCTTTTTGAAGTATGTAGCAATCACGTGTTTATCTTCTATTTCCGCTAATATGTATATATTTATTCAGTCCATCAATGACTTTTGCTTGGCTTTTATTCGCTTGTATCTTATACGAATGGTAAAGAAGACTCCGAATTGAGAGCGCCCCTCGTGCCTAGCATGATTGGCCGAACAACCCTCTGAATTCGGAGTGCCCTTTGTGCTTGCACAATTGGCCATCAATGAAAGACTCTGAATTCAGAGCGCCCCTCGTGCGTGGCGCGATTGGCCGTATAAGACTTTGAATTTGGAGCACCCCTCGTGCTTGGCACGATTGGCCGAACAAGCGTTCGAAATTCGGAGCGCCCCTTGTGCTTGGCGTGATCGGCTAAACAAGCCTCCGAATTTGGAGCACCCTTTGTGCTTGCACAATTGGCCATCGATTAAAGACTCCGAATTTGAAGCACCCTCATGCCTGGCATGATCGGTCGAATAAGACTTCAAATTCGGAGTGCCCCTTGTGCTTGGGATGATCGGCCGAACAAACCTCCTAATTCAGAGCGCCTTTTATGCATAGCAGAATTGGCCATCAATTAAAGACTCCGAATTCGAAGTGCCCTTTGTGCTTGGCATAATTGGCCATTGATAAGATACTCCGAATTCGGTGCAATTATTAACCTTTCATAAATTGGCATGATGAAATCGGCAGAATAACAAGTAATTACTTTTTTCCGTTTTGCATTCTATAAAGTGCTCTTGCAAGTGCCATACATCATATTGGGTCAAAGAGACAAACACGATATCACTAAAGTCCATTACACACAATTTATTAAAGTAAAAGCAAAAGAAATATAAAGGTCTAAATCCATTAAGCTACTCAAGCTCTCTCAGAAGTTGCCATAGCCTCCCCGTCATCAGCCTCTTCTTCATCGTCCGTTTTCTCGGCGTCATAGGCCTCAAACGGAAATTTGTAATTTTGGTACAAGGGTGATGCCGAGTCAATACTCGTAGCTTGAAGCGTCTTGATCTATCCGTGTTTGAACCCGCGGTTCTCACATTGACATAAATCATCGACCAACTTTTCCTTCGTCTTTGTAATACCAATTTTTTGCCCATTAAAGAAACCTTCCTTATAGGCGCGCGATCGTATGGCCTCTTTGGCAAACACAGCCACCGTGTCTCGATCGGCAATAGCGTGATCAATTAGCCACTGGTTCACTTTATCGGTAACAGCTGTAGTCGCCAATACCAAAGGCTGTTTTTCGGCAGCCCTGACTTTCTGCCATTCACTCTCAGCCTTCTCTGCACGACATTCTAAATCATGAATTCGACCGTTCTTCTGCGCTATCTCTTTCTTTGCGGTCTGCAGGTGCATGCCGGTCTCATATGCATAGTAGAGCCCTTTGAGGGTCCCATGGACACCCTTTCTGAACACTTCGTAGTCGTTTCGCTCAATCATGGACTGCTGAACTTCGGGCGGAAATATTTGCCTAGCAAAATCCACTGCTACGTTCGGATCATGAACGATCGAGTCTACTCAGTCATGGGTTTGTTGCCAATAAAGACAGTGAAGCTTAGAGGGCGTGGCGGTGTACTCGACTCGTGTCGCCTAGGCCTTTCGCTACTTTTTTGCTGCATCTCGCCCCTGCGCTTTCTCTACTTCACCCCTTCTTGGCTACCTATTTCGACGACGAGGTGAGCGACGTCTCCCCCGCTCCTCTAAAGCTACCGTACTCGTTCTGGTAGCATCGCCACCCTCTCCGCGATTCATCTCTGCCTCCAGTTTCGACAAAATTTTTCCTTCACCTTTGCTGTTAAAGAATAACCTGCTAGACATATGTATACATTGTTCACTGCACAAGGCTTCTACCTCTACTTTGTTTGCTAGCCACTTCGTGGTTTGACAGTAAAACATTTTTGGGGTTGCACATCATCTATTTAACGACACCCCCTACATTAATGACAGTGCATCTTTTACGATGCACCCACATTGCCAAAATGCACACCTTGCCGTTACTTCGGCATTACGTGCGCCACAACGGTAGTGGCAACCCATGTTCAACTGGGGCAAGGGCATATATATGAATCTATTTAGCCTATTCCTTCATTCGCCAAATTTCTCCACTGCCCCACTTGAACGTCCATTGATCTTCCATGTATTCGGCACTACGTGCGTCATCAACGGCGGTGGACACCCATGTTCAACTGGGGCAGGGGTAGATATGTGAATCTATTCGGCCTCTTCCTTCATTTGATAAATTTCTCCACTGCCTAACTTGAATGTCCAACGATCTTCCATTTATTTGGCACTACGTGCATCATCAACGATGGTGGAAATCCATGTTCAACTAGGATATGGGCAGATATGTGAATCTATTCGGCCTCTTCCTTCATTCACTGAATTTCTCCACTACCCCACTTGAACGTCCACTGATCTTCCATTTATTTGGCACTACGTGCGTCATCAATGGCGGTGGAAACCCATGTTCAACTGGGGTAGGGGCAGATATGTGAATCTATTCGGCCTCTTCTTCATTCGCCAAATTTCTCCACTGCCCCCCTTAACTATTAAAGCTGCTAGTCTTGCGCTTATTCGAGACTAAGTGCATTAGGCACTCCCTACATTATCTGAACATGGCCAAATTAGCTACCAAGGTTAACTTATGCTGGGTAGCCTTTTTTATTCATCATTTAAACATTCATTAAGATTCAAACAACTCGTTATCAAAACAGGCATTTTCATTCGTAAACTGTACTTCAACCATGCGCCACTTTATCAATGAAAATGACCGACTTCTACAATAAAAAGTGTACAAGTACAAAGAAAGCTTCAAAAACAACATGCAAATGACGTCCTTATAGGAGAACAAAACAAAACAAAAGTACAGACAAAGCTAAATGAATTAACTTCAAACTCCTCTGGATCGGACTCTAGGGGCTCCACCTCCAACTGCTCATAAGGAATTGGTTGCTCAAGCGTTACGTTGGTAGCCGCCAGAGACTTCAGCCAGGCATGCTTGAAGACGTGGTTCTCAAACTTCAGCGCCTCGCCTGCATATAGCTCTTTTGTTTCCATTTCTCCGGCTTCGTATGCTTTAGTCGCAACGGCCTCCGCACATGCCTACGCCTCTTTCAATTTCTCTAACTCGGCCTTTAATTTGGCATTTTCTTCCTTAGCTAACTTTAATTCGTGATCTATACTGTTTGCCCTTTCTTCGGCAGCCCGAAAGAGCATATCGACGTGTTTCGTTCTCTCCTATTCAACATTCGCCCTCATCTGTTCTTCATCAGCTCTTTTGGATTCGACTTCTGCCTTCTGTGTCGCCATTAGGAAGTTGGCTATAGCAGTTTTGGCCTTGCGTTTTTCCTCTACAAGTTTTCCTTCTAGAACTCCGAGTCTCTCCATGACGTCGTAGTGTCGATGACTGATTTCTATGATTCTCCCTGCCGCCTACCAAACATGATATAACAAAGTTAGTATTCAGCACAAAAACGATGTATACAATCCAAAGTGACTTACCAATATTTCCAATTATGCCACCAAAGCAATGGAAACGACATCTGGCTCGGCACGAAAGGTGCATTTGTCAGACGGAAGTGAAAGCGTCGACGGAACACATAATGTGACGGCAGGATCTTTGATGGCTGATTCACTGGCCAGAATTTGCAAACTCTTCATCCTGGGCTAGATGATGAATGGCTCAGCCAAGTCCAGAAAAAATGCCTTCTTCCTTTGCCGTTTGTCAATTGGTTCGTCTGATGATTCAGTAAGGGTTTTGACGGGCCATTTTTCACCTCTTTGCTGAGTCTGATCAGAGCCCGAAGTTTTTGTTTGTTGCTGACTAGGTACTTCGGAAACTACATCCACAATCAGCTGTGTAGTTTCTGGAATGGCCGCTGGAGGGGGAGTTTCCAGACCACCCCCAGCTCTGGCTCTCCTCCCTGCTGCAATTTTTTCGACATTCCTTCATCTGGAGAATTGGGCAAGTGACTCTCCGCCCATCTCTTTAGACTTTGACCCAGGAAAATCTTCTAATTTGGTGAAAATATCATTTTCATGTGAGGCAACTACAGCTTGGCCAGAAGTAAAGGACTGGCCGCTACCCTCTGCGATAAACTGCTCAAATGCCAACTCAGGCTCCTTGTTTAAATCTTGGTCTTCCAAATGGGCTTCTGGTCCAGACTCTTCACCATCTGCATCCTCTTCTTCTAGACGGTCTTCGGGTCTAGCCTCTTCGGCGTTTGAACCTTCGAGGCCAATATCCTTAAAGCTTTTGAAATTAGGGAAGGCAAGTGTCGTTAGTTGCTGTTCTCCCCTCAGCACAGAAATATGGTCGGTGGCCGAAAACGTTGATTAGGTGGGATCATACTTTAACAGAATATGAGCGGCGCGCCCTTGTCCTTAAAGATTTGAACACCCTTAGTATTTAAGGACTGTCTTCACCTGACTCAGAACGACTTTGTCTACCAAAGAGAGGACTCTTTTTAAGTCGTTACCTGCACACAACTGGGTCAGTACTGTATTTTCAAGCTGAATAGATCTTATTTTAAACCAACTATTTAGCCACCTGGCTCGCCTTTCCATCTTGGCACAGGGTCTTGGCGATCCTCTCCCTCGCCAAATTCTCAATTGCCTCGAACGGCGACCATAATATCGTTAACTCTTTTTCCAGAGCTAGGAAGCATAGTCACCAAGTGGTGATCTATATCCTGCGCTTTGAGAAAATAACGGCCTTGATGACCAGTTGACTTCGCTATGACATAGCAGTGCCGAATAGCTAGAATCCCCAGGTTGAGCCCAAGTAGGCGGTTCAGTTTTACTAAACTCATGATTATACGATAGAAGTTCACATTGGGTTGAGAAGGCAAGAGACCCCAGTAGTGCAGGATAGTCCTGAGGAATGGGTGTAAGGGGAAACGGACCCCACCGCTAGCAATTGACAGAAGAGGAAAAATAATGGTGTTTGCATCCGTTCTCTCCATAACAACCACACTGTCTACAACGAGGGACAGTTAGACGTCATCTGGAATGGAATAGTGACGGCAGAAAGCGGCAATTCGTTCCTCAGAGAGGAGAGCTTTCAGATGAGTCGCCATTCCAGATAGAAATGAAGACACACAAATAAACAAATTACAAAAAGGGACTGGAATACGAACAAAAGAGAGAGAGAGGGGGGACTTACAGGTTAGAGCGAAAGCGCGATAGGAAGCAAGAGTTGCAAATCGTAAGAGTCTTGTGAAGAATGAAGAATGGAATGAGGAATGTCAAAGAGCCAAGGTTCAACACATACGGAGGGACAGTTTTTAAATCACATTAAATGAATGTCAAAACACGAAGGGGCAGGAAGCAATGATGATATCATATCGCGTCTGTTCGGACGCATAAGCAATAAAAAGCGCGCGAGCATTGTATTCTCGACTATCGAGGTTCGTCAAGTCTATGAGCCGAAAAAGTAGACACCGACCACGCTGAATAACGAATGTTAATCGGATGTTCGGGTGGCAATTGTGGTGGCCGAGTAAATGGATTATTATTTTTTATTATTTATGATTAAGTGCTCGTCAGATGGCCGAATATAAGTTGGCCATGCTGGGTCAGGCAAGTAGAGAAGTCGAGTACGAATAAGTTATGAATGCCGTAGGAGCCGACTATACCCTTTCATATATGGAAGGCCCAGGGATAGGATTAAAGCCCAGGAAGTAGTGGGCCCACAAATGGCCCCTGGAGGAATCATTATAAAAGGAAGATCCATGCTTAAGGAGGAAGGATCGGGAAAAAAGTAATAGAGAGAGGATTAAGAGGTTCTGTTTGGACGAAAGAGTATTTCTAAATCCATTTCACCGCAATGCACAAATTGAGCCGAAGAGGCTCCCTGATTGGCCCTTGACGTCTGACGCACCAAATGTGCCACCCGACTGAGGGCAAAACCTCCTCACGTGCGTCGACTACCCACACTGATAACAGGTAGGCAACTGCCACCACCCCTGACTCTGGCTCTAAAAATGAGTCTCTGATGGTGCAGATTGCTGCCTTCCTTCCTTCTTTGGCCAAACAATAGACTTATGACCTAGCTGGCGACACTTGAAATAGGTGATCCCTCCTTGACCACCCTTCCCTGACCCGGAACCCGGTATAGGAAAAGTGGACCTAGATTGTGCTCCCTAGAACTACCGTGGGTTGGAACCCCTCTGCCTCTTATTGCCCCGAGTCTCTCCCTGAACCTCCTGACCCCTCTGCTTGGAGCCCCTCATCCGTTCCTCTTCCGTCTGGATCAAGGTTTCCAAGTGAGTTGCCGCCTCTACAAGGTGACCGTAATCCCTAATCATGGACACAACTACCTTAAAAAGAAGTCTGGTCATCAGCCTCTTCTCAAACTCCAAGCAACGACGTTCCTCCGCCGCTACCAGCTCTGGTGCAAATCTCAACAAATTAGCGAACGTAGCCTCAAACTCGGCCACCGGTGTGTTCAACTATTTGAGCTTCAAGAATTGCTCCCTCAACGTCTTCCTAACAGTGTGTAATGCCCCAACCCTTCACATGTCATCAATATTGTTCGCTTTGGGCCACACCCAGACAGATTTGTTCTTCCTAGTGGGTCATCCATCCCAGAACTACTCTAGCCTAAGCACGCTTAACTGAGGAGTTCTGCTAGGAATTTCACCACCTGGGAAAATGCATCGATGCTATATAAGGGTCTAGGTTTTTACTTTTATAGCCCAGGAACTCCCCCTCCATTCCCGATGTGGGACACCGAGAACTTACAATCCACCCTTCTTAGGGCTGCACGTCCTCATGCAGTAGCTTGCTAGCTCACAAGCTCACCCACATGCACCGAGAGACGCTAGGGGCCCACATTCGGTGTTTCAGAGAGCCGACTCTGATACCATTTGTAACGCTCCAAATTGGTGCGGGCGTGGCCCAAAGCGAACAATATCAATGACATGTGAAGGGTTGGGGCAATACACAGTGGGATGCAAAAGCTTGTCCTGGAAGGCGTTGACAAAAGCCTCCTAAGTCCCTCTAATGCATCCCCGCACAAACTTCCACTACCAACTCGCATCTCCCTTCAGTTGGAAGGATGCCAATGTCACTCTTAACCCATCGTCCTCGATGCCAAGCATCTTGAATGTCTTCACTATCTGCTCGAGCCATTCATCCGCTTTCAAGGGCTCTTTCGGATCCCCTATAAACTCATCCGGATTAGACTGGAAAAATGCCCTCTTCAAGAATAACGGTCGTGCCTTAGCAACATGGGCTCTCAACCCTGAGAATGTCCATGGATTCCCACAATGCTCCAGCCATTTCTCGGGACAAAGCGCCCATGGCCTACTGACTAACCGGTTCGGCCACATTGGCCTGACCAAGCCCTTGCTCCAGTGTTGGAACTTCATCCGGTAGCGGCACCTCCTACCGTCTATGCTTGCTGTGCCTATTGTTACCACACCCACGTCCTGACATCCTAATAAAGGTAACACTAGAGATTAGCACATTTATAAATGTGTCGAAGTTAACTCACTCATGTCCTAATGTTGTGGACAACATATAATTCACTCCACATAGGCACACAATCACATAAACACATACAAATTTCCTTTCTAGATAATGATCATTCCACGGCTCTGCCAGAGTTCCAATTAGAAATAGGAGTGATCAAGTGCTCTTCTAACAGGACTTCTAGAAACCTGCAGACCTAATCAATATCTTAGAAATTAAATTACATACCCACTTAATCACATAAACATGTTATCACATAGCACAACATATATATAACCATCTCTATCAAGTGAGATAAACTCATTGTGGTAAAAACCACTTCCCATGTACCCAAAGTATTCAAACCTAGTACGCTCTGATACCAAGTTGTAAAGCCCTGAAATAAATACAATAACTCGTCTGTAACGTTAATAAATAACAACAAATGATAGAGTAATTATCTTTCATTAGTTTCCAATAAAGTTTTATAGCGATTCCGATTTTGACCCAAGTCATTTGATATTCCGGACTCGGGTTTTATGGTTTTTGAATATTTTTCTTGTCTTTTCTCCCTTGTTCCTACTTGAATTTGGTTATTGGCTTGTAGTGGTTGTGTTTGAAATAAGTTGGTTGCCTAGTTTTCAAATCTTGTGTTGCCTAGAATTTTGCTCTTCCGCTCGAGCGGCACTTCTTGCACTCAAGTGGGCTTTGTGAACTCTCAGTACTTTTGCAGGTTTACAAAAATACTGGGAGAGCGTGTTATATGCTGGAGCGGCATTTCCAACGCTCGAGCGGGTGGACGCTAGAGATGCCTTTCTTGTGCTTGAGCGATGGTCTTCTGTCTGCAAAACTGCTGGAAGTGTGTGTTTTACGCTCTATGGACTTGTCTTTTTCTCGTGCCCCCCCTTTTCGAAAAAGGGTTTGAAAAGAAGGCCTCATAGTTCGGACTCTCGCGGTTTTGAATCTAGTATCACAAGTGCAATATGAAACTGATAAACACCAAAGCGTCCAATCCGACAAATCTTTTTGGAAAATCGATTTTAAATCAAATAATGTCAAAATTTGATTGCTTTGCCAGATTACAGAACCGCCACCTATATATTTTTTATTTTGGGAAAATTTAGGGAACTCTGACTCGTGCCAAAGGCCACGTGTCTGTCATCACTAAAGTTTTCTCGGCTTGGGAACTTGGATACGAGGGGGAAAGGTCATGAATTGAGCACCCCCGCTCGTCCGATCAAAGATCGGCCTCTACTAATCATGATATGTTTTTGGTAAACATTATGTGTTCTTGTTTTGGTTATTAAACTATCATTACTATGTGATGCACACAAGCAAGTATAGACTAGTCGCAAGACTTGGAACAATTCAACTCATGTTTGTTTTCGAAAATGGATTGAATTTGCCACCCTCAAGTGGGCTTAAAGATGCGGGTTTGCCACCAAACATGGTGGGCTTAAAACATGATTTGCCACAACAAAGTGGGCTTAAAACATACATTCATTGAATTGTTCCAATTCAAGCAACAAAGCGTCTATCCACAAGCATTCAAGCAATTTAGCGCTTAAGCACATAGCCTCATGGCAAGCATGCAAAATATGGCAATATGGCAATCACACTCATGCAAGTATGCTAAAGCATAAAGACTCACCGAGTACTCTAAGCTTGGAAAAACAAAGTTAGAAAAAAAAATGCATGATTCCTAACTATGTTAAATGACTAATGCAACACATGCAATAATGCAACTAAATAGGCTCGGCTATCTAATCATGGTATTTGCAACACTTTGATAGCATGCTTTGAAACACATATTCAAAGAAGTATTGAAATTGCAATGCAGTTTGAATGATGCGCCGAGCCTCGGTGCATGTAAGACAAATGAATGGATGCAAACATGCAAGCATAAGGTATGCTAATTTAAACATGATCCCTAATCTAACCATTGAAAGCGATTAAATAAAAGGGAGAAAGACGCGGGGTTGGAAAACATGCACACATGCACGCACACTTATTACAACATTATGCCCTTGCGAAGGAGGGTCCAAATGAATAAGCTAAGCTAATCTAAGCTAAGATAATTAAACTAATTAGACTAATTATTACAAACCAATTGAATAACTAGTAAACTAATTAATTAAAACAAATTCACACTTTAACTAATCATGCAAAGCATTAAAACTACACTGGCACAGCTCTGCTTCGAGGAGTAGAAGATGCATGTGCTCGGTTTTCGCCCTGAAAAGCCACCGTTTTGCTCTTGAGAGGCTTTGTTTGCAGGGTTGAACATACTTCAGAAACTTTCTACTACACCTTACCAAATCACTATTGAGGATTACACCAGTGGCCTGCTGGCCATGGGGGGTTGCTGCTGACCCTCTGTCATCCAAAAGTGTGCCTTGCCGACCATAAATAAGGCACTGCCGGCCATTGATGCTCTGAGTCACCACACTGCAACAGATCACAAACAGAGCAAAATGAAAGTTTTTCCAAAGGTTTATTTGTACTGTACCCCTCCTTATAATCTCAAAACCTCAAAGGAGTGACACACTTGGATGTAAAACCACCAACTAAGCACTTTCAATGCATGATGGCCAAGGAACCAAGGAGTACAATTTCATTGTATGCAAAAACAAGACTCAAGACCATCACCTTATCATGTGTGATCAAAGGCAATGGAGACCAAGGAGATTGGCTCATTTCATCACTTTGAGTATGAAATGCCCCAATCTTCCTCGTGTTCAATATAACATCCGATTGAACACATGCAATGCAACAAAATATGCTTATCTTGCTCAAGTTTTACTTATCACTTTTGTTTACTCATTTTAATTACCAACTCATTCTTTAATTGATTAAGTCCAAGGTGAGTGTTCTCTAATGGAAAAGGTGTCAACCAAGGGATGATTTAAGGCATGAGAGAGATCATGCCTTTGGTTAGTAGAAACCCTCAAAAGAGGATTAAAACCATTAAGCACAACTCTGAATCTCAAGCTTAAGCACAACCCGAAGATTAAGCAACGCTCAAAGCAAATAAAAAAGTGATGAAATGAGGGAGGTAGCAGAGATTGTATGTGCTGAAATTAGGATGCAAAAAGGACTAAAACATGCTTTCAACTCAAAATAATGATGATCAAAGCATTAAAACATCAAACTAATGAAGGAAATTGCACTACAACCATACAAGGCAAAGCTCAAGGGACTTAACCAGCCCCAAACAGAGCTAAAACAAGTTAGAATAGTAGCAAAAATATGTTGAGATCAAGTTACAAAGTGCTAGAAAAACATGCTCATATGTTAAGATATCTAGGCATGCAAACAAGACACAAGGAGGGGAGGCTAACCCCTCCAATTTTGGACTTCAAAACAAATTTTTTGCCACTAAAATAACTCTGATTTTCAATGGTTGAAAGGCCCAAAAATTTTGATTTAAAGGGGATGAAAGATGGCACAACAACTTAACAATCAAGCAACAAGATGGGGGGATCACCCCTAACTCCAAATAAACCTCAAACCACCATTTTCAAACCATAAAAACAAAGGATTTTAGAGGTCAAAACCAGTCTTAAAACGGTATGTAAAGATGACAAAACAAGTATTTAAATAAAGCTCAAAACACAATTGTTCTACCTCTTGAAGACAAGATGCAATTTAGGCACCAAAATCAAGCCAAAATCCTCTTCTGGAGCTCAAAGAGGGCCTCAAGTAACCTCAACTCAATGGTGATCAAGTTTGATCAAGGGTCTATGTGCAAAAGCAAAGAGAAACTAGGCTATAAGGCACAAAATATCAAGAGAGAGAGAATTTTTTTGTCTTGAAAATTTTTCTAACCTTTGCACATGCACGAGAGGGGCTATATATATAGAAAATACAAAATCCCCTCATAAAGATCTAGCCACACACGTGTTGGAAGATGCTTCAATCTATGCAAACAGCTGGCACAAAATATCACAAAATATCTACTGGAGCATTACTGGCCGACCAGTCATCAGTGATGGCTGGCAGGGCTTCATTGATGGCCGGCAAGGCACATCAATGGCCGGTAGGCCAAGAGCCATGGCCAGTAGCCCTCAAGGATGGCTGGCAGGCCATCAACAACATGATGCTCAAAAGACCTAAACACGGTCCAAAGATGAGACAGAATGTGGCGTTCCACTACAGACTTTGAGTGCTCAACGAGAAATCAGACTCATTGGTCGGCTATACTTGCAAGAACATCCAAGTCTTAAAGGGGCCGTAAAAAATGGGGTGTCTACAGTTGCCCCTCTTTGATAGAACTCAGAGTCATGAAATGGCGTGAGTGAATGTCAAAGCCCAGAGACGACCTGTAGACACCCCATTTTTGATCGACCTTAAGACTCAGACATCATCGATTGAGCGCTTGGTGATTGCGCATGTTGTGCTCGTTTCGAGGTTTCGGAGTTTTTGCCTGAGAGCCTTGCCTCCGGGCCTCTGAACTCTTTGTGCTTCGGCTCGGTTTGCGGACCAAGCATTGTTTTCCTTGCCTGAGGGAAGGACAAGTCTTGTAGGCCCCCTCTTGTGGTCGTAGACCACTTTTCCCGTTTGGAGACCAGTTTTCAGTTTTCGGAGCCTTCGGCCGCGTGCCTTGTCTCGGGACCGCTTAATGTTCTCCGTTTGGTGTGGTTTTTGAACCACACATTGTTTCCTTGGCCTAGAGGGCCACTGTGGTTTGGAAGACCACTTTTGGTGCTCGACAGCTAGTTTTCCTGGCTGCGCGCCTTGCCTTCCAAACTTTTGTCTTGCATCCGTTTTGGTTTGTTTTTGGTACAAACCTTATTTTCCTTGTTTGGAAGGTGGTACAAGGGTGGGAGAGCAGTTCTTCCCCTTGGAGACCACTTTTCTTCCCGCCAGCCAGTTTTCTGGCCAGGAAACTGGTTTTCTTGGTCTTTGGACCATCTTTTCTGGTCGGCCTCCACACCTTTTGCTTTCTTTGATGCTGCTGACCATCTCCCACCATGGCCGACCAGTTGTCTTCTTGGGAGACCACTTAAAGTGGTCGACTGACCACTTAAAGTAGCTGGCCGACCACTTCAAGTGGTCGGCTGCTTTTTGTCACATTTTTGGAGATATTTTTGGCCAGCTGGCACAGCTAGAGAGCACTAGAACCATCCTCCATACACGTGTATGGAGGGATGGCCTTGAGCCTTAGCTTCTTCAAGAAGCTTGTGCTTTTGCTCTCTATAAGTGGGAGGCTCCCCCTCCCTCCTCCAGGTTCAGTTTTTTGGGTTAGAGAGTGATAGATACACCTTTATCTCTATATCTCTCTCTTTGCTTCATTTTTGTGCCTTAAAGTGTCATTTTGTCTCACTTTTGTACACAAACACACACTCAAACACCATACTCTTGGAGCTGAGGTCCCTTGATGTTGTTTTTGGAGTTTTTGGACTGGTTTGAGCTTAAAGAAGCTACTGGAGTTGCAGCTTTGAAGGTGGTCTTCAAGGGTGAGCTTTTAACATTTTAAACCCCCATTTTTGCTTAAGCTTTTAGCCCTACTTGCATGCTATTTTAAGCTTAACTCTTAACTACAAAAAGTTCTGAATTTTGGTGCTTAAGATCTTTGTTTAAGGTCACTTTTGTATTTGGGGTTGTTTACTCCCTCTTAGGCCTTGTTTGGCCTTGCTTTTGTGCCTTCTTTGTGAGCTTTTGGGACCACCTTGTTTTGGCCTTCTCACCACTGAAATCCAAAGGAATTTCAGTGGTGGGGATGGTGTTTTGAGGTCCCAAAAAGGAGAGGGTCATCCCCTCTCCTTGTGTCTTCAATACTTGTCTTGAATGCCTTATGTGTGAGCATGTTTGTTAAGTTTATGTTGGCAATATCTTAGCTTGTATTTGGGCTTATTTTGCTGAGGCATACCACTATTTTTACTTGGTTTGGTCACTCCATGCATGGTTTATACACTTGCAGTGTAAATCTCATAAACTAGCTTTGTATGCACCATGAAGTAGCATGTCATTCTAGCTTGCCTTGAGTCCATTTAAGCTTGTTTTTAGTGATGTTTTGCCATGTCATACCTCTGTTAGGGTTTGGTTTGGTCACCTCTTGCATGCTCCATGCACTTGTAGTGCATTTCCATGAATTAGCCTAACATGCATCATGCTTTAACATGTCATTCTAGCATGCTTTTGGCTTAACTTCAAGAAGCTTTTGTCCATGTTTTAGCATGCTCTAGCTCTGATTTTGGTTGTTTTGTCCATGCATGACTTGCTTTGTATAGCCATGGTTCAATCTAGCTTGTTAGCTTTGTGCACCAAGTGCACTAGTATGCATTGCTTGGACTATTTGAATGATTTGGCATCATTTATTATGTGATTTCAGTCCATGTTTCATGCTCATGCACTTGCATTTATCACTCATTCAATGCGTTGGAGGGTTTGCCCATTTATGCCTTAACATGAATCATTGCGTATGCCTTAGCTTGCGAGCCATCATTTCATTGTGTTTTTGGGGTTATCTTGCTATGATATAACTCTGATTTTTGTTGGTTAAGTCATCCTATGCTTGGTCTTAATAGGTGTAGCGTAATCCACCTTATTTGCCTTGTATGCATCATGCCTTATGCCCTTCATGCTAGCTTGTTTTGGCTTCCTTCCATGCATGTTTTAGTATCATTTTGACATGTTCTAGGACTATTTTTGGGTTGCCTTTGCCATATCCTTTATGCTTTGTATAGTTGTAGTGCAATTGGCCTTGCTAGCTTTTTGTTTTGTTGACTCATGCATGCTATCTTTGAGCTATTTAGATGATTTGGCATCATTTAATACTTCATTTTAGAGCTTATAGCATTGTCATGTTCCCACTTCTTTCATGCTTTGAATGCCTTTAAGTGTTGTGCATTGTTGTCTTACTTATGGCCTGGCATGTACGCCATCTTGCCTAGGCCTTTGAGCCCCTAACTTAGCATGTTTTGGTCCATGTTTAGACCTATTTGAGCTCTGTTTGTGGTTGGTTCATGCATATGTGCCATGTATTGCATGTCTCCTTTGTAGTCCTCTTTGCTAGCTTTCATGCTTTAGGACCTTTGCATGCTATACTTGTGTTTGTTTGAATGATTGGGCATCATTTCTTACTTAATTTCAGTGCATTTAGTGTTGTTACACTTCCGCATTTATCACTCATTGAGCCTTCTTGAGGGTTGTGCTCTTAGGCCTACTTGGTTGGCCAATGCATTGTGCATTGTGCATGCATGCTTTGTATTTTGTGCCTTTATTTTGGTGTTATGGCCACTGATTTGGGCATGGTTGAGGTCTACCCACATTCGGTTTAAGTCCATTGAGCATTGTGTATACCATGTTACATCGCATCGTGCATGTTATGTTATTGTTTGCATTGCGCATGCCATGCTCTTGATTTGCATTGAGTATGCCATGATCATATTGCATTGAGTATGCTTATGTTGTCTTGCATTGAGTATGCATGCATTAGCATTGTGCATGTCATTAGCCTTGTTAGGTTGTTCATGTTGCATTGCATGTTTGCTTGCTCAAGTCATATTTGCATATTTGCATGCTTGTGTTGCATTGCATTTTCGCATATTCCATGTTACATAGCATTGTGCATGCCATGTTATGTGTTGCATTTTGTTTGGAATAAGTGTTAGTCCAAACACGAGAAACGAGGGGCGTTTCATACTTAAAGGGATGAAACATGCCTCAATTCTCGGTCACCGACGCTCTTGATCATACATGATAGAGTTTTAGGCCTTATGTGTTTACTTGTGCATTCATTTTACATTGAATCGTGCAACTTCGCCTCTCGGCCATCATGCATTGAAATACGCGATTGGTGGCCTGAGGGTCGAGAACCACACCCCCTTGAGCTTATGAAATGATAGGGAGGGTGGTTGTGCATACATACCTTGCAAATACATTGCCTTGCCCTTTCTTGCTCTCTGTTGCAGCAAATTGGAAGAATGCAGCAACAACTGGTCGACTAGCCAGAAAAACTAGCTGGCCGACCACTTTTTCTGCCCTGCAACAACAAAAAGTGGTTGGCAGGTGGCCTCCCACACCAACAAATGGTCGGCCACCCTCCCACAGGTCCCCAAGATGATTTAGAAGCTATCTGGAGCTTGGTGCAAGTTTCTGAGAGCAGTTGCAAACAGAGGCAAATTGGGGCATCGCGACGGATTTCCGAACGAGGCGACCGGGCATGCATGCACTCTTCTCCCTCTGAGGGCCTTGTTTTATTGCTTTACTTAGCTAATGTGATTAGCTAGTTTATGGTTTGGCTTGTATTTAAGTAGTTAATGTGTTTAGCTGCTTAACTGTTTTGTAATAGTTAGTTAACTAGGATTAGTTAATTAGTTTTATTCTGTAATAATTAGTTTAATTAGCTTAGATTAGCTAGTTAGCTTCTTATTCGGTCCCTCCGTCGAGAGGGCCAACTGTTGTAATAAGCGTGCGTGTGTGTGATGCATGTCTTCCAACCCCCATTTCTTTCTCCCTTTTACTTAACCGCTTATGATGGTTAGTTTTAGGGCATATTTCGATTAGCATACCTTATGCTTGCATGTGTGCATCCATTCATCTGTTTTGCATGCACCGGGCTCGGCGCATCATACTAACTGCATTGTATTTCAATTCCTATTTGAACACATGTACCAAGTTGCATTTCATATGCCATCTTAGAATAGCCGAGCCTATTTTAATTGCATTCTCGCATGTGTTGCATTAGCCATCTTAACATGAACTAGGATCATGCATGATTTCTAACTAGTTCTCTGTTTTGGCTTGGAGTACACTGTGAGTGTTTACGTTTTAGCATACTGCATGTGTGTTATTGACTGCCATGAAAGCATGCTTGCCATGAGGCTAACTGCTTACATGATATAACTGCCTGAATGCCTGTGGGTGAAGGTTGGATTACTTGAATTGGAACAATTCATCGAATCCCGAATTTAGCCTACTTGCGAGTAGCAAACTTCAAACCATTTTCACAAACGAACATGCAATGTTTTGTTCCAAATTAGGCGATCTAGTCTATACTTGTATGCTGTGCGCATCACGTAGTAAGATTAGCTAATTAACCGGAATAAGAGCACATGTGTTTTCAAAAACAAAATATCATGCTTAGTACAGGCAGATCTTTGATCGGGCGAGCGAGGGTGCCCATTACATGACCTTCCCCTCTCGTACCCAAGTTCTCAAGCCGAGGCAACTTTGGTGATGACGGACACGTGGCCTTAGGCACGAGTCAGAGTTTCCTAAATTCCCCCAAAATAAAATATTTAGGTGGCGACTCTGTATCTGGCAAAGCAGTCCATGTTTGGCACTTCTTTATAAAAATCAGTTTTCGAAAACGATTTGCTGGATTTGGACTCTTTGGTGATTTATCAGTCTCACATTGCACTTTGTGAGATTAGATTCAGAACCGTGACATTGAGTTCGAACTGTAGTAGCCTAGAGAACCAAACGAGATTTCACGCCCCCGTCGCAGGCGCGGATGTCGGAGAGTTCCCGGGGCTGCGTCTACACGACCCATTTTGACAAGGCCAGAAGACTTGGACAAACAATCAAGACAGTAATAAATAGTTGCGCCCGTAGGCCGCCTACGTATAGTTCTGGGGCAAAATGCAAATGGTATGCACAATGCAAGAACATAACTTGTGATCATGCAATGAGGCTGTAATGAAGCATTTAAATGCAAATGTTATGCAAAGAAATTTCCACATTTTAAACAAACCAACAAGATACAATAATCTCATACCCAAAAGTAAGTAAGCAAGCATGCTACGCAGGGGAATTACGAACCAAACTACATTTCATGCTGAAAGGATGTAAGAAAATTATGCAGTCTTAACTGCGCATCACGCAGGAAAGGCAAAGAACAACACAAATGTCGGGCGCACCCGAGGCGTCAAACAAGATTCCGACGCGTTACACGCGGAAGGAAAGAAGGGATGTCGTGAAAACTGGGAGATGCCCAAATGTTTCTAAATCGTAACATCCTAACGCATCGCACGTGAAAGGAGAGAAGGCAACGAGAACACCGCACATGTCTCTAATCGAAAACGTCCTAATGCGTTGCGCGCGAGAGGAGAAAAGGCAACGTGAACACCAGGACGCGCCCACGTGTCTCGAATCGAAAATGTCCTAATGCATCACACGCGAGAGGAGAAAAGGCAACGAGAACACCGGGACGTACCCATGTGTCTCGAACCGAAAATGTCCTAACGCGTCGCACGCAAGAGGAGAAAAGGCAATGAGAACATCGGGATGCGCCCACGTGTCTCGAAACAAAAAAGTCCTAATGCGTCGCACGTGAGAGGAGAAAAGGCAACGAGAACATCGGGACGCGCCCACCTGTCTCGAACCGAAAATGAGTGGTGTAGACACCGGGAAACACCCATGTGCTTTTAACCAAATCAAGGTGTTCGAAGGACAGGAATGGTCTCACCTGGAATTCCTCTAAATGAACCGTACATGCAATATCATGCATGTAAAGAAAGACACTTAACAAGTGTGATATTGTAAGAATGGATGTTTCATGCAAGACAAACAACCGAGATATAAAGGCAAAGGCATATTCTATGCGAAATTGAAAACAGGAGCATATTCCATGCAACACCAAAATGCATATTCTATGCAACAATGCAATAGTACAAAATGTATATTCTATACAAGATTAGCAAATGCAGCAAATGTAGTGGCAAAATGCATGTTCAATGTAATAACAAAATGCATATTCAATGCAAATGTAGCAAATGCATGTTCTATGCATAATCAGAAAATGCACATTCTATGCAATAACAAAAGTATAATCGTTAAACCCAACTTCGAGAACAACTTTCGATTTACCACTCGGAAGAGTTGCAATACGTTAAAAAGGATACACATTGTTTATGTTGATGAGTGACGACCATCATGTACTGGAAATGTAATTTCGAGCTTCCGTAAAGACATCCTGAATCAAACACTGAACAACCCCTGTACTTCTTGGAATCTAAGGACACAAAACAAAGCCGGGGATACAGGGAAGACTTTTGGGAACCTGCAGGCCACCAGAGGGAGCCACCGGCCACTGGTGTGCCCTGCCAGCCATCGATGGTACACTGCCGGCCATTGATGGCAGTTTTGGGCAAAATCGACTTTTCACCTTCGGGTCTTTAACTACACAACTCCAAACTTCATTTCCTCACTAGCTCTTGCTCTAAAATCACCTCCCTCTCTCTCTAGATTCGCGCTTTCTACGTATTTTCTAACACCCCACACAAACTTTATTTGATAAATCCTCCTAGTTCTCTTCACTTTGAACCGATTGGAAATTGATTTCGATACTTCTTTCCTCATTTCCTTCATTCTAGACTCATTCCCCTCGAGTTCCTCTCGAGTTCTGTGCACTTTTCTTGGCTTTGACTTTTTCTTCCATTTTCTCTCTCCTAGGGTTGACTTTTTGAAAGTTTACCATTTTTCTTCACTTTTCCTCATTTTCACCCATCTTGCACCTATTTCAGATGGCGGACAATGTTCGCTATGACAGGGCTCCTGCCGAGCTTCCTCCAGTAGACTTCGAGGCCGAGCCAGAGTTATTACCGTTGAGTATACGGCGTTTTGATCTAGCGAGGTACCATCCTCAAACACACATAGTGCCCACTGCTAGAGGCATCAGATCCTTTACTGACTTTGCTGAGGACGTGCCAAAGGACCTCCTGTTGAGGGAGCCAACGTCTTATTTGTCGACGATCGCTGTTGAGGTACGAAAACTGTTTTTATGCATTGCTGTCTTTAACTGTTTGCATTTCCTGCACTGTTTTGATCTGATTGCATTTCATGCACTGCCTTGATTTGATTGCATCTCATATATTACCTTAATCTGATTGCATCTCATATATTACCACAAGACAGGTCTCGTGCCTTCAGGGGCTATGACACGACGACCGCTCGAGATTGGTATGGCGATCTCCCAGCTGGAGTTCGTGACATTGTTGATGAGACAGGCTTCGGTCTTTTTTGCTCCAGCTTGACTCGGGTTATAGCAAGCCGTCCTCTCTTAGGGACTCTGGTGGAGAGGTGGTGGGACACCACCAACTCTTTTTACTTTTCCACCACGGGGGAGATGGCGATGACCCCTTACGACTTTGCTATGATCACCGGCTTAGGCATAGGGGGTGATCCGATCCCTCTCGACCCTGATATGGGGCAGTGGGAGGCAGCATGGGTCGCGCTGCTTGGGGCGCATCTACCGACACTCCGAGCAGGCATGGTTCGATACATCTGGTTTGAGGAGTAGTTTAGGGGGATTGAGCCCGAGACGGTCGAGGAGATAGAGCAGTATACCAGAGGCTTCCTCATGTTCCTCTTTGGTACCACCTTATTTTCGAACAGGTGGAACACCATGGGCCTGTATTTGCTGAGCGCCTTGGTAGTGCTCCATCGAGTTCAGTTCTATGATTGGGGTAGAGCCGTCCTAACCACATTGTACGGATATATGAGCACGACTTCCCGCAGGAGTGGGCACCTGATTGGAGGCTACTGGCAGGCATGGGAGGTACACAGCTTAGTTCTCCCATTTTCGCTTTACATATTCTGCTCAGCATTTCTTGCTTTACACCTGTTCAACACATGTACTTTCTGCTTTGCACTTTCCATACCTTTTCATGCACTGCATGCTTTCTGCTTTGCATTTTCTATACCTGTTCATACTGGATTGATCGCATATCATCACACTTTCCCTGCAGCTATGGATGTAAGCGTACTTCCCGACTCTTGCTTCAGAGCCTGAGGAGGAGGTTCCAACGACAGTCCCCTTTTCTCGAGTATACGACGGCCAGCTCCGCCGTAAGACCCGGGAAACCTTCATGTTTTTCTGTTAATATTTTGATGTGGTTGCGACGCACGAAGTAACCCAAAACAAAGTCATCCCACTTTTTAACCATTTTAATCCACACATTAACGATTGACAACGACTAATAATTTGTTTACTTTCTATTTCAGATCTCATGGCAGCCTTGGGCCATGATACCGTCAGGGCTTCGAGCCCAGTATGATATAACTCGGATTATCACCCGCCATCACATTCTTCAAGAGGGCCCGATTTACCGCGCCTGGTTCTTAGGCGAGCGTTTCGTGTGCCAGACTTTGGGCCTGGTTGCCCCATTTACACCGATGGCACCTCCAGTGTCCGTGAGAGTGACACACAATCTATCTGCCAACGAGGTGATCCAGTTCATGGTAGGACTGGAGGCAGAGTATTTCCGTATAGAGGACGATTATGCGGCCTTTATCTAGATACACCTGATGCCACCTCTGACCGGTGTTCGTGGAAGCGAGGTAGTGAGAGCTCCTGCCGTGAGGGTGAGACGTAGAGAGAGTCGGGCGAGCATAGCCCGTGGCAGAGGGGCTTCCCAGGAAGAGCAGAGAGCTGGTTGGCCAGAGCTTCTGACCGTGCTAACAGGTTGGTGGTACACCGGAGAGGCTTACAGGATTTCGATTGAGCCTCCGATGGCTGGTCACAGATATGTCAGGGCACCTGATTCACCTCCGGTACACACTATAATTTTCATTCTTGTTTAGGTACTTAGACATTCATTCCTTCGGGACAAAGATCATTCCAAATTGCATTTGCAGGCCCTCGTAAGGTACGTCGAGGGATTACTTGAGATGTTGGCCTCATTCGAGGGCATGATTTTGAGGAAGGAGGCGATACTCGGCTTCCACGACATTCAAGTAATTTTCCAGTTTTCTTGCATTTCGGTCATCATATTTCTGCTGATATACTGAAACTAACATTTCAACTGAACGCTTCTTCACCATCTGATGCACATACTGTGGCTGACATATACCAACTGCCTTTTCAGATCCCACCTTTACCGACAGCAGCAGCAACAGCTGGAGCAGGACCTTCAGTACCTCCTCCAACAGTATGGAGGAGAGGGAGACAGGCTCCAGCACGCAACCGAGGCAAAGCTAGAGGCACCCGTGACGAGAGTGGCCCTTCAGAGCCCATCCTGGACGATGATGATGATGAGACGAGCGAAGATGAGGAGGTAGTGAGTCCACGGTCAGAGTCATCTGAGGACGTAAATGATGACGCTGGCTCAGATTATGCTAGTGGTAAGGCTACGAAGGCTGAGGAGGGTTTCGATTCAGACTCTGATTCAGATTTAGATAGTGGCACCGATGGAGACAGTGCAACAGAGTTCACTCCGCCGAGGAAAATGACAAAGAGGGTCTCTTGAGCCTGAGATAGATGGCGCTGATCTATCTATATTTTGATTTAGTTTCTTTTTGCTAGTAGTGTTAGCACTTTCTACAGCTCCAGACGAGTCTTATTTCTTTAAATACTGGTACTCTTTTGTAAAAAAAGTGACCATGATCGGAATGAAAATGGCTTTTGATGAAAAAGTGTTATATTTTGCATTTTGAGCATCACATAACATCGCATAGCGTAAAAAACGAGATTGATCTTGATCGGAAATTGCACATTGTACTGGCATCGTCTTAATTAGGTAATGAACTGACCAACAACCAAAATAACAAACAGAGTAAAATAACTCGATAAACAACACAACAACTCGTCAGTCTAAACAACGCAAATACAACATAAGCAAAACAAAAACTTGATAACCAACACAAATTCAACTCAATAAGCAAAACAAGATGAATACAACTCAAACAAATATGCTCAAGCCCAAAGAGACTAAAACAAGACCGCAAAAGATACGAATAACAGAATAAAACTACTGCATACGATTGAATCTTCACAAATGAGGACAGTGGGCACAAAAGGGAGGCTGTCAGCTATGAATGAAGGCCTGCCGACCATCAATAACCCCCTGCCGGCCATCAATGTGCAGAACCTCCAAAACGTTGACACCTGGCCTCCATTCACTGCCTTATCTTCTACAAAAGCTCTAGCTTCGTGATTTCTTCATTCCACCTCTATTTTTGTCACAAATGGAGCCATTCTCTACCGAAAAACTCTCAAATTGGATTGTAACTTTAGATGGCTCGGAAAAGTTGAATTTTCGGGGTTTCAGCATAAATGCACTATTCCCGCTGAGTTGTACACCGCTGTGTTTTCCATTCCTCCACGCCACGGCTAGATGTTGGAACCCGGTTACACACATGTTTAGCTTCGGGGGACAAGAGATATGTCCAACAATTGAAGAATTTCGAGTTTTGATAGAATCCTAGCGTGACGAGAAAATCTTGCCCCAGTCCCGTTTTGGTCACATCCTAGCTCTAGGAAGAATGTGTGGGCTCACTTCTTATGAGGCTCGATCCTTGGTTCATAATGGAGAGTTGGATATTCATAGCCTTATTCATCAATTCTCTGATGCCGGCGACTGCAGCGACTGTCTCTGGCAAAGTTTTCGGCAGCATGCCCTTTGTTTGTGTGTGTTGGCTCATTTTCTACTTGCCCTTGGTTTTGAAGGGTCTAGCATTCACTTGATCGAAGTAGCCCAAAACTTGAAAGGGGGCAAGAGCTGCATTGACTTAGCACTGGTCGAGACTTTGATAGGCTTAGACGCCTTCCATCGACGAGAGACAACCAAATTCGCAGGAAGTCCACTACTTTTGCAGGTAATGTTTCCCACCCTATCTCACATGTATTTCTCACATCACTTGACACTCAGGATCTGTTTTTTCTCTCAAAGCCCTTTCCCACTTTTCTCTCCACATACACCTTTCTATTCTTTAATCTCTCTTATTTTTTTATCCCTCCCCAGATATGGCTCATGGACAAATTGAAGGTAGTGGATTCTTGCCCTGCATATTCAACGCGAGGCTATTTCTTTCGCCAACTGCTAGTTGATTTCCCGAACGAGGGGTGGTGGTGCCATTGGATGTGCAATAGGTCTGTTGTTGACATTGCTTGGCGTTGTCCTGGTTTGATCTGCCCGAGATGAGCTATAGCATGTCTCGGCAACCCAACATTCAGCTGATTGGTTTGACACACTGCGTCTTCTACTTTCCATTCCGGTTCAGACATCAGTTTGGACATGACCAGACTTGTCCAGAAAAATGGGTAGAGTACCCAGCTTCATTTCCAATCCGAGGTTCACAATCAGCTCGATATCCCACTACATGGAGGACAAGAGAACTTCTGGCTCCTGCTCCCAATTTCAGTTACGCCCTTTCTGGCGAATGCATAGCTTGGCTTGAAGATGAGGCGCAAACCGAGTCTACTTTAGCATCTGAAGCTTCCACAACCTTCGGGAGGGGAGGCAGGAACACCTGACTCATCGATGCCCCAAGTTTATTGCTTTGATTTTTACTTTCAAGTTTTCCGTTTGAATGTAATAAAAAAGCAACTTTGATATGTATCGAGAGTTAGAGAACTTTGTATTGAAATCAATGAAATTGAAGTTGTGGGTACTGAAAATTTTCCTTTTGGTCCAAAAATGGTCTAAGTTATAAAAAGATTAATTTGAACAAAATCAACTTTTATTAAAACTTTTCAAAACCATTTTTGATAAGGATCACAACTATACACACATGGAATCTATCCTCGAGATATACAACCCCGAATCCAGTAATTGGAAAGTTGCCCCTTGTCTGAATAGCATTGCACTGTACTGTAACTAGCTCTCAGAGTGAAGATCGCAACCGAACTCTTGGATACAGAAAAGAAAAAGATGCCTTAACAAACACATGGACACAGTTGATTTAGAAGTGTTTATGGCTGGACTTTAGAATAAAGTTGCCTACGTATCCTGAAGATGGGAATCAAGCCTTACGTAGTTCGGTTCGGGTTCACTTGGGTATTAACACTCTCCTTTTGCGCTCTAACTTTTGCCAAGGCCGCCATTTCTGGGTTTTCAACCTTGTGAGCTCAGTTTTTCTTTTTTCTAATTTTTTGTGCTCTAACTTTTGCCTAGGTCGCCCTTCCAGGTTTTTAGCCTAGCGAGCCACTCAAGGATAGTATTTCTTCAACTTGTCCATGTTGATTGGTTGGGAAAATTCTAGGCCATCTAAGTCCATAAGAATGACAGCTCCACCCAACCAGATGGTCTTGATGATATAAGGACCAGTCCAATTAGGTCTGAACTTGCCCCTAGGGTTATGGATAGGAGCTCGATTGTCTTTGAGCACCAAATCCCCCTCCTTAAAATTCCTGGACTTAACTTTCTTGTTGAAAGCCCTGGCAATCCTATGTTAATATCCTTGGAAGTGGTACGATGCTTTTAGTCTCCTTTCGTCGAACAGCATCAGTTCCTCGAACTTGCTCTGCTGCCAATCCGCTTCTGCTATCTTGCACTCAGCCATAACCTGTAATGACGGAACCTCTATTTCAATCAGTAGAGTAGCTTCCATCCCATAAACCAGAGAATATAGAGTTGCCCCACTAGATATCCGAATTGATGTTCTGTAGCCCCAGAGAGCAAACGGCAGTTTGTCGGGCCAGTCCCTGTAAGTCTCAACCATTTTTATCGATTTATCTTCCTTCCTCTCCGTTAACCAGCAACATATGCTATAGATTCAGGGTTAGGCTTTATGAATGTATGATGCATATGTTTCTCTTTTGTATATCATATTGAATTAATGGAAGATAACAACATTATTGTTGTTGTCATATTTTGGATATTATGGATGGGTTACTATAATTATTTTGGGGTGTGACAACTTGGTATCAGAGCATTTCGAGTTTGAATACTTTGGGTACGTGGGAAGTGGTAAGTACCACAATGGGTTTGTCTTGCTTGATAGAGACTTTAGTATGAATGATGTGTGCTTATATGATAACATGCTTATGTGATTATATGGATATGGGATTTAATTTCTAGGATGTTGATTGAGTCTACAGATTTCTAGAAGTCCTATTAGAAGAGCGCTTGATCACTGCTGCTTCTAACTGGAACTCTGGCAATGTCGCAGGATGGTCATTATCCAGAAATGAAATTCGTATATGTTTACGTGACTATGTGCTTATGTGGAGTGAATAATTGTTGTCCACCGCATTAGGATGTGAGTGAGTTAGCTTTGGTACATTTGTAAATGTACTAATCTCTTGTGTTACCTTCATTAGGTTGTCAGGACGTGGGCATTGTGGTCGTAGGTGTGGTAGGCCTAGAAGGCATGAGGTCCCTTTACCTAATAAAATTCCGACACAGGAAGAAGGGATTGGTCAAGCCAATGTGGCCGAACCAGTTGGTCAACAGACCATGGCCGCCTTAGCCCGCGAAATGGCTGGAGCTTTGAGGGAATCCATGCACATTCTCAAGGATAAGAATCAAGTCTAAGCCCAAGTAGTTGAGGCAGGGCCATTTTTTCTGAAGAAAGAGTTTTTCTGGTCAAATTCAAATGAGTTTGTGGGTGATCCCAAGGAGACACTAAAGGCAAATGAATGGGTGGAGTAGATAGTGAAAAGATTCGAGATGCTTGGCATCAAGGATGACCAGTTGCGAGTGACCTTGGCATCCTTCCAACCAAAGGGAGATGCGGGTTAGTGGTGGAAGTATACGCGTAGGCGCATTGGGGTGACTTGGGAGGCTTTTGCCAGTGCCTTTCATGACAAGTTTCTACCTTCCACAATTAGGGAGAAGTTGAGGGATCAGTTTTCTTAGCTCAACCAGTTGAATATACCGGTGGCGGAGTTTGAGGCCACCTTTACTAGCCTCTCTAGGTTTGCGCCATAGTTAGTGGCGACAAAGGAGCGCCATTACTTGGAGTTTAAGAAGAGGTTAAGGACCAGGCTTCTTTTTAAGGTAGCTGTTCGATGATTAGAGATTATGGGCCAGTTGTAGAGTCGGTAGCTCTTCTTGAGACCGTGATGCAGATGGAGGTGGTGATGGTGAGGGTCTCCAGGAGGAGTCAGGATGTTTAGGGGGGCAATAAGAGGCAGAGGGGTTCTAACCCACAGCAACCCTAGGGAAGTCAGTTGAGGTCCACTTTTCTAGTGCCAAGTTTAAGCTCTAGGAGAGGTGGTTAGGGAGATTTTACCTGTTACAAGTGTGGTCAATTGGACCACAACTCTTTAGCTTGCCCTCAGAGAGGAGGAGGGCAATGATCTGCATCGTCTTCAGCTCGTTGTTAGAGCCACAGTCAAGGGAGAGGGCAGCCGCTCACTTGTTATCACTATGGGTAGGCAGGGCACATGAAGAGATTTTGCCCTCAATTGGATGGCATACCTGGTGTGTCTAGTTTGAGACAGACACAGAGCCACCAGCCGGCACAGTCAGCACAGGCCTCGAGGGCCAATCAGGGAGCCTCTTCGGCTCAGTCAGTGCATCAAACTTATGCTCTAAGGGGTGAGCAGGTTGAGCAGAGACCTACAGGACGTGTGTACGTTGTTACTGTGCAAGAGCTAGTACCAACGCCTTCAGTAGTGAAGGTACCTTCTTGTTTTGGAATTCAGTTGCGAATGTGTTGATTGATACGGGTGCATGCCATTCATTTATCTCGTCTGCATTTGCATCAGTTTTGGGCTTAGAGTTGGCTGAGTTAGCATCTCCTATCTGTATACAGTCACCTATTGGTGGTGAGATTGTTTTGAAGCAAGGGTGTTGGGATTGTGACATAGAGGTTGTCGGTCGCCAACTTCCTTTTGCATTTGTGTTGATTGATATGTCTAGCTTTGATGTTATTTTGGGCATGGACTAGTTGTCATCCTATCGGGCTGTTATAGGCTGCTACCGTTAGAGGGTTACTGTATGTACCCTGAGCGGTGATTGTTTTTATTCCTTGGGAGACCGGATTGATAGAGTCTTATCATCGATGTATAACCCGCGTGGGTGGAGTGAGCTTAGTTGCCTTCTCGCTAACTTCTTGGGTACTGAGTGTGATGAAGTGCGAGATGAGTTGCCATGGGAAGTTTGTGAATACCAGACATTTTTCAAGATGATCTTACCAGTTTACCACCTTATCGAGAGATCAAGTTCTCTATCGATTTAGTGCCTGGCTTGGCACCGATTTCCATGGCACCGTATAGGTTTGCACCCGCTTAGTTGAGTGAGTTAAAGATGCAACTCCAAGAATTATTGATAAGGGTTTTATCCACCCTAGTACTTCACCTTAGAGAGCACCGTCTTTTTTTGCTAAAAAGAAAGATGGTGCGTAGTGACTTTGTATAGATTACTGGAAGTTGAACCGGATGACTGTTAAGAACAAGTACCCAATGCCTCGTATAGATGATCTGTTTGATCAGTTGAAGGGGTCTTGTTACTTTTCTAACATAGACCTGAGATTGGGTTATCACTAGTTGAGAGTGAGGGCGGAGGATATCCTGAAGATGGCATTCCATATGTGGTATGGCCATTACGAGTTCCCAGTGATGCCCTTTGGGCTAACCAATGCACCAGCTATGTTTATGGATTTGATGAACCGGATCTTCTGTGAGTTCCTAGATCATTTCGTGGTCGTCTTTGCGGACGACATCTTGATTTACTCACCCTCTGAAGAGGAGCATGAGGAACACTTGTGTGTAGTACTTGAGTTACTTAGAGCCCATATATTATACGCTAAGTTTGGGAAATTCGAATTCTGGCTCAGAGAGTTTAAGTTCTTAGGCCATGTGGTATCCGGGCAAGGAGTGGCTGTAGATTCATCCAAGATAGAGGCAGTGCAGGATTGGGAACCACCTAAGAATGCTTTTGAGATCCGTAGTTTCTTGGGGTTGGCCCGGTAGTATCGTAGATTTGTGACGGATTTCTCTAAGCTAGCTTCACCATTAACTAGACTGACGAGGAAATAGATCAAGTTTGTGTGGAGTGAGACTTGTGAGAAGTCTTTTCAAAAGCTTATTGTTAGACTTACCACTGCTCCAGTTTTGATTATTCCGGATAGGGGTTTGGGTTATTCAGTATATTGTGATGCCTCACGGGAAGGTTTGGGTTGTGTTTTGATGCAAGAAGGGAAGGTAGTGGCCTATGGTTTGCGACAGCTGAAAACAAATGAGAAGAACTACCCTACTTACGACCTAGAGTTAGCAGCGGTGATCTTTGGCTTGAAAATTTGGAGGCATTATTTGTATGGGGAGAAGTGTGGTGTTTTCTGATCACAAGAGTCTAAAATATATGTTTATACAAAAAGACTTGAATTTGAGGCAGAGGAGGTGGATGGAGCTCATAGAAGATTATGATTTTGAGTTACATTATCATCCAGAAAAAGCCAATGTTGTGGCCGATGCCTTGAGTAGGAAATCCATTAGCAGTGTAGCTTGTATTGCTATCTGGGAGTAGGAGATGTTGGGTGCTATTGGGGAGTTTGACTTGCACCTTGGCGAGCCTGTTGAGTCTACAACCTTGTTTTTAGTAGTTGCACAATCTATACTTGTGAACCGACTAATAAAAGCACAAAATAGTGACCTTGAGATAGAATCCCTCCAGGAGGAGATCTCTAGTGGGAAGGTCAAAAAAAGCTTGAGCGTGTACTCCGACTCGAGTGTTAGATATCTTGATCGTCTCTTCGTGCCGGAGTCTTACTGAGAGAAAGTACTCTGAGAGTTTCACCATTCACGTCTTGCAATGCATTCGGGAGGCACAAAGATGAATCACGACCTTA
Organism: Camellia japonica; assembly: GCA_030407325.1. Taxonomy (NCBI): domain Eukaryota; kingdom Viridiplantae; phylum Streptophyta; class Magnoliopsida; order Ericales; family Theaceae; genus Camellia; species Camellia japonica. The sequence continues at coordinate 154,293,258 of JAPPVO010000036.1, read as the reverse complement.
GCTGCTAGTTTTAGTGGAGGGGAATGAAGAAGGATGTGGCCGTGTCTGTGTCAAAGGGCCTTACTTGTCAACAAGTGAAGGCCGAACATCAGAGGACAACGGGTTTGTTACAACCCTTGCCAATAGCCGAGTAGAAGTGGGAGCATGTCACGATGGATTTTGTTGTGGGCCTTCCGAGGACTCAACGGGGTAGTGATGCCATTTGGGTGGTAGTTAACCGATTGACTAAGTCGGCGCACTTTATACCTATGCGTATGAGTGACTCGGTAGATTACCTTCCCGACCTTTACATTAGGGACATAGTGAGGTTGCACGGAGTCCCTATGACGATTGTTTCAGATAGAGATCCGTGTTTCACAGCTTGATTATGGCAGAGCTTGCAGAGTGCCATGGGCATGATATTGACCTTTAGTATTGTGTATTATCCTCAGACTGACGGGCAGTCCGAGCGCACCATTCAAATCCTTGAGGATATGCTATGAGGTTTTGTCCTTGACTTTAAGGGGTCGTGAGAGAGGCACTTGCCCTTAGTGGAGTTTGCCTATAATAATAGCTTCCAGTCGAGTATTAGCATGGCACCGTTTGAGGCCTTGTATGGCCGACCGTGTTGGTCTCCTGTGTATTGGGTCGAGGTGGGTGATGCACCTATGTTAGGTCCAAAGCTAGTTCGAGAAACAACGGAGAAAGTTACACTTATCCGTAAGAGGTTAGTTACGGCCTAGAGTCGCTAGAAAAGGTATGCCGACCATAGGAAGAGACCTTTGTCTTTTGAGGTGGGAGACCATGTCCTCTTGAAGATATCACCTAGGAGGGCCTTGATGAGGTTTGGAAAACGTGAGAAGTTGTCCCCTCGATTCATTAGCCCTTTGAGATCCTTGAGTGAATTGGGGAAGTAGCTTATCATTTGGCCTTGCCACCACAGCATTTCAGGATTCGTAATGTGTTTCTTATTAGCATGCTTTGGAAGTATGAGCCAGTCTCAGAGGTAGATGAGGATGCCTCGTATGAGAAGAAACTGGTGAGAGTCTTGGATACTCGGGACCGAGTCTTGCAAGGCAAGACCATTCCCTTGGTTAAAGTATTGTGGAAACATCACAGGGTTAAGGAAGCAACTTGGGAACACGAGTTGGAAGTCTGTGAGAAATATCTGGACTTATTTGTTGATGTTTGAATATGTAATGAAATCTTGTTTTATTGATCAAATATGGAAACATTGTATATGTTTTAGAAAATGGAAACATTGTATATGTTGTATATGTTTTGGAAAAATGTGCATTGTACTTTCAATATTGGAACTTGTGTATCGAGTTAACGAGAATGAATGGCCGGAGAATGGGTCATGGCGATGGAATTGAATGATTATCATTATTGTAATTGGTTTTATCTTAGTTTAAAACTTGATTTGGAATTTCGAGGATGAAATTCTTTAAGGGGGGGAGGTTGTAGCGATTACGATTTTGACCCGACTCATTTGATATTTCGAAACCGGGTTTTATGGTTTTTGAATGTTGTTCATGTCTTTTCTCCATTGTTCCTGCTTGAGTTTGGCTATTGGGTTGTAGTGGTTGTGTTTGGAATAGGTTGGTTGCCTACTTTTCAAACCTTGTGTTGCCTAGAATTTTGCTCTTCCACTCGAGGGGCACTTCTTGTGCTCGAGCGGGCTTTGTGAACTATTTGTACTTTTACAGGTCTGCAAAAATACTGGGAAAGCGTGTTATACGTTCGAGCGGCATTTCCTATGCTCGAGCAGGTGGGCCTTTGTGCGGCCTTTCTTGTGCTCGAGTGACGATCTTCTATCTACAAAACTACTGGAAGTGTGTATTTTACGCTCGAGCGTTACTTCCTGGGCTCGAGCGGTGAACCTCTTTTTCATTTTGTCTTGGCGCTTGAGCGTCACTTCTTGTGCTCGAGCAGAATAACTTTTTGTGTCTGACACTCGAGCGTCACTTCTTGCACTCGAGCGGATAGTGCGTATATCAGTTCCCAGCAGTACCTTTTCACATAACTTTTTCACATCCATTCCTCTCAAAACCCTAGATCTAAAAGCCTCTCTCTCTAAAACTCTCACTCTTTCTACGTTTTCACCTAGATCTAGTGGTTTCTCTACCTTACTCCCATTGTTAAAAAGGTAGAGCATCTCAAGAGCTCCGTTTTGCTCCTATTGAAACCTGGTTTCGGCATTGTGGAAGTTTCCACCTTGCTTTTCTTGACTTTGAACCTTGAGGTAGGGACTTTCTACACTCTTTTATGAGTTTTAGCTTAGTTATTTGTTGATGTGTAAGAAAGATTGGGATTTGAGGTGATTTGGAACAAACCTAGGGTTTTGGTTTAAAATCAAAAAGAGGGGTTTTCGAATGTATGTATTGGAAATGGTTATGGAAGTAAATATGAGCTTATGTTGTGTTAAACTGGTTGATTTTTGTGTTTGGGATGAGATTAGGAAATAGGGGATTTTGGCCCTAAAATGCCTTGAATAATTATTTTGTATAAATAATGGAATTAATATTGGGAATATGAAATTGGATGAATGTTTATATAAATGGTTGAGTATGTATTACCTCACACCTATGGAAATCTGGATAGTTTATCTATTGTAAAGATTGTATATCTATTTAGAAATATCTATTTTGGGCTATTAGTGGAGGATAACCATGATTGTTGTAGAAATTACATGAGGATTAGGTGAATTGAAAGTAACTACGTAGTCGTTATCATTGAATATGATTATGATGTGTATACATTGTTTATGTATAATATTTGGGAGGAGAAAAGGGATATGCTCCATGTTTAGGAGAAGAAAGGGGATATGCTTCCAAGCCAGCGATACACGCCTCGTATTCTGCTTTATTGTTAGATAGCTTGAACCGGAGTTTGAAGGCTAAAGGTATATGGGATTTGTCGGGTGATATCAGCAACACCCCTATCCTATAACCATACTGATTAGACGCTCCATCAAAGTACATTGTCCAAATGTCTTCTCCGACTTGTAGAATAGCTTCATCTGGGAAGAAATACTCTACTGCTTCACCCCCTTCCACTGGGTGATCTGCCAGGAACTTAACTACCGCTCTCCCCTTGACAGACTTGTGAGTCACATATTTCAAATCAAATTCGGAGAAAAGAAGCAGCCAACGAGCTAGCCTACCCGTAAGCGCTGGTTTCTCGAAGAGATATTTGATGGGATCTAATCTCGAAACCAGAATTACAGAGTGAGCTAACAGGTAGTGCCTCAACTTCTTAGTAGCCCATACCAAGGCTAAGCAAGCCTTCTCCAGCGGGGTGTAACGGGTCTCGTATTCCAGCATCTTCTTGCTCAAGTAATAGATGGCTTTCTCCACTCTATCCTTAGATTCTTGCGCAAGCATGCAGCCCATTGTCATGCCGGTTACTAACAGATACAAAATCAACTACTTCCCCGGCTCTGGCGGTGACAACACGGGCGGGTTCTGAAGGTGCTATTTGATCTGCTCAAAAGCAACTTGGCATCGGTCATCCCATTGGAATTTCTTTCCTTTCTTTAGGAGACCAAATAGTGGTTCACAAGTCAAGGTTAATTTTGCAATAAACTATCTTATGAATTGCACTTTACCTAGAAAGTCATACACCTCCTTTTCAGTCCTTGGTGGTGGCATTTCTAAGATGGCCTTGATTTTAGAAGGATCGACCTCAATGCCCCGCTGTGTAATCCAGAACCCCAACATTTTTCCTGCTATAATGCCAAAAGTGCATTTTTGTGGATTCAGCCTCAACCGATATTCCCTGATCCGTTGGAAAATTTTCTTCAAGGCGGTGTAGTGGCCCTTTCTTTCCTTGGACTTGATAATCATGTCATCCACATACACCTCAACCTCTTTGTGGATCATATCATGTAAGATCGTGGTTGCAGGCTGTTGATAAGTAGCCCTAGCATTCTTCAGACCGAATGGCATCACCCTATAGCAATAAGTTCTCCATGGCGTGGTGAAAGCAGTCTTCTCTCTGTCTTCAGGTGCCATCAAGATCTGGTTATACCCGGAAAATCCATCCATAAAGGAGAGTAGCGCATGGCCTGTGGTGAAGTCCACCAATTCGTCGATGTGCGGTAAAGGAAAGTTGTCATTCGAACTAACTTTGTTCAGATCTTCGAAGTCCACACATATCCAAATTCTACCATCTTTCTTTGGCACTGAAACAATATTGGCCAACCAAGTTGGATACTTAGATACCAGCAAAAACCCTGCGTCTATCAGCTTGGTGACTTATTCCTTAATTTTCAAAGCCCAATCCGGGCATATTCTCCGAAGCTTCTGCTTAACGGGTGGGGCCTCAAGGTCAAGAGGGATCTGGTGCTGTACAATCTCAGGATCGATTCCAGGCATGTCTTCGTAGGACCAAGCGAAAACATTTTTGAAATCTTTTAATAAAGCGACTAAGTGTTCGCGTTCCTCCGAAGACAACATGGACCCGATCTGGACCAGATGCGGATCCTTCTCAATATCCACATTAATTGAAATGATTTCATCAACAAGGGGTTTTACAAAGTTCTCCTCCTCTTGATCAATCAGATGTTTCAAAACCAAAGAAATTCCTTCCTCATCGTTTTTATCAAAATTTTGAAAGTCATGATCAATGCAATATACAAGTGGCACAGAAAAGTACTCAGAAACAGCAGTGGTGCCATTCTCATTCAAAGCCTCCAGCTTATCTAATTCCTTGGTTACAATCGACTCAAAAGAAAAGGCCAAAGACGACCTGGAAAAAACAACGACATCCGGGTTATCAACCCCAGGAATATCGGACTCCGACTCAGAAGAATTGGAATCTGATTCCGACTCCACAGACTCCGTGGAATCAGATTCCAGCTCATTACCTGATTCAGAACTGCTGGACAAAAAGCCCTCCTCTAACTGCCAAATGAGAGAGGGTGCGATAGATGCATCCAGAATACCACCAGAAGGGTCCACACCTAATTGATTTCCGATCATGGAAACGGTGAAGCCACCCCCCAAGCTCTCCGATTTGATCTAAGGATCCAAAAGGAGACAAGCCAGTGCTGCTCCTATCTCAAGTTCATTGTTGTTGGAATCATCCTCTATACTCTATTCAGCCTCAGGAGTTAAGTCAGTCTGCTCTTCTGTGGCTTCATCCTCTTGCAGCTGTAGGTCGAAAAAAAATCTCAAAGCTGGGCATCTGCTGCTTCTCAGGGTTCAACCATGGCTCAGGAAAGCCACAAAATGGGAATTCTTCCCCCTCCCGGACAAAGCAGCCGTTCAGAGTTCCCTAAATTGGTCTATGCACAAGCTCATAGTGTTTCACCCTTTGCTTAGCTTTGCTTCTTCCTGTCATTTCCTTCCCTTTTCGAACCCAGTCCTCTTTGGTGGGCGTATAACCCAAGCCAAAAGCATGAGGATTATGTGGCATTTCGGCCAGTGCGGTAATGCCCTTTCGGCCGCTCTTTCCTAATCCCATCCCGGGCATATGCTGTAGCTTGTTCATGAGGTAGATTGATTGAGCACTAATGTACAACCCCTCATCAATAGCTAAGATATCTTGCACCATTCGGGCCTTAGCCAAGGTAAAACCAGACAAAAATACATCCTCATCGCCATGTACGATCTCCAATACTGGTGTAGTGACTTTCAGCGGAGGATGTATAGAAGAATTTCGAAAAACAATGGCCACCCCTTTTCCAAGAGGACACTTTAGCATCTGATGCAAGGTGGAAGAAATAGCTTTTACTTGGTGCAGCCAGGGTCGCCCAAGTAGCAAGTTGAAGGTAGCCGGAACATCTAGGACGTGAAACTCAATATCCTGTTGCACCGGACCAACCTGTGTCCTGATTTGAACTGTCCCCATCACCTCTCGACTTGTGTTGACGTAGGCCCAGATCACTTGGGTCGTTGGTGCAAAGTCCGCTGGCTTCAAGCCAATAGCATAGGCTGTGCGAGACGGACACACATTGATTGCAGACCCAGTGTCCACCAATACAACCAACACCCACTTCTCTCTACACTCAACTGAGATATATAGTGGTTTGTTATGCCCAGGGCCCTCGGGCGGCAATTTCTTATCCGAAAAGGTCAAAGTTGGCGAGGCCTCTCCCAGGAACACAAGTCCCACTAGTTGTTTGGGAGTTGTGTCGATAGACAGCTTGGCCTTATCCATTACTGATACAATGGCTTGCCAAAGTACCCGTGAAGCCATGAGCAACCCCCAGATGGATATGTCTGCTTGGATCTTCTTTAGCTACTTTAGTACAGCTTCTTCCTTCAACTGTTTATCCTTCTATTTTTTGGCCTCCTTATCCTTTTTGGACGCCTCTGGTTGATCTAACTGCGGGGACTTGAAGTACCGCTTGCTTCTAGTCATGTGATCCACTTCCTCAGAGTACCAGGTGTCATCTGGCAAGTTTTGGCCCCAATCCTTGTCTGTGTGGGCAAGATGCAGATCATCACCTTCCCATCAGACTCCTTTGGCAACCGATAGACAATTGTCCGGTTCTGTTGTGACTATTCTGACATCACAGTCATCCCTGGTAGGGTTCTTAGCTTTTCCAACTTTCTGACCATTCTCGTCCTTTTCTTATTCAAACCACTTCAGTGTGGCTTCTTGTTCAGTGTCTGCAGTACTTACTACGCCCACTTCTTGAGTGAAATTCTTAATACCGATGCTCTCCGGCAACTTTCCCTTGTTCTCGGCCATTCCAGCCCTTGTAGTAGTTCCTTTTTCTAGCTATTCCAACTTTGTTTAAAGTCCCTCATCCACATCCAGTTCATCACTGAGCCACCCTGAATTATTTGCTGATCCATTCAAATCAAACCAGTTAATGTGCACATCCCTCGAATCTTACTCATCGAAGAATTGCAAATTGTTGATGTCCTCTTCGAGGTCAGCTAAGTCATCCAATCCTTGGCTTGGTCCATCCTCCCGGACTACACTCACCTCCATTTTTGTCGGCAACTCCAGTTCTAGTTTGGCCTGATTGGCTGGCACAATATAGTGGCAGGGGTTTTATTCCTTCTCAAATGAATCCACAGAGCCCTCAAGCACTGAACTGACATTTCCATCCTCCACCAAGGCTATCTTGCAACAGTCACCACCACAGGTTTGGGTTGGGATATGGATGCGTTCATCATGCACAAATTTGTGCTTTCTGGGATGAAAAGCGCCGGCTTAGGTAGTGGGAGAGGGTGATGTATATACTGGGGTCGTAAGGGACGGCCAGTGTTTGGATGAGGTTTATTTTCCTGGGTGGAGGGGCTTGGTTATATGGTGGAAGGGGATTTGTAGTGACGTTTGGCTTTTAAGGAGACGCTATTACTTTGTCGTCAATGAGATCCTGAATCTCATGACGAAGTCTAAAGCACTGGTCGGTATCATGATCGTGCTATTGGTGGAAGGCGCAATACTTGGCCGGGTTATGTTTAGGGGGGAGAGGATCGGGCAAAGGGCGTTGTTCTAACGGTTTCAAATGCCCTTTTCTGATCAAGACCCTCAGGGCTGCAGATAGAGACATGTAAAGTGGGGTGAAACCCTCTGCTTCGGACCTGATGGCTGGAAGTTTGGTGGGGTGTATTGGCTGTGCCGGCAAAAGGGTTAGTGGTTTTAGGTATGGTGGTGACCATGCCCATATCTGAAGGCCTTGCAAATGCACTACCGCCGGTAGTTGCATTGGAATTGCGTGTGAACGCCCTCTTGGGCTACTCTTTCTCGTGGTCTATCAGACCCTACTTCATTGCATCCTCTATTTGCATCCCTATTTCATCAAGGTCGGCAAATGTCGACAGAGGTAAGACTATCATTTTCTATAGCAGTCACGGTTGCAGGTTATGAACCACCATTCAGATTCGGTCCTTTTCAGCGGGCCGGGTGGTCATCATAGAGGCCTTGGCCCTCCATCGGGTTACAAAACTAGAGAATCCCTCCTTGTGCTCTTGGCGGGTTGCTTCAAGATCACGAATTGTGACCTCGATTTGTGTGTTGTAGGAGTATTGAGCAACAAAGGCCTCAGCCATCTCTTCCCAATTCCTCTTTACAGAATCTTCAAGTTTAGCGTACTAGATGGCCGCAATACTTGACAGGGTCCAGCCGAAGAGGGATAACTTCTGCTATCTAGATAGGCCCATTAGTCGCAGAATGTCTGAGAATAGCAGCAAGTGGACCATGGGATCACTCGAGCCATCAAAGCGGTCTATATGTGGCATTTTAAACCTATCTGGCAATGTCACCGCCGAATCAGTATAACCATCCTCTATATCCGGGATCGAATTCACACCCTGAGCTCGTTTAAAGAGCTTCTCCAGCTTGCTCACTTTCAACACAGTAGGGTCGACCTCAAACTCAAAGGGCGCCTTCGTTGGGTAAACCGATGCTTTGGAAGTCTGGGGTGGAACTGGCTCTGCTGGAATGTCTGCATTTTTCTAGACATTAGTTGTGACCCCGAATATTGGAACCCTGACTGGGGGTGGATGCGAAGCAGAAGCTGCTGCTTCTTGTGGTTGTTGTTGCTGCTGAAGCCTATTGATGAACTCAGCCTGCTGGGCTGCAATCTCCGCTTGGCGGGCGGTGACTTCCGCTTGGCGGGAAGCATCTATTTGCATGTTCTCAATAGTCTGTTGAAATTGGCGGAGCATTTCTTCCATGTTGACTACAGGATGCTGATCTATCAGAACTGGTGTGTACTTCCTTTCCGAAGTGGAAGCAGAAAACTGGACTTCGCTGAATGAAGGTAACTGCCAAACCGGTGAGTTATGCTTGACTTTCCTCTGTCTTGTAACCGGGGGTAGCGAAGCAAACACTGGTTGTTCTCTCACAAGATCCCCAGATCGGTAAAGCTGTCTTACTCGAGTCCGAAGTGCTTGGTGGGTAACTGCCTCGTCTGAAGCAATTGTGAAACACTACCTTGCAAAAAGAAAAACAAAGCAAAAGAAACAAAAATCAGAAAATGCACAGCACCTCAGCTCAGACAGAAACAACACGCAGTTGCAATCATAAGCTGGACAATTATGCTCAAACACTGATTTCTGCCCCAAAACTGATACCCTCAAACTGATACCCAGACTTGCAATTGATACATACATTCCTGTAGAGTTTCACTCTAAAGCACGTATCAAGCAAGTGAGAGCCAAAACACCCCTATGATGGGGTGGGGTTACCGTGTCCTAATTTCGTCAGGAGCTAGGGGTTCACTACGCAAATAAGTGGTTTCAAACAATTCCTGCATTCGGGTGAGCAACCTGTCCTAGTTTGGAACAGTCTCTAAGGCTTCCGATATGCAACTAGGCTGATTGGTCAAAAAGGGTACCTCAGCAAGACCACCTAATATACATTTCACACCTAACACTGAGAAGTGAAAGGAGGATCAAACGGTACAGCGATAGTCTAAATCCAAGGGTTGTGTTCCCATCGTGGCAGAGCTTGCAACCGGTCAACCTTTTGGCAAGCTTTTCCAAGCGAGCCTTCGACAAACCGTTCAGGAATAGCAGATGGCAAACACTGTGACTTAGGCGCACCGATGCAAATGCAAATGCAAAGAAACACATAAGTGTAGATAAAATGACATATCATGAGTTCGAGTCAAGTTCTCTAAATCCCCAGCAGAGTCGACAAAAACTGTGGACTCGCCTTTTCTCCTGCCCCCGCCTTTTGAAAAAGGGTTTGAAAAGAAGGCCTCACAGTTCGGACTCCCGCGGTTTTGAATCTAGTCTCACAAGTGCAATGTGAAACGGATAAACACCAAAGAGTCCAATCCGGCAAATCTTTTTGGAAAATCGATTTTAAATCAAATAATGCCAAAACTGGACTGGTTTGCCAGATTACAGAGTCGCCACCTAAATATTTTTTATTTTGGTGAAATTTAGGAAACCCTGACTCGTCCAAAAGGCCATGTGTCCGTCATCACCAAAGGCCTCGGCTCGAGAACTTGGGTACGAGGGGGAAAGGTCATGAATTGAGCACCCCTGCTAGCCCGATCAAAGATCGTCCTCTACAAATCATGATATGTTTTTTTATAAACATTATGTGCTCTTGTTTCGGTTATTAAACTATCATTACTATGTGATGCACACAAGCAAGTATAGACTAGTTGCAAGACTTGGAACAATTCAACTCATGTTTGTTTTTGGAAACGGCTTGAATTTGCCACCCTCAAGTGGGCTTAAAGATGCGGCTTTGCCACCAAATATAGTGGGCTTAAAACATGATTTGCCACAACAAAGTGGGCTTAAAACATATATTCGTTGAATTGTTCCAATTCAAGCAACAAAGCCTCCATCCACAGGCATTCAAGTAGTTTAGCACTTAAGCACATAGCCTCATGGCAAGCATGCAAAATATGGCAATATGGCAATCACACTCATGCAAGTATGCTAAAGCATAAAGACACACCGAGTACTCCAAGCTAGGAAAAACAAAGTTAGAAAAAAATGCATGATTCCTAACTATGTTAAATAACTAATGCAACACATGCAATAATGCAACTAAATAGGCTCGGCTATTTAATCATGGTATTTGAAACACTTTGATAGCATGCTTTGAAAAACATATTCAAAGAAGTATTGAAATTGCAATGCAGTTTGAATGATGCGCCGAGCCTCGGTGCATGTAAGACAAATGAATAGATGCAAACATGCAAGTATAAGGTATGCTAATTTAAACATGATCCCTAATCTAACCATCGAAAGCGATTAAATAAAAGGGGGAAAGACGCAGGGTTGGAAAACATGCACACACGCACGCACACACACTTATTACAACATTATGCCCTTGCGAAGGAGGGTCTGAATGAATAAGCTAAGCTAATCTAAGTGTCATGACCCGAACCCGCCCCATGGATTAAGGTCATAACCGGCCAGTAATCAAGGGATTACCTACAGCCTCAAACCAGATTAGATATATTCCAGCAGAGTTAAGGGGCTAAAACGGAAGCAAACTTAAAACTTTAGTCCATAGAGCTGTGCTTACGTGGCACATCATAACAAAACACATATATTGAACTTAATACAAACCCCATATCTTCATCAATCATGCATGCATGTACATTCTTGACTACAACTCTATTCCAAATGGTACAAATAACACTTATAATCATGAAATTCATGAAAATCATGCATGCATGTGAGATTTGGTGCTCAATTCTATTTGTTCTACATAGTTCATGCTCAAATATGCAAATTCATTGCAATTCTATGCATGCATATACATATAAGCTTTAAATTCTTCAATTTCATCTCAATTTATGTTCTTGATTACCCAACTAGCTTGAATACACAAATTTACAAACTTATACTCATGAATTTATGCTCAAATGCTTACCTAGGAGGTCTAATCACCCAATTATGGTTAATTCTTGGGTTGATCTCCAAGATCTTCAAGCTCCTTGTTCAATCTCTAACTTGAGCTCCCTCTCTCTCTCTCTACAATCGGCACACTCTCCCTCTCTAGGGGGTAATCTCAACAAATATGAGTTCAAAACCATAATATGAGGCTATATAGGCCTTTATATAGGATGACCTAATCAAACTTGATTTGGGATAAGTTATAGAGTTTAATTTAATCATTTTGAATCTAATTATTTTGTTCCGAATCAGTTTTCAATTAAATTTCACCATAGGCTCTAAAAATTACGCCAATTATAATGGCGTGGTCAATTTCGGTTTCTGTGGCCAATAAGGCCTTCAATTTTCAGTTTATAACAGTTAGTTGAACAGATTTTCCTATGGTGAACAGATATAAAATCAAAATCACATATAATCATATAAATGGTACTCAAATCATATTAAACGCATAATCATAATCATAATTAAGGTTAATTAACATAATACGGGACAAGGTTATCACAGTCTTCCCTCATTTAGGAAGTTTGGTCCTCCAAACTTATTTTACCTTCGTCGGGAAACAAGTGTAGATAGCGTAGTCACATTTCATCCTCTTTTTTCCCATGTAGCGTCCGTCCCATAGTGTTCCTTCCATTCCACTTTCACCATCGGGATGGACTTGCTTCTCAACTGTTTCACTTGCCAATCAATGATTTGTTCCGGCCATTCTGCGTATTCCATATTTTCATCAAGAGCTATTCGATGATAATCAATCACATGAAATGGATCTCGAAGATAACCTGTCAACATCGATACGTGGAATACATTGTGGATTTGTTGGAATCCCGGTGGCAAAGCGACTCGGTAAGCAACAGGACCAAGCCTTTCTAGAATTTGGAACGGCCCAATGTAACGGGGCGACAATTTACCTTTCTTTCCAAATCTTACTTGGCCCTTCACCGGTGTCACACGAATAAACACATGATCACCAACCTCATATTCAAGAGGTCTTCTTCGAACATCTACATAATTCTTTTGTCGACTCTGAGTTGTTTTGAGCCATTGTTAAATAATCTTGATTTTCTCAGAAGTATCTTGCACAATTTCAAGCCCAAGCAAGGCCCTATCCCTGACTTCTATCCAACAAATTGGTGATCTACACTTTCTACCATACAAAGCTTCATATGGTGCCATGCCGATGCTGGAGTGGAAGCTATTATTGTATGCAAATTCTGCTAGTGGCAAATAATCTTCCCAACTCCCTTGGAAATCTAAAGCACACATCCGAAGCATATCTTCCAAATTCTGTATTGTCCGTTCTGATTGCCCGTCGGTTTGTGGATGGAATGTGGTATTGAATCTCAATTATGTTCCCATAGCTCTTTGTAAGTTTTTCCACAATCTAGACACAAATTTCGGATCTCTATCCGAGACAATGGATACCGGAACTCCATGTAAATGAACAATCTCATCGACATATATAGTAGCCAATCTATAAGCATCAAATGTAGTTTTAACGGGCAGAAAATGTGCAGATTTAGTCAGTCTATCAACTACAACCCACATAGAGTCCATACCTTAGGGAGTGCGAGGTCGACCAACAACAAAGTCTATAGTCACATGCTCCCATTTCTATTCAGGAATAGGGAGAGGCTGAAGTAGGCCACTCGGTTTCTGATGTTCAGCTTCAACTTGCTAGCATTGAAGGCACTTGGATACATACTCTGCAATCTCTCTCTTCATTTTGGGCCACCAATAGCTTTGTTTCAAATCCCGATACATTTTTTTATTACTTGAATGCATAGCAAACACTGACTTGTGGGCTTCATCTAGAATCCTCTTCTTTAACTCGGGAATGTTTGGAACACACAATCTGTCTTGGAATTTCAACACCTCATTTACCACACTATATTCCGGTCTCGGATTTATTTCAAATTCATCAACTATCTTTTTAAGGGAAACATCCTCCTTCTGTTTCTGTTTAATCTCATCAATGATTGCTGGCTCGGACGAAATGTCAGCTATCAATTCGCCCTATTCACACAATATCACTTCAATCCTGGACTTCTCAAAATCTTGTAAGATCTCTTTCTGTTCAGTGAGTAAACAAGCCAAACTCTCCATCGATTTTCTGCTCAAGGCATCAGCAACTGTATTGGCTTTCCCAGGGTGATACTGAATCTCAAGGTCATAGTCTTTTATCAATTTGAGCCATCTTCTCTATCGCATATTTAACTCTTTCTGTGTAAAGAAGTAGTTTAGACTTTTGTGATCTGTGTAGACTTCGCATTTTGCCCCATACAAATAATGTCGCCAGATTTTTAAAGCAAATACAACTGCGGCTAATTCTAAATCATGTGTTGAGTAGTTCTTCTCGTGTGGCCTCAACTGCCAGGAGGCGTATGCAATCACCCTTCCATTCTGCATTAATACACAACCCAAACCCTTATAAGATGCATCACTGAAAATCACAAAGTTCTTCGTACCTGATGGTAGTGTTAGAACTGGTGCAGTGGTCAATCTCGTTTTCAATTCATGAAAGGCGGATTCTCTTTCGTCATTCCATTCAAACGGTTGCCCTTTGCGCGTCAATTGGGTAAGAGGCACAGCTATTTTTGAAAAGTCCTTCACAAACCTTCTGTAGTACCCAGCTAAACCCATGAAACTGCGGACCTCTGTTACATTTGTCGGTGTAGGCCAATTCACAATTGCCTATATTTTCTGCGGGTCCACTGAAATTCCCTCCCTGTTGATAACATGCCTTAAGAAGATAACTTCATCCAACCAAAATTCACATTTCTTTAGTTTGGAAAATAATTTATTTTCCCTAAGTGTTTGCAAAACAATCCTCAGATGTTGTTCATGCTCAAATCTATTCTTTGAGTATATCAAAATATCATCAATAAAAACTACAACAAATTTGTCAAGGTAGGTCTCAAAAATTCGGTTCATTAGGTCCATAAATGCTGCAGGAGCATTAGTCACCCCAAATGGCATGACAAGGAATTCATAATGGCCATACCTTGTTCGAAACGTAGTTTTCTCAACATCTTCCGCTTTTACTTTCAACTGGTGATACCCGGACCTCAAATCAATTTTGGAAAACACTTGTGATCCCTGCAATTGGTCAAATAGGTCGTCAATACGAGCTAAGGGATATTTATTCTTTATTATTACCTTGTTCAGTTCTCGATAGTCAATACACAAGCGCAAGGTTCCATCTTTCTTTTTCACAAATAACACCGGTGCACCCCTTGGTGAAGTACTGGGTCGAATAAATCCTTTATCAAGTAAGTCCTACAACTGTTCCTTTAATTCTTTCATTTCGATAGTAGCCATTCTGTAGGGAGTCTTAGAAATAGGCTAAGTGCCTGGCATAACTTCAATAGTAAACTCTATCTCCCTGTCCACTAACTCGCCTGGCAATTCATCTTGAATACATCTAGAAACTCACTAACAATAGAGATACTATTTAATTCAACATTCGCAGATTGTCCGGATAACACACAACACAAATAACCCTGGCACCCTTTCTTGATCAATTTACATGCTTTCATTGCAGATACCAAATAAGATGGAGGCACTACCCTGTTACCCGCAAACACAATTTCTTCCTATTTCGATGGTTTAAATACAACCCGTTTTGTTACACAATCAATGGTGGCACAATATTTAGTTAACCAATCCATGCCTAGAATTATATCAAAATGTCTAAAGTTTAGGGGCAATAAATCCACATATAGAATAGCATTCCCAATACGCATGTCACAAAATCGATACACAGATGCACACAACACAGACTCCCCAGATGGAGCAGATACACATAGCAAGTATGGCAATGATTCTAGAGGTCTACTCAGTCTAGATGCAAATGCACAGGTTATGAAAGAGGGTGTTGATCCAGAATCAATTAGTACAAAAGCATCCTGATTACATATAGAGATAGTACTTGAGACAACGACTTCAGAATTCCGTGTATCGCTTGGAACAAGCGCAAAAACTCTCCCTTGCCTCAAAGTATCTTCGGTAGTAGTAGATCTTGTAGTATTTCCCGGTTTCGGGATCGATGCGGTGGAGCTAGCAGCTAACTTTTCACTGTTCTAATTACAATCTCTGGCTATGTGCCCCGTTTTTCCACACTTAAAACAAGCTCCTGACACATGGTAACAAACTCCATGATGCCTTTTACTACAAATGTTGCACATTAGAGATGTATCTCGGGAAGAATTCGAAGTGCTTGAAGAACCCGAATTCTGCTTCTTCGAAAAGAAGCCCTGTCTTTTATTACGCTTCCAATCAGTTGTTGTTTTGGCCTGTCTAGCTAGGTTAGCTTCTAATATTATGGCCCGATCTAGCACCTCAATGTAGGTTTCCATCCTGAGGACATTTACCCTTTCTAGGATATCATCTTGAAGCCCTCTTTCAAAATGTCTGGCTTTCTTGTAGTCGGTGTCAACCACATGTGGTGCAAACCTGGCCAATTCAGTAAATTTGGCCTCATACTTAGCTATCGTCATACTGTTCTGTTTAAGTTCCATAAATTCCGACACCTTTCTGTCACGGACACATTGAGGAAAGTATTTGCCATAGAAAATTTCCAAGAACTGTGCCCAACCAATATCCTTATTGCTTTCACGCATTAGCATTCACCACCTTCTTGCCTCGTCTTCAAGAGTAAAAGTGGCTAACAGCACTTTTTGTGTTTCTAAACAAGGAAACACTTCAAATAACTTTTCTATTCCAAGGACCCATGCTTCTGCCTTTAACGGATCCAATCCTCCATGAAACTCTAGTGGTTTCATTTTCTAAATTCCTTGGTGAGGGCTATTATTCGGTCATCACTCTGAGGATCCTGAATAGGTGTGTGAAAACCCATATTTAAATTATTCTTAAAAGAAAATAAATAAATTAATAAATTAACTAATTTTATTCAGAATCTACCTAAAATATATAATAGTGTGAAAAAAAAAATTAGTTTTAAATTAGCCCAATTCAATCACTAACAAAAACCTTATTAAGAATAATTTTGTGGATGTTCAATAATTATTGTTATAAATTATTAGTTTAAAAAAAAATGAAAGGGAATCAGATTTGGTGGCAAGGTATGTGCCACCTGCAAGCTTGCATGAAAGCTTGGAAAATTCCATCCCATTATCATTCCTGGGTGAAGGAGATGTGTAGTGGTTAGCATCATAAGAGAGAGAGAGAGAGAGAGAGAGCTAGCCTATAAAATACACCTAGTGGTCATGCACATAAGGTTCAAGGCTGAGCATAAACTATATACATCCAAATAGAAGGATAGCTTTTAGTGTATGCATGCGTGTACTCCTTTGGACGGGTGAGGAAGGAATAAGGAAGAAAAATTCAGCAGAGGGAGAAGAAGAGAAGAAGGTTTAGGAAGCAAAATTCTTCTATCATTTCATCACCCATTTCAATCCTACTATTAAGTAAGAAAACCCTTTCAATCCTCTCATTTTTTTTTTTTATAATTGAAAATTTCAGATTATATACATATGATACATCGTCTAAACTGTTTTGAATCTGCCAGCATGTTTGCCGAATTTTTAGACAATTTTATACTCAAAATTTCGAGATGATTTCTTCTAAAAAGTTGTTGATAATGATGTCTAGTTCATCTAGGAATTTTGGTAACAATTTTTGAGCTTCCTACGAATTTATACAAATTTGTTTTTACTAAATCTGAAACTGTGTTGAGAGTAATCTATTTTGAATCTGCCAGCATGTTTGCCGAATTTTTAGACAATTTTATACTCATAATTTAGAGATGATTTTTTCTACAAAGTTGTTGATAATGATGTCTAGTTCATCCAGAATTTTGGCCACAATTTTTGAGCTTCCTACAAATTTATACAAATTTGTTTTTACTAAATCTGAAACTGTGTTGAGAGTAATCTGTTTTGAATCTGCCAGCATGTTTGCCCGACTTTTTAGACAATTTTATACTCACAATTTCGAGATGATTGCTTCTACAAAGTTGTTGATAATGATGTCTAGTTCATCCAAAAATTTGGTAACAATTGTTGAGCTTTCTACGAATTTATACAAAATTTTAACTAAATCTGAAACTGTGTTGAAAATAAATTGTTTGAATCTGCCAGAATGTTGCCCGAATTTTTAGACAATTTTATAATCAAATTTCGAGATTATTTCTTCTACAAAGTTGTTTATAATGATGTCTAGTTCATCCAAAAATTTGGGCAACAATTTTTGAGATTTCTACGAATTTATACAAATTTTTAACTAAATTTGAAACTGTGAGACAGATTTTAATATGTATTTGAAAATTTATTTAAAATTCTACACTAAGCCAAATCTGGTAATTTCTAACTAAAAGATGAAATTTGAGAAGTCTAGTTTCATAATAAATTTTTAGATTATGGATTTGATCTATAAAATTAAGCATGGAATTAATGTAAGGAAATGTGACAAACCTGTGTCATAAAGATTGCTGGAAATTTTACAGGATTATTTACATCTTATTTTTCTGAAATTCTTTCTGAAAAGTGACCTAAACATCCCTATTGAGTATTCTGTTCAATTGCACGAATTTTAGGATTGTGTAAATAATTTATTTAAAATTTTAATATCTAAGTTATTATGTTCATACCATGATTTAAATTAATTGTCTGTTAAATTTTGGACATTGAATTATTATTGTGTGACATGTATAATGTTTTATGTTGGGAGTTTTTTTTTTTTGTATAACATTATTGGTGATTGAGATTTGAATAATTTCTATTCAATATATAAAGTTACTGATAAAGGATTAATACCAGTTGTTCAGGGTGAGTCTTAGTTTTAAAGAGTGTACGAAATTAAGGGTTGACGGTCAATACCGGTTGTTCAAGGTGAGCCCTGGTTTTGAGAATTCTCACGTAAATTGTGTTGCGAAACTCTAAGATGGCACGGGACTTATTTGTACCCTTTTCGGTATTCGGTTTTGGAATAAGGGTGGATGTGCCGGTGGCACACAGGGAGGTTACGTACCCCTGGCAGACTGTTTCCTTGGGGCAGACCACGGATGCCACTACTTGGGTATATAACTTCGGACGTGGGCATCCCTAGTGGTTACGGTTGGTAACACTTAAATATTTGACCAATGGAGGGTTTCAAATTAACCGTTGCCATGCTTAGTGGTTGGTAAGTTAAATCTCTTTGGTGAGATTTCGAGTGTCACCTAACTTATTAAAATTATTGAAATTACTTTAATGGTTGTAATTTATGTTTACAATTATATTGTTATCTCATGTTTATAATCTCATTATTTTTCTCTTAAAAAGAATGGTAAGTTGGTTATGTTTTCTTACTGTGTTGCAAAACTCATGGCATATATTTTTGTTGCCCTGGCGTTTTATGCCAGGTTTTGGCGAGGAAATAATTGAAGCTGAAATGGAGTTGACGCTAACGTACAGCCTTGGCTGACTTGAAATCATGACTAAAGTCGAATAACTTTATTATCTTATATATTAGCTACTAAGGACCTTATAATTTCATTTGATGTTGCGTGTGGATAATTTTAAGTTTTTATTTAATATTATTTGAACCTTTGGTTATGTACGAGAGTTGGAATGCTCTATTAAGATGTCAACTTTTTAGTTTATTAAGTCATTTTGTTTATTTAATTTCCCTTGATGTTCCAAAAATTTGGGGCGTCACAAGGTGGTACTGGAGGAGGAGGTGGAGGGTGTGGCTGTTGCCACTGTTGTTGTTGCCTTGATGTCTCTGCTATTTCCTGAATCAGTCTTTCCATTCTATCCATTCTGGTAGTAGAGGACTCTTCTATCTCATCACCTCTCGTTCTCACCATCTGATTAGAATTGCATTATTCTTTATAGAAAAATTTCACAAGCATCCATATACTAAGGAGCATACATATTCACAAAATTCGCAATGCAAGTAAATCACAAACATATAGCACATAATCATTCATCTCAAAGCATTTAAACACGTTTTCAATGTTTACAAATTTCTACTTATCACATAAATGCATCCTAGATCTTTTCTAGATGCTCACTGCTCTTTTGGACAAGTGTGTGAGTTATTAACTCGTGCTCTGATACCACTTGTCATGACCCGAACCTGCCCCCATGGATTAAGGTCATAACCAGCCAATAATCAAGGGATTACCTACAGCCTCAAACCATATTAGATATATTCCAACAGAGTGAAGGGGCTAAAATGGAAGCAAACTTAAAACTTCTGTCCATAGAGCTGTGCTTACATGGCACATGATAACATTTCACATATATTCATTAATAACCCACATCAAATGGAGTTAACACATAAGCTTACACAACAGGATCATTCAAGTCATAGTCAGCTAAACCAAAAGCTTATATACAAAGGTGATCCAAAGTTTTTGCCAACATAGTAAAAATATAACAAAAGAACAAAAGGGCGAAAACGAGTCTCGTGCGTGAGACATATGGGTTGACTTCTCAAAACTTTGACTGTTCCCCACATACTTCACTGGGGCTGGAGTTGGACATCTCTTGGCTCACTTACAGACACATGAATGAGAATGAGCGAAAGCCTAGTGAATAATATCAAATAAAAAAGATACATAAACAAACTTTGAAACAGTTACATCAGACGTCCTTGGGCCCAATTCATGGTTCTATCCAGTGTATCAAACAACTATAGATTTAGATGTATCAAACGGCCTCGAGCCCAATTCACTCATATCCGACGGCCTTTGGCCCAATCGTTCATGTGCGACGGCCTCTGGCCCAATCATTCACATCCGATGGCGTTTGGCCCAATCATTCATGTCCGACAGCCATTGGCCCATTTATTCATATCAAACAGCCTTTGGCCCAATCATTTGGCATAACAAATATTTGTCCATAATTCAAGCTAACAGACTTATAAGATTCAAATGGGAGTAAGCAAGTGGACAAATAGCATATTTCAAAATATCTTTACTAAGATATTACTTACAGTGTTCTGTCGGAGGATTAGCCCTTGTGCTCGACCCTACATAAATCATAACACATATATGGGTCACAAACGATTCAATCCATTCTTAATTCACACACCCCTTTTAGGCTTCTTTTTTATCCTTTTTAACTCATTTGTAATGTTCAATGCATGTCTAAGAGTGTTTAGAAATGAAAGACAACGGAAAAACAAAATATGAAACCACTTTTCAAATTTCTGAAACAGGGCTCCCAGCTCAAGCGCAGATTTCGCCGATCGAGCGGACCCCTTTTGTCTGCAAAAGTATTGGTTACCTCATTTTTATGTTCGAGCGTGGCTTCGAACGCTCGAGCGGAGAGTTGAAACAATGTGACCGACGCTCGAGCGTGAATCTCCCCGCTCGAGTGGACATCAAGGTCTGCAAAAGTTCTAGAAACTAACATTTCACGATTGAGCGAACATTCCCCCGCTTGAGCGGACACGCCAAATTCTGGAATTTCCAGAATCGTTCTTGAAGTCCAAAATCAACATTCAAAGGTTCAAAGCTCATGTTTTGGACACAAAAACATGGAAACATGTTACATAACATGAGGACAACAACAATATGAGGCCAATTGCTCAAATTCATGGTCCTTTTCCCAAAATCATTTTGAGTTCTCTTCATGGGTTTCAAAACACATATATTCAACTTAATACAAACCCCATATCTTCATCAATCATGCATGCATGTACATTCTTGACTCCAACTCTATTCCAAATGGTACAAATAACACTTATAATCATGAAATTCATGAAAATCATGCATACATGTGAGATTTGGTGCTCAATTCTATTTGTTCTACATAGTTCTTGCTCAAATATGCAAATTCATAGCAATTCTATGCATACATGTACATACAAGCTTTAAATTCTTCAATTTCATCTCAATTTATGTTCTTGATTACCCAACTAGCTTGAATACACAAATTTACAAACTTATACTCATGAATTTATGCTCAAATGCTTACCTAGGAGGTCTAATCACCCAATTATGGTTAATTCTTGGATTGATCTCCAAGATCTTCAAGCTCCTTGTTCAATCTCTAACTTGAGCTCCCTCTCTCTCTCTCTACAATCGGCACACTCTCCCTCTCTAAGGGGTAATCTCAGCAAATATGAATTTAAAATCATAATATGAGGCTATATAGGCCTTTATATAGGATGACCTAATCAAACTTGATTTGGGCTAAGTAATAGAGTTTAATTTTGAATCTAATTATTTCGTTCTGAATTAGTTTTCAATTAAATTTCACCATAGGCTCTAAAAATTACACCAATTACAATGGCGTGGTCAATTTCGGTTTCTATGGCCAATAAGGCCTTCAATTTTCAGTTTATAACAGTTAGTTGAACAGATTTTTCTACGGTGAACAGATACAAAATCAAAATCACATATAATCATATAAATGGTACTCAAATCATATTAAACGCATAATCACAATCATAATTAAGGTTAATTATCATAATACGGGACAGGGTTATCACACTACGCTAAGCTACTTAAACTAATTAGACTAATTATTACAAACCAATTGAATAACTAGCAAACTAATAACTAATTATTACAACACTTCAATCAACTAGTAAACTAATTAATTAAAACAAATTCACACTTTAACTAATCATGCAAAGCATTAAAACTACACTACCGCAGCTCTTCTTCGGGGAGTGGAAGATGCATGTGCTCGGTTTTTTCCCCGAAAAGCCACCGTTTTGCTCTTGGGAGGCTCTATTTGCAGGGTTGAACATACTCCAGAAACTTTCTGCTCCACCTTACTAAATCACTGCTGAAGATTACACTAGTGGCCTGCCAGCCATATGGGGTTGCTGCCAGCCCTCTGCCAGCCAAAAGTGTGCCTTGCCAACCACAAATAAGGCACTGCCGGCCACTGATGCTCTGAGTCACCACACTGCAACAAAGCACAAATAGAGCAAAATGAAGGCTTTTCCAGAGGTTTATTTGTATTGTACCCCTCCTTATCATCTCAAAACCTCAAATGAGTGACACACTTGGGTCCAAAACCGCCAACTAAGCACTTTCAATGCATGATGGCCAAGGAACCAAGGAGTACAATTTCATTGTATGCAAAAATAAGACTCAAGACCATCACCTTATCATGTGTGATCAAAGGCAATAGAGACCAAGGAGATCGGCTCATTTCATCACTTTGAGTATGAAATGCTCCAATCTTCCTTGTGTTCAATATAACGTCTGATTGAACACATGCAATGCAACACAATCTGCTCAAATTTTACTTATCACTTTTGTTTACTCATTTTAATTACCAACTTATTCTTTAATTGATTAAGTCCAAGATGAGTGTCCTCTAATGGAAGAGGTGTCAACCAAGGGATGATTTGAGGCAGAGAGAGAGAGAGAGAGAGAGAGAGAGAGATCATGCCTTTGGTTAGTAGAAACCGTCAAACGAGGATTAAAACCATTAAGCACAACTCTCAATCTCAAGCTTAAACACAACCCGAAGATTAACCAACCCTCAAAGCAAATGAAAAAGTGATAAAATGAGGGTGGTAGCAAAGATTGTATGTGCTAAAATTAGGATGCAAAAAGCACTAAAACATGCTTTCAACTCAAAAGAATGATGATCAAAGTAATAAAACATCAAACTAATGAAGGAATTGCACTACAACCATACAAGGCAAAGCTCAAGGGACTTAACCAACCCCAAATAGAGCTAAAAACAAGTCAAAACAGTAGCAAAACATGCTGAGATCAAGTTACAAAGTGCTAGAAAAACATGCTCACGTGTTAAGCTATCTAGGCATGCAAACAAGACACGTGGAGGGGAGGCTAATCTCTCCAATTTTTTACTTCAAAACAAAGTTTTTACCATTGAAATAACTCTGATTTTCAGTGGTTGAAAGGCCCAAAAAGTTTGATTTAAAGGGGATGAAAGATGACACAATAACTTAACAATCAAGCAACAAGAAGGGTGGATCACCCCTAACTCCAAATAAACCTCAAACCACCATTTTCAAACCATAAAAATAGAGAATTTTAGAGGTCAAAACCAGCCTTAAAATAGTATGTAAAGATGACAAAACAAGTATTTAAATAAAGCTCAAAACACAAGTGTTCTACCTCTTGAAGACAAGATGCAATTTAGGCACCAAAATCAAGCCAAAATCCTCTTTAGAGCTCAAAGAGGGCCTCAAGTAACCTCAAATCAATGGTGATCAAGTTTGATCAAGGGTCTATGTGCAAAAGTATAGAGAAACTAGGCTATAAGGCACAAAATATCAAGAGAGAGAGAGAATTTTTTTGTCTTCAAAATTTTTCTAACCCTTTCACATGCAAGATAGGGGCTCTATATATAGAAAATACAAAATCCCCTCATAAAGATCTAGCCACACACATGTTGGAAAATGCTTCAATCTGTGCAAACAGCTGACACAAAATATCATAAAATATCTGCTGCAGCACTGTTAGCCGGCCGGCCATCAGTGATGGCCGACAGGGCTTCATTGATGGCCGGCAAAGCACATCAATGGCTGGAAGGCCAAGAGCCATGGCCGGCAGCCCTCAAGGATGGGCGGCAGGCCATCAACAACATGATGCTCAAAAGGCCTAAACATGGTCCAAAGATGAGACAGAATGGATGCAGGGTTTGGAAAACTCAAACCTGTGGCATTCCGCTGCGGACTTCGAGCGCTCAACAAGAAATCAGGCTCATTGGTCGGATATACCTGCAAGAACATCCAAGCCTTAAAGGGGCCGTCAAAAATGGGGTGTCTACAGTTGCCCCTCTTTGACAGAACTCAGAGTAATGAAATGACATGAATGAATGTCAAAGCCCAGAGACAACCCATTTTGATAAGACTGCAAGACTTGGACAAACAATCAAGACAGTAATAAATAGTTACGCCCGCAGGCTGCTACGTATAGTTCTGGGGCAAGATGCAAATGGTATGTACAATGCAAGAACATAACTTATGATCATGCAATGAGGCTGTAATAAAGCATTTACATGCAAATGTTATGCAAAGAAAATGCCACATTTTAAACAAACCAACAAGATACAACAATCTCATATGCGAAAGTAAGTAAGCAAACATGCTACGCAGCAGAATTACGAACCAAACTACATTTCATGCGGAAAGGATGTAAGAAAATTATGCAATCTTAACTATGCATCACGCAGGAAAGTCAAAGAACAACACAAACGTCGAGCACACCCGAGGCGTCAAACAAGATTCCGATGCGTTGCACGTGGAAGGAAAAAAGGGATGACGTGAAAACCGGGACACGCCCAAATGTTTCTAAATCGTAACATCCTAACGTGTAGAACGTGAAAGGAGAGAAGGCAACGAGAACACTGAGATGCGCCCATGTGTCTCTAACTGAAAACGTCCTAACGCGTCACACGTGAGAGGAGAATAGGCAACGAGAACACCGGGACGTGCCCACGTGTCTCGAACCAAAAACATCCTAACGCGTCGCATGCAAGAGGAGAAAAGGCAACGAGAACACCGGCAGCACCCACGTGTCTCGAACTGAAAACGTCCTAACGAGTCACACACAAGAGAAGAAAAGAAAATGAGAACACCGGGACACACCCATGTGTCTTGAACCAAAAACGAGTGGTGTAGACACCGGGACACACCAATGTGCTTTTAATCTAATCAAGGTGTTCGAAGGACAGGAATGGTCTCACCTGGAATTCCTCTAAATGAACCATACATACAATATCATGCATGTAAAGAAAGACACTTAACAAGTGTGATATAGTAAGAATGCATGTTCCATGCAAGACAAACAACCGAGATATAAGGGAAAAGGCATATTCTATGCGAAATTGAAAACAGGAGCATATTCCATGCAACACCAAAATGCATATTCTATGCAACTATGCAATAGTACAAATGTATATTCTATACAAGATTAGCAAATGCAGCAAATGCAACGGCAAAATGCTTGTTCAATGTAATAACAAAATGCATATTCTATGCAATGTAGCAAATGCATGTTCTATGCATAATCGGAAAATGCACATTCTATGCAATAACAAAAGTATAATCGTTAAACCCAACTTCGAGAACAAATTCCAATTTACCACTCAAAAGAGTTGCAATACGTTAAAAAGGATACACCAAGTTTATGGTGATGAGTGACGACCATCGTGTACTAGAAATGCAATTTCGAGCTTCTGTAAAGACATCCTGAATCAAACACTGAACAACCCCTGCACTTCTTGGAATCCAAGGACACAAAACAGAGCCAGGGATACAGGGGAGACTTTTGGGAACCTAAAGGCCACCAGAGGGAGCCGTCGGCCACCTGTCGACCATTGGTGTGCCCTGCCAGCCATCGATGGTACACTGCCGGCCATTGATGGCAGTTCTGGGCAAAATTGACTTTTCGCCTTCGGGTCATTTAGTACACAGCTCCAAACTTCATTTCCTCACTAGCCCTTGCTCGAAAATCACCTCCCTCTCTCTCTAGGCCTTCCTTCTCTCTAGATCCGCGCTTTCTACACGTTTTCTAACACCCCACACAAACTTTATTCGATAAATCCTCCTAGTTTGAACCGATTGGGATTTGATTTCGACGCTTCTTTCCTCATTTCCATCATTCTAGGCTCATCCCTCTCGAGTTTCTCCCGAGTTCTGTGCACTTTTCCCGGTTTTGACTTTTTCTTTCATTTTCTCTCTCATGGGGTTCACTTTTTCAAAGTTTACCCATTTTCTTCACTTTTCCTCATTTTTCAACCATCTCGCACCTATTTCACATGGCAGACAATGTTTCCCATGATGGGGCTCCTCCCGAGCTTGCTCCAGAAGACTTCGAGGCAAACTTCGAGGCCGAGCCAGAGCCAGAGCCATTATCGTTGAGTATAAAGTCTTTTGATCCAGCAAGGTACCATCCTCAGACACACATAGTGTCCACTGCATGAGGCATCAGATCCTTTACTGACTTTGCTGAGGACGCACCAGAGGACCTCCTATTGAGGGAGCCAGCGCCTCATTTGTCGGCGATCGTCGTTGAGGTATGAAAACTATTTTTATGCATTACTGTCTGTAATTGTTTGTATTTCTTGCACTATTTAACCTGATTGCATTTCATGCACTGCCTTGATCTAATTGCATCTCATACATTACCTTGATCTGATTGCATCTCATACATTACCTTGATCTGATTGCATCTCATACATTACCACAGGACGGGTCTCGCGCCTTCAGGGGCTATGGCACGATGACCGCTCGAGATTGGTATGGCAAGCTCCCAGCTGGAGTTCGCGACATCGTTGATGAGACAGGCTTCGGTCTTTTCTGCTCCAGCTTGACTCGGGTTATAGTGAGCCGTCCTCTTTTAGGGGCTCTGGTGGAGACGTGGTGGGACACCACCAACTCCTTCCACTTTTCCACCACGGGGGAGATGACGATGACCCCTTACGACTTTGCCATGATCACCGGCTTAGGCGTAGGGGGTGATCCGATCCATCTCGACCCTGATATGGGGGAGTAGGAGGTAGCATGGGCCGCACTGCTTGGGGCGCATCCACCGACACTCCGGCAGGCATGGTTTGATACAGCTGGTTTGAGGAGTAGTTCAGGGGGACTGAGCCTGAGATGGTCGAGGAGATAGAGCAGTATGCCAGAGGCTTCCTCATGTTTCTCTTTGGTACCACCTTGTTTTTGAACAGGGGAACATCGTGGGCCGGTATTTGCTGAGCACCTTGGTAGTGCTCTATTGAGTTTAGTTCTATAATTGGGGCAGAGCCGGCCTCACCACATTGTACAGATATATGAGCTCGACTTCCCGCAGGAGTGGGCACCTGATTGTAGTCTACTGGCGAGCTTAGGAGGTACACTGCATAGTTCCCCCCTTTTCACTTTACATCTTCTGCTCATCATTTCTTGTTTTACACCTGTTCAACACATGTACTTTATGTATTGCATTTTCTATACCTTTTCATGCATTGTATGCTTTCTGTTTTGCATTTTCTATACCTGTTCATACTGGATTGATCGCATATCATCGCACTTTCCCCACAGCTATGGGTGTATGCGTACTTCCCGGCTCTTGCTCCAGAGCCTGTGGAGGAGGTTCCAGCGACAGTCCCTTTTCTCGGGTATATGACGGCCAGCTCCGCCGTAGGACCCGGGAAACCTTCATGTTTTTCTGTCAGTATTTTGACGTGGTCACGACGCACGAGGTAACCCAACACAAAGTCTTCCTACTTTTTAACCATTTTAATCCACACATTAACGATTAACGGCGACTAATAATCTGTTTACTTTCTATTTCAGATCTCATGGTAGCCCTGGGCCATGATACCGTCAGGGCTTCGAGCCCAATATGATACAGCTCGGAGGATCACCCGCCATCACGTTCTTCTCGAGGGCCCGATTTGCTGCGCCTGGTTCTTAGGCGAGTGTTTCGCGCACCAGACTTTGGGCCTGCCTACCCCATTTATACCAATGGCACCTCCAGTGTCCATGAGAGTGACACACAGTCTATCTGCCGACTAGGTGATCCAGTTCATGGTAGGGCTGGAGGCAGAGTATTTCTGTATAGCGGGCGATTATGCGGCCTTTATCCAGACACACCTGATACCACCTCTGACCGGCGTTCATGGGGGTGAGCGAGTGAGAGCTCCTGCCGTAAGGGTGAGATACAGAGCGGGTCGGGCGAGTATAGCCCGTAGCAGAGGGGCTTCCCAAGAAGAGCAGAGGGCTGGTTGGCCAAGGCCTCCGACCGAGCTGACAAGTTGGTGGTACACCAGAGAGGCTTACAGGATTCCGATTGAGCCTCCGGTGGCTGGTCACAGATATGTCAGGGCATCTGATTCATCTCCGGTACGCACTATAGTTTTCATTCATTTTTTTCATTCTTGCTTAGATACTTAGACATTCATTCCTTCGGGACACTGATCATTCCAAATTGGATTTGTAGGCCCCCGCAAGGTACGTCGAGGGATTCCTTGGGATGTTGGCCTCATTCGAGGGCATGATTTTAAGGAGGGTGGCGATACTCAGCTTCCACGACATTAAGGTAATTTTCTAGTTTTCTTGCATTTCGATCATCATATTTCTACTGATATACTGAAACTAACATTTCAAATGAACACTTTTTCACCATCTGATACACATACTGTGGCTGACATATACCAATTGCCTTTTCAAATCCCACATTTACCAACAGCAGCAGCAGCCGCAACAGGACCTTTTGTACCTCCTCCAGTAGTAGGGAGAAGAGAGAGATAGGCTCTAGCACGTAGCCGAGGCAAAGCTAGAGGCAGTCGTGATGAGAGTGGCCTTTCAGAGCCCGTCCTGGACAATGATGATAATGAGACGACCGAGGATAAGGAAGTAGCGGGTCCACAGTCAGAGTCATCTGAGGATGAAGACGACGACGCTGGCTCAGATTTTGCTAGTGGTGAGGTTGCGGAGGCTGAAGAGGGCTTCGATTCAGACTCTGATTCAGATTCAGATAGTGGCGCCGATGGAGACTGTGCAATAGAGTCCGCTCCGCTGAGGAAAATGATGAAGAGGGCCTCTCGAGCCTGAGATAGCTGGTGTTGATCTATCTATATTTTGACTTAGTTTGTTTTTGCCAGTAGTGTTAGCACTTTCTACAGCTCCAGACGAGTCTTATATCTTTAAATACTTGTACTCTTTTGTAAAAAAAGTGACCATGATCGGAATGAAAATGGCTTTTGATGAAAAAGTGTTATATTTTGCATTTTGAGCATCGCATAACATCGCATAGCGTAAAAAACGAGATTGATCTTGATCGAAAATTGCACATTGTATTGGCATCGTCTTAATCAGGTAATGAACCGACCAACAACCGAAATAACAAACGGAGTAAAACAACTCGATAAACGACACAACAACTCGTTAGGCTAAACAACGCAAATACAACTCGATAAGCAAAACAAAGACTTGATAACCAACACAAATTCAATTTAGTAAGCAAAACAAGATGAATACAATTCAAACAAACATGCTCAAGCCCAAAGGGACTAAAACAAGACCTCAAAAGATACGAATAACAGAATAAAACTACTGCATACAACTGAATCTTCACAAAGGAGAACAGTGGGCATAAAAGGGAGGCTGCCGGCTATGAATGATAGCCTGCCGGCAATATCTTCCTTTTATCGGCCATCAATAACCCCCTGCCGGCCATCAATGTGCAGAACCTCCAAAACGTTGACACCTAGCTTCCACTCACTGCCTTATCTTGTACAAAAGCTCTAGCTTCATGATTTCTTCATTCTAGCTCTATTTTTGCCACAAATGGTGCAATTCTCAACCGAAAAACTCTCAAATTGGATTACAACTTTAGATGGCTCAGAAAAGTTAAATTTCCGGCATAAATGCACTATTCCCGCTAAGTCGTACCCTGCTGTGTTTTTTGTTCCTCCATGCCGCGGCTAGATGTTGGAACCCAGTTACACGTGTTTAGCTTTAAAGGACAAGAGATATGTCCGACAATTGAAGAATTCTAAGTTTTGATGGAATCCCAGCGTGACGAGGAAATCTTGCCCCAGTCCCGTTCTGGTCACATCCCAGCTCTAGGAAGAATGTGTGGGCTCACTTCTCATGAGGCTTGATCCTTGGTTCACAACGGAGAGCTGGATATTCCTAGCCTTATTTATCAATTCTCTGACGCCGGTGACCGCAGCGACCGTCTTTGGCAAAGTTTTTGGCAGCATGCCCTTTGTTTGTGTATGTTGGCTCATTTTATACTTGCCCCTGGTTTCAGAGGGTCTAACATTCACTTGATCGAAGTAGCCCAAAACTTGAAAGGGGGCAAGAGCTGCATTGACTTAGCACTGGCCGAGACTTTGATAGGCGTAGACGTCTTCCATTGACGGGAGACAACCAAATTCGCAGGAAGTCCACTACTTTTGCAGGTAATGTTTCCCACCCTATCTCACATGTATTTCTCACATCACTCGACACTCAGGCTTTGTTTTTCTCTGAAAGCCCTTTCTCACTTTTCTATCCACATACACCTCTCTATTCTTTAATCTCTTTTATTTTTTATCCCTCCCCAGATATGGCTCATGGACAAATTAAAGTAGTGGATTCTTGCCCTGCATATTCAGCGCGACGCTATTTCTTTCGCCAATGGCTAGTTGATTTCCCAAATGAGGGGTGGTTGTGCCGTTGGATGTGCAACAGGTCTGCTGCTGATATTGCTTAGCGTTGTCCCTGGTTTGATCTGCCCAAGATGAGCTATAGCATGTCTCGGCAACCCGGTATTCAGCTGATTGGTTTGACACATTGCGTCTTCTACTTTCCATTCCGATTTAGGCGTCAGTTTGGACATGACCAGACTTGACCAGAAGAGGGGGTAGAGTACCCGACTTCATTTCCAATCCGAGGTTCATAATTAGCTAGATATCCCACTGCATGGAGGACAAGAGAACTTCTGGCTCCTACTCCCAATTTCAATTACGCCCATTCTAGCGAATGCATAGCTTGGCTTGAAGATAAGGCGCAAACCGAGTCTACTTTAGCATCTGAGGCCTCCACAAGCTCCGGGAGGGGAGGCAGGAACACCTAACTCATCGATTTCCCTAGTTTATTGCTTTGATCTGTACATTCAAGTTTTCCTTTTGGATGTAATAAAAAAGCAGCATTGATGTGTATCGAGAGTTAGAGAACTTTGTATTGAAATCAATGAAATTGAAGTTGTGGGCACTGAAAATTTTCCTTTTGGTCCAAAAATGGTCTACGTTGTAAAAAGATTAATTTGAACAAAATCAACTTTTATTAAACATTTTTGAAACTATTTTCGATAAGGATTCCAATTGGACACACATGGAATCTATCCTCGAGATGTATAACCCCGAATCCCGCAAATGGAAAGTTACCCCTTGTCTGAATAGCATTACACTGTAATTTAACCAGCTCTTATAGTGAAGATCACAACCGAACTCTTGGATACAGAAAAGAAAAAGATGCCTGAACAAACGCATGGACACAGTTGATTTAGAAGTGTTTATGGCTGGACTTTAGAATGAAGTTGCCTACGTATCCAGAAGATGGGAATCAAGCCTTACTTTAGTTCAGTTTGGGTTCACTCAGGTATTAACACTCTCCTTTTGTGCTCTAACTTTTGCCAAGGCCACCTTTTTTGGGTTTTCAACCTTGCGAGCTTAGTTTTTCTTTTTTTCTAATTTTTTGTGCTCTAACTTTTGCCCAGGTCGCCTTTCCGGGTTTTCAGCCCAGCGAGCCACTCAAGGATAGTAATTCTTCAACTTGTCCATGTTGATTGGTTGGGAAAATTCTAGGCCATCTAAGTCCATAAGAATGACAACTCCACTCGACCAGATGGTCTTGATAATATAAGAACCAGTCCAATTAGGTCTGAACTTGCCTCTAGGGTCAAGGATGGGTGCTCGGTTGTCTTTGAGCACCAAATCCCCCTCCTTAAGATTCTTGGACTTAACTTTCTTGTTGAAAGCCTTGGCAATCCTACGTTAATATCCTTAGACGTGGTACAATGCTTTCAGTCTCCTCTCGTCGAACAGCATCAGTTCCTTGAACCTGCTTTGCTGCCAATCCGCTTCTGCTATCTGGCACTCAGCCATAACCCGCAATGACGGAACCTCTATCTCAATAAGCAAAACATCTTCCATCCCATAAACCAGAGAATATGGAGTTGCCCTAGTAGATGTCCGGATTGATGTTCTGTAGCCCAGAGAGCAAACGGCAGTTTGTCGGGCCAGTCCCTGTAAGTCTCAACCATTTTTATTTATTTGTCTTGCTTCATCTCCTTTAACCAACAACATATGCCATAGATTCAGGGTTAAGCTTTATGAATGTATGATGCATATGTTTCTCTTTTGTATATGATAAGGAATTAATGGAAGAGAACAACAGTATTATTGTTGTCATATTTTGGATATTGTGGATGGATTATTGTAATTTTTTTGGGGCGTGAGAACTTGGTATCAGAGCATTTCGAGTTTGAATACTTTGGGTATGTGGGAAGTGGTTAGTACCACAATGGGTTTGTCTTGCTTGATAGAGACTTTAGTATGAATGATGTGTGCTTATATGATAACATGCTTATGTGATTATATGGGTATGAGATTTAATTTATGGGATGTTGATTGAGTCTACGGATTTCTAGAAGTCCTATTAGAAGAGCACTTGATCACTGCTGCTTCTAGCTGGAACTCTGGCAACGCTGCAGGACGGTCGTTATCCAGAAATAAAATTTGTATGTGTTTACGTTACTATGTGCTCCGCATTAGGACGTGAGTGAGTAAGCTTCAGTAAACTTGTAAATGTGCTAATCTCTTGTGTTACCTTCATTAGGATGTTAGGGCGTGGACACAATAGTAGTAGGCATGGTAGGCCTAGAAGGCATGAGGTGCCTTTACCTGATAAAATTCCGGCACAGGAAGAAAGGGTTGGCCAAGCCAATGTGGCCGAACCAATTGGTCAACAGGCCATGGGCGCCTTAGCCTGCGAAATGGCCGGAGCTTTGAGGGAATCCATGGACATTCTCAAGGCTAAGAATCAAGTCCAAGCCCAAGTAGTTGAGGCAGGGCAATTTTTTCTGAAGCGGGAGTTTTTCTGGTCGAATTCAGATGAGTTTGTGGGTGATCCCGAGGAGACACTAAAGGCAGATGAATGGCTGGAGTAGATAGTGAAAACATTCAAGATGCTTGGCATTGAGGACGACTAGTTGCGATTGACCTTGGCATCCTTCCAGCTGAAGGGAGATGCGGGTTAGTGGTGGAAGTATGCGCGTAAGCGCATTGGAGTAACTTGGGAGGCTTTTGTCAGCTCCTTTCATGAAAAGTTTTTACCTTCCATGGTTAGGGAGAAGTTGAGGGATTTGTTTTCTCAGCTTAAGTAGTTGAATATACCAGTGGCGGAGTTTGAGGCCACCTTTACTAGCCTCTCTAGGTTTACACCAGAGTTAGTGGTGACAAAGGAGCGCCATTGCTTGGAGTTTAAGAAGAGGTTAAGGACCGAGCTTCTTTTTAAGGTAGCCGCATCGATGATTAGAGATTATGGGTGACTTGTAGAATCAGCGGCTCTTCTTTAGACCGTGATGCAAATGGAGGATGTGATGATGAGGGGCTCCAGGAGGAGTCAGGACGTTCAGGGGGACAGTAAGAGGCAGAGGGGTTCTAACCCACAGCAACCCTAGTGAACTTAGTTGAGGTCCACTTTTCTAGTGCCAAGTTCAAGCTCTGGGAGAGGTAGTCAGGGAGATTTTACCTGTTACAAGTGTGGTCAGTTGGACCACAACTCTCTAGCTTGCCCTCAGAGAGGAGGAGGGCAATGATCTGCATCGTCTTTGGCTCGTTGTCAGAGCTAGAGTCAAGGGAGAGGGCAACCGCTCACTTGTTATCACGATGGGTAGGCAGGGCACATGAAGAGATTTTGCCCTCAGTTGGATGGCACACCTGGTGCGTCTAGTTTGAGACAGACACAGAGCCACCAGCCGCCATAGTCAGCACAGGTCTCGAGGGCCAATCAGGGAGCCTCTTCGGCTCATTCAGTGCATCAAACTTATGCTCCAAGGGTGAGCAGGTTGAGCAGAGACCTACAGGACGTGTGTATGCTATTACTGCGCCAGATCTAGTACCAACGCCTTCAGTAGTGAAAGGTACCTTCTTGTTTTGGAATTTATTTACTAATGTGTTGATTGATACGGGTGCATCCCATTCATTTATCTCGTCTACATTTGCATCGGTTTTGGGCTTAGAGTTGGCTGAGTTAGCATCTCCTATCTGTGTACAGTCACCTATTGGTGGTGAGATTGTTTTGATACAAGGGTGTCGGGGTTATGACATGGAGGTTGTCGGTCGCCGACTTCCTTTTGCATTTGTGTTGATTGATATGTCTAGCTTTGATGTTATTTTGGGCATGTATTAGTTGTCATCTTATGAGGCTGTTATAGACTGCTACTGTCAGAGGGTTACTATATGTACCCTAAGCGGTGATTATTTTTACTTCTTAGGGAACCGGGTTGATAGAGTTTTATCATCGATGTATAACCCGCGTGGGTGGAGTGAGCTTAGTTGCCTTCTCTCTAACTTCTTGGGTACTGAGTGTGATGAAGTGCGAGATGAGTTGCCAAGGATAGTTTGTGGATACCCGGACATTTTTTCGGATGATCTTACTAGTTTACCACCTCATTGAGAGATCAAGTTCTCTATCGATTTAGTGCCTGGCATGGCATCGATTTCCATGGCACCGTATAGGTTTGCACTCGCTGAGTTGTGTGAGTTAAAGATTCAACTCAAAGAATTGTTGGATGAGGGTTTTATCTACTCTAGTACTTCACCTTAGAGAGAACCATCTTTTTTTGCTAAAAAGAAAGATGGTGCGTTGTGACTTTGTATAGATTACCAGAAGTTGAACCGGGTGACTGTTAAGAACAAGTACCCAATGCCTCATATAGATGATTTGTTTGATTAGTTGAAGGGGTCTTGTTGCTTTTCTAAGATAGACCTAGGATTGGGTTATCACCAGTTGAGAGTGAGAGAGGAGGACATCCCAAAGATGGCATTTTGTATGCAGTATGGCCATTACGAGTTCCTAGTGATGCCCTTTGGGCTGACCAATGCACTAGCTGTGTTTATGGATTTGATGAACTGGATCTTCCGTGAGTTCCTAGATCATTTCATGGTCGTCTTTGTAGAAAACATCTTGATTTACTCACCCTCTGAGGAGGAGCACGAGAAACACTTGTGTGTAGTACTTGAGTTACTTTGAGCCCATAAATTGTACACTAAGTTTGGGAAATCCGAATTCTGGCTCAGAGAGTTTAAGTTCTTAGGCCATGTGGTATCCGGGTAAGGAGTGACTGTAGATTCATCCAAGATAGAGGTAGTGCAGGATTGGGAACCACCTAAGAATGCTTTCGAGATCCATAGTTTCTTGGGGTTGGCCAGGTAGTATCGTAGATTTGTGAAGGATTTCTCTAAGCTAGCTTTACTATTAACTAGACTGATGAGGAAAGAGATCAAGTTTGTGTGGAGTGAGACTTATGAGAAGTCTTTTCAAAAGCTTAAGGTTAGACTTACCACTACTCCAGTTTTGATTATTCCGGATAGGGGTTTAGGTTTTTGATGCATTGTGATGCCTCACAGGAAGGTTTAGGTTGTGTTTTGATACAAGAAGGGAAGGTAGTGGCCTATGGTTCGCGGCAACTGAAAACACATGAAAGAACTACCCTACTCACGACCTAGAGTTAGCGGCAGTGATCTTTGCCTTGAAAATTTGGAGGCATTATCTGTATAGGGAGAAGTGTGAGGAGTTTTCTGATCACAAGAGTCCAAAATAGCTATTTACACAGAAAGACTTGAATTTGAGGTAGAGGAGGTGGATGGAATTCATAGAAAATTATGATTTTGAGTTGCATTATCATCCGGAAAAAGCCAATGTTGTGACTGATGCCTTGAGTCGAAAATCCATTAGCAGTGTAGTTTGTATTGCCATCTGGGAGTAGGAGATGTTGGGTGCTATTGGGGAGTTTGACTTGCATCTTGGCGAGCTTGTAGAGTATACAACCTTGTTTTCAGTTGTTGCACAACCTATACTTGTGAACCGACTAATAAAAGCACAAAATGGTGACCTTGAGATAGAATCCCTCCAGCAGGAGATCTCCAATGGGAAGGTAGAAGAAGGCTTGAACATGTACTCCGACTCGAGTGTTAGATATCTTGATCGTCTCTTCGTGCCGGAGTCTTGCCGAGAGAAAGTACTCCGAGAGTTTCACCATTCACGTCTTGCGGTGCATTCGTTAGGCACAAAGATGAATCACGACCTTAGATGCTAGTTTTGGTGGAGGGAAATGAAGAAGGATGTGGCCGTGTTTGTGTCAAAGTGCCTTACTTGTCAACAAGTGAAGGTCGAGCATCAGAGGACAGCGGGTTTGTTACAACCCTTGCGTATAGCCGAGTAGAAGTGGGAGCATGTCACGATGGATTTTGTTGTGGACCTTCCGAGGACTCAACGGGGTAGTGATGCCATTTGGGTGGTAGTTGACCTGTTGACTAAGTCGGCACATTTTATACCTATGCGTGTGAGTGACTCGGTAGATTACTTTGCCGACCTTTACATTAGGGACATAGTGAGGTTGCACGGAGTCCCTATGGTGATTGTTTCAAATAGAGGTCCGTGTTTCACGGCTCGATTATGGCAGAGCTTGCAGAGAGCCTTGGGCACGATATTGACCTTTACTACTGCACATCATCCTCAGACTGACGGGCAGTCCAAGCGTACCATTTAGATCCTTGACGATATGCTACGAGGTTGTATCCTTGACTTTAAGGGGTCGTGAGAGAGGCACTTGCCCTTAGCGGAGTTTGCCTATAATAATAGCATCCAATCAAGTATTAGCATGGCACCGTTTGAGGCCTTGTATGGCCGACCGTGTAGGTCTCATGTGTGTTGGGTCGAGGTAGGTGATGCACCTATGTTGGGTCCAAAGTTAGTTTTAGAAACAACGGAGAAAGTTGGACTTATCCGTAAGAGGTTAGTTACGGCCCAGAGTCGCTAGAAAAGTTATGCCGACCATAGGAGGAGACCCCTGTCTTTTGAGGTGGGAGGCCATGTCTTCTTGACGATATCACCTAGGAGGGCCTTGATGAGGTTTGGAAAGAGTGGGAAGTTGTCCCCTCGATTCATTGGCCCTTTGAGATCCTTGAGTGAATTGGGGAAATAGCTTATTATTTGGCCTTGCCACCACAGCTTTTCGGGATTCATAATGTGTTTCTTATTAGCATGCTTTGGAAGTATGAGCCAGACTTAGAGGTAGATGAGGATGCCTCGTATGAGGAGAAACCAGTGAGAGTCTTGGATACTCGAGACCAAGTCTTGCAAGGCAAGACCATTCCCTTGGTTAAAGTATTGTGGAAACATCACGGGGTTGAGGAAGCAACTTGGGAATGCGAGTTGGAAGTCTGTGAGAAATATCTGGACTTATTTGTTGATGTTTGAATATGTAATGAAATCTTGTTATATTGATCAAATATGGAAACATTGTATATGTTGTATATGTTTTGGAAAAATGTGTATTGTATTTTCAATATTGGAACTTGTGTATCGAGTTAACGAGAATGAATGGCCGGAGAATGGGTTATGGCGATGGAATTGAATGATTATCATTATTATAATTGGTTTTATCATAGTTTAAAACTTGATTTGGAATTTCGAGGATGAAATTCTTTAAGGGGGGAGGTTCTAGCGATTACGATTTTGACCCGACTCATTTGATATTTTGAACTCGGGTTTTATGGTTTTTGAATGTTGTTCATGTCTTTTCTCCATTGTTCCTGCTTGAGTTTGGCTATTGGATTGTAGTGGTTGTGTTTGGAATAGGTTGGTTGCCTAGTTTTCAAACCTTGTGTTGCCCAGAATTTTGCTCTTCCGCTCGAGGGGCACTTTTTGTGCTCGAGCGGGCTTTGTGAACTATCTGTACTTTTGTAGGTCTGCAAAAATACTGGGAGAGTGTGTTATATGCTCGAGCGATATTTCCTACGGTTGAGCGGGTGGGCCCTCGAGCAGCCTTTCTTGTGCTCGAGCGATAGTTTTTTGTCTGGAAAACTGCTGGAAGTGTGTATTTTATGCTCAAGCATTACTTCCTGGGCTCGAGCGGTGAACCTCTTTCTCATTATGTCTTGGCGCTTGAGCGTCGCTTCTTATGCTCGAGCAGAATAACTTTTTGTGTCTGACACTTGAGTGTCACTTCTTGCGCTCGAGCGAACAGTGTCTATATCAGTTCCCAACAGTACCTTTTCACATAACTTTTTCACATCCATTCCTCTTAGAACCCTAGATCTAAATGCCTCTCTCTCTCTCTAAAACTCTCACTCTTTCTACGTTTTCACCTAGATCTAGTGGTTTCTCTACCCTACTCCCTTTGTTAAAAAGGTAGAGCATCTCAAGAGCTCTGTTTTGATCCTATTGAAACCTGGTTTCGGCATTGTTGAAGTTTCCACCTTGCTTTGCTTGACTTCGAATCTTGAGGTAGGGACTTTCTACACTCTTTTATGAGTTTTAGCTTAGTTGTTTGTTGATGTGTAAGAAAGATTGGGATTTGAGGTGATCTTGAACAAACCTAGGGTTTTGGTTTAAAATCAAAAGAGGAGTTTTTGAATGAATGTATTGGAAATGGTTATGGGAGTAAATATGAGCTTTTATTGTGTTAAAATAGTTGATTTTTGTGTTTGGGATGAGATTAGGAAATAGGGGGTTTTGGCCCTAAAATGCCTCGAATAATTATTTTGTATAAATAATGAAATTTGTATTGGGAATATAAAATTGGATAAATGTTTATATAAATGGTGGAGTATGTATTACCTCGCACCTATGGAAATCTAGATAGTTTATCTGTTGTAAAGATTGTATATCTGTTTAAAAATATCTGTTTTGGGCTATCAGTGAAGAATAGCCATGATTGTTGTAGAAATTGCATGAGGATTAGGTGAATTGAAACTAACTTCTTAGTCGTTATCATTGAATATGATTATGATGTGTATACATTATATATGTATGATATTTGGGAAGAGAAATGGGATATGCTCCAGGTTTGAGAGAAGAAATTGATGGACTTCATTAAATTAAGTTGGCCTGTGTGTCTAAAGTGAAAGTCCCTAAAATCGTGAGTACACATGGGTGCCGATTTCCGTAGACGAAATTTTTGTAAAATGGCAAGTAAATGTATCTATACGGTAATTATATTGGTTGGAGATCTATAGGGTGTATCCTCTGTTTGGTTGATTAAATGGAGTGGGTATAACTAATGAACTGGGATATAATGGATTGAGATGTAAGTTTGGCATAACATGATTTTGTAAAAGAGTTGTAAAAGATTTGTCATTTGGGCATTGAACATGTGCATCATAGTTATATCTTTGTTAAGATTCATATATTGTGCTAGATTGTTTTTACTGGGCTTTTGGCTCACCCTACTTGGGAAAAACCATTTTTAGGTACTGGTGATATGCCTCCGGCAAGGACTTAGCTTGGGAGGACTGTGGAGCTGAAGGCTCAATTTTTGTATATTTTGTATTTATTTTCTGGTTAAGGCTAGGGCTTTACTGGTATTAAGCCGAAGACTCATTTTGTTGTAACCAAGCACGGTCTTGGAAATATGTAAGCCTTCAGGGCATTTTTATCTGTTTATCTTCCTTCCTCTCCTTTAACTAGCAACATATGCCATAGATTCAGGGTTAGGCTTTATGAATGTATGATGTATATGTTTCTCTTTCGTATATCATATTGAATTAATGGAAGAAAACCTTATTATTGTTGTTGTCATATTTTGGATATTGTGGATAGATTACTGTAATTATTTTGGGGTGTGACAAGTTTGCAAAAGGGTAACATATGCAGATATACATTCACAAGCCTAACCTTGAATCTATAGCATATGTTAAAGGAACATCAAGCAAGTAAGAAATGCCCCACGGGCGTACAGTTTTCCAAGACAGTACTTGGTTACAACAAATGAGATTTCAATCTAATACAGTTAAAGCCCCAAGCTTGTACAAGTAAATACAGCAAAATAAACAAAATGAAGCCCATGCTTCCAGGTCCTTCCCAACTATTACCTTGGTAGAGGCATATCATCGGCACCTGAAAATGTTTTTCGCACATAGGGTGAGCTAAAGCCCTGTAGAAATAATCCAATACAGTATATGAATCTTAACAGAGATATAAGGATAAAATGCATATGCAATGCTCATGATAAAAACATTTTATAACTCTTTCAAACCATGCAATGCCAGGTTCATATCAGTATCCATGAAATATTTCCTTTCTTAATAGAAAACCGGACTGTGAAGACAAATCTGTGAATCTCTAGGTACGTGTCTGCAAGTAGACTATACAAATACTATCAATTTGTCATTTTTATCAGTATTAACTGGAAGGCTCGACACCTATTCGAGCATGTTTCTGGTCTTTCACCTAGGACACATAGGCCAACTTAATATTGTAATCACACCCTCTACCCAGATTCACCAAGTATTCACAATTTTTCTCAAAACAATGTACATTTTTAGTGTGATAAGATGCAATAATGCCCAATGCAAATGGATGAGAAAATAGTTCCAATTTACTTAGTTCTCATGCAATTTCTACAATAATCATACCTATCCTCCACTATACACATCCCGTTTTTGACCGTCCTCAAGACTTGGATGTCATCGTTTGTATACTTGATGATTGTGCCTGTTTGTGTTTGTTTTGAGTGCCCGAAATCCTTGGCAGAACACCTTGTCTTTGAGCCTCTAAACCTTGTTGTTTTGTGCTTGTTTTTGGACTAGGAGCTTGTTGCTTCTTGCCTGGAGGGGAGGGTGGCCTGTTGGCCATCCCTAGACCTTGTCAGCCACAAGTTGTGCCTGTCGGCCACCAATAGTGGCCAACAGCGATTTGTCTCCTTTTTCAGACATTTGTTGGTCAGCTGTGCCAACTGTTGCTCACTGAAGTGCATCTCCATGCACATGTATGATAGGATGAATTCAAGCTTAAACCTTGATTTTCTATATATAGGGGGTGCTCTCCCCCATTTGGAAGGGTTAGAAAATTTGGATGAAATTTCTCTCTCTCTCTCGAATTCTCTCTCTCTCTCTCTCTCTCTCTCTTCTTATTTTGTGCCTTAAAGTCTAGTTTCTCTACACCTTTGCACATCAATCCTTAACCAAACACTCTCACCTTTGAGCTGAGGTTCTTTGGAGTCTAGTTTGAGCTCTTGAAGGAGGTTTGAGTTAGAATTTGGTGCTGTTTTGTGCTTGAGTTTCAAGAGGTAGTTCACTTGCTTAAAATACTTCCTTTGATTACTTATTTTTTCATCCTTTTTTATTTTTTTTGAGCTGGTTTTCAACTACAAAAAACTCTGGTTTTTGAGGTTTAACATGATGGTTTGAGGCTTTTTTGTGCTAAGGGGTGTTCCACCCTTCTTGTTGCTTCATTGTGTAGACTTTTGCACCATCTTTTACCATATTGAAATCAAACTTTTTGGGCCTTCAAACCACTAAAATTCAAAGTTGTTTCAGTGACAAAAACCTTCTTTTGAAGTCTAAAATTGGAGGGGTTAGCCTCCCTTCCTTGTTGTCTTGTTTGCATGCCTAGTTGCCTCATAAGTTAGCATGTTTTTGTAGCTTATCTTAGCCTATTTCCAGCATGTTTTTACCTCTGATTTGGGCTACTTTGGCTATGTTTTGGGCTGTTTGTGTTGTATGAGTAGTGTTTTGCATAGTTATAGTGTAAAGGGCTTCACTAGTTTAGTGTTTTAAGCCTTTGAACATGAATTGCATGAGTTTCTTGCATGTTTTGGTGTCATTTTGCACTCCATTTCAGCACTGAAATCTCTGCAATCTCCCTCTATTCTTCACCCATTCATTTATTTTGAAAGTGGCTTTAAACCCTTTGTTGGCTTGAGTGTGAAATCGAGTCATTCATGCTTAATGGTTTAATTCCTTCAGGAGTTTATTATCAATGGCATGAGGATGTGGTTTAAGCCCACTTTCAATTAGAAGACACTCACCTTTTGGACTAATCAATTAAAGAATGGATTGGTAATCTAAAATGAGTAAACAAAACATGGTAAGTAAAAGAGACAAGATAAAGCATTTTTGTGTTGCATTGCATGTGTTCGGATCAGATGTTAATTTGAACATGAGAAAAATGGGACATTTCATACTCAAAGTGATGAAACGTGCCACTTTTCTTGGTCACCGTCACCCTTGATCATACATGATAGGGCTGTGGTTTTGTTGAGTCTTGTGTTGCACTCATTAAGCTTGTACAAGTTCGGTTCCTTAGCCATCATGCATGAAAAATGCTCGGTTGATGGTTTAAGGGACAAAGGTTACACTCCTTTGAGGTTGTGTAATGATAAGGAGGATAACAGTGCACACAAACCTTGAGAATAAACTATTTTGCCTCTGTTTTCTCTCTGTTGCAACAAAAAAAGAAGTTCAGGAAAGGTGTGGCCTACCGGCCCCAGTACTAGTCGACCGACCACCAATGAAAAGGTTGCTCACTGTGCTCCTGCAGGGGATCAGAAGTATTCTGGGAATTGGCACAATTTTCAGTGGCCAAATATGTGTAAACAGAGGCTGCAATGGCAAGACAGTGGATTTTCGGGAGGAAGCCGACCGAGTATGCATGCATCCCTCGCCCTCGAGGCCATTTAACTGCTTTATTTAGTTAATTAGTGGTAGCTAATTTACTTGCTTTGTAATTAAATTAAAGTGTTTAGCTAAATAATTCGTTTTGTAGTATTTAATTAGCTTAGAATAAGTTAGTTAATTTGTTTCAATTGTTGTATAATTAGCTTAGAATAGTTAATTAGTTTCATTGTGTTATAATAGTTAGCTAAATTAGCATAGCTAGTTAGCTTATTCATTCGGACCATCCTTCGCGAGGGTGTAATGTTGTAATAAGTGTGCGTGCGTGTATGCATGTCTTCCAACCCCACGTCTTTCTCCCTTTTATTTAATCGCTTTTGATAGTTAGATTAGGGATCACATTTCGATTAGCATACCTTATGCTTGCATGTTTGCATCCATTCATTTGTTTTGCATGCACCGAGGCTCTACGCATCATTCAAATTGCATTCTCAATTCAATATCTTATTTGAATATGTGTTTCAAAGCATGCTATCAAAGTGTTGCAAATACCATGATTAGGTAGCCAAGCTTATTTAGTTGCATTATTGCATGTGTTGCATTAGTCATTTTACATAATTAGGAATCATGCATTGTTTTCTAACCCATGTTTTCCTAGCTTGGAGTACTCAGTGAGTTTTACGCTTTAGCATACTTGCATGAGTGTGAGTGTTGCCATATCTAGTATGCTTGCCATGAGGCTATGTGTTTACTTGCTAAACTGCATGTTTGCCTATGGATGAAGCTTGTTGTTTAAATTGGAACGATTCAACAATACGCGTTTTAAGCCCACTTTGTTGTAGCAAAATCATGTTTTAAACCCACTATGTTTGGTGGCAAATCCGCATCTTTAAGCCCACTTGAGGGTGGCAAATTCAAACCATTTTCGAAAACAAACATGAGTTGAATTGTTCCAGGAATTGCAACTAGTCTATACTTGTTTGTGCGCGTCACATAGTAAAGCTAGTTTAATAATTGGAACAAGAACACATAATGTTTATAAAATATCATATCATGGTTAGTAGAGGCCGATCTTTGATCGGGCGAGCGGGGGTGCTCAATTCATGACCTTCCCCCCTCGTACCCAAGTTCCCGAGTCGAGGCAACTTTGGTGATGACGGACACGTGGCCTTCGGCACGAGTCAGGGTTTCCTAAATTTACCCAAAAATAAAATATTTAGGTGGCGACTCTGTATCTGCCAAAGCAGTCCAATTTTGGCATTATTTTGATTTAAAATCGATTTTCCAAAAAGGTTTGCCGGATTGGACTCTTTGGTGATTATCAGTTTCACATTGCACTTGTGAGACTAGATTCAGAACCATAGGTAGAGTCTGAACTGTGAGGCCTTCTTTTCAAACCCTTTCCAAAAGGCGAGGACACAAGAAAAAGGCGAGTCCACAGTTTCTGGCGACTCTGCTGGGGATTTAGAGAACTTGAGTCAAACTCGTGATATGTTGTTTTATCTACACTTATGTGTTTCTTTGCATTTGCATTTGCATCGGTGCGCCTAAGTCACAGTGTTTGCCATATGCTATTCCTGAGCGGTTTGCCGGAGGCTTGCTTGGAAAACCTTGCCAAAAGGCTGACCAGTTGCGGGCTCTGCCACGATGGGAACACAAACCTTGGATTTGGACTACCGCTGTACCGTTTGATCCTCCTTTCACTTCTCGGTGTTAGGAGCGTGCGGTATATTAGGTAGTCTTGCTGAGGTACCCTTTTTGACCAATTGACCTAGTTGTATATCGGAAGCCATATAGACTATTCCAAACTAAGACAGGTTGCTCACCCGAATGCAGGATTGTTTGAAACCGCTTGTTTGCGTAGTGAACCCCTAGCTCCTGACGAAATTAGGACAGGGTAACGCTACCCCATCATAGGGGTGTTTTCGCTCTCACTTGCTTGATACATGCTTTTAGAGTGAAACTCTGCAGGAATGTATGTATCAGTTGCAAGTCTGGATATCAATTTCAGGGTATCAGTTTTGGGGCAGAAACCAGTGTTTGAGTACAGTTCTCTAGCTTGTGATTACAACTGAGTGTTGTTCCTGTCTGAGCTGAGGTGCTGTACGGTTTCTGATTTTTGTTTCTTTTGCTTTATTTTTGTTTTACAAGGTAGTCTTTCATGATTGCTTCAGACGAGGCAGTTACTCCCCAAGCACTCTAGAGTCGAGTAAGGCAACTTTACCGATCTGGGGATCTTGTAAGAGGAAAACTAGTGTCTACTTCGCTACCCTCGGTTACAAGACGGAGGAGAGTCAGGCATTACTCATCGGTTCGACAGTTACCTTCATTCAGTGAA
Source organism: Camellia japonica (assembly GCA_030407325.1). Taxonomy (NCBI): domain Eukaryota; kingdom Viridiplantae; phylum Streptophyta; class Magnoliopsida; order Ericales; family Theaceae; genus Camellia; species Camellia japonica. The sequence continues at coordinate 154,248,559 of JAPPVO010000036.1, read as the reverse complement.
GTCCAGTTTTCCACTTCCACTTCAGAAAGAGAGTACACACCAGTTCTGATAAATTAGCACCCCTTAGTCAACATGGAAGAAATGCTTCGCCAACTCCAACAGACTATTGAGAATATGCAGCTGGATGCTGCCCGCCAAGCGAAAGTCGCCGCCCGCCAAGCGAAAATTGCAACCCAGCAGGTTGAGTTGATCACTAGGCTGCAGCAACAACAACCACAACAAGCAGTAGCTTTTGCTTCGCATCCACCCCCAATCAGGGTTCCAATACCTAGGATTACAACTAATGTCAAGGAAAATGCAGACATTCCAGCAGAGCCAGTTCCACCCCAGACTTCCAAAGCACCGGTTTACCCAATAGGAGCACCGTTTGAGTTTGAGGTCGACCCTACTGTGCTGAAATTGAGCAAGTTAGAAAAGCTCTTTAAACGAGCTCAGGGTGTGAATTCGATCCTGGATATAGAGGACAGCTATGCTGATGCGGCGATGACATTGCCAGATAGGTTTAAAATGCCGCATATAGACCGCTTTGATGGCTCAGGTGATCCCATGGTCCCTTGCTACTATTTTCAGACATTCTGCGGCTGATGGGCCTGTCTAGACTATAAAAGTAATCTCTCTTCGGCCGGACCCTGTTGGGCATCATGGCCATTTGGTACGCTAAACTTGAAGACCCTATAAAGAGGAACTGGGGAGAGATGGCCGAGGCCTTTATTGCTCAATACTCCTACAACACACAGATCGAGGTCACAACTCGTGATCTCGAAGCAACTCGTCAAGAGCCGAAAGAGGGCTTCTCGGATTTTGTAACCCGGTAGAGGGCCAAGGCCTCCATGATGACCATCCGACAGGCTGAAAAGGACCAGATCCGAATGGTGGTTCATAACTTGCAATTGAGGCTATTACAGAAGATGATAGTCTTACCCGTATCTACATTAGCTGACTTCCATGAAATAGGGGTGCAAATAGAGGATGCAATGAAGCAGGGTCTGATAGACCACGAGAAAGAGCAGCCCAAGAGGGCTTTTACGTGCAGTTCCAATGTGACTACGAGTGGTAGTGCAGCTGCAAGGCCTTCTGATATAGGCATGGTCACCACCGCACCCAAAACCACCAACCCCTTTGTCGGTACGGCCAATACAACCCCCCAAACTTCCATCCATCAGGCTCGAGGCCAAAGGGTCTTCACCCCATTATACATGTCCTTGTCCACAGCCCTGAGGGTCCTGATCAGAAAAGGGCATTTGAAACCGTTAGAACAACCCCATTGCCCGATCTTCTCCCTTCTAAACACAACCCGTCCAAGTACTGCGCCTTCCACCAATAGCATGGTCATGATACCGACCAGTGCTTTAAACTTCGTCATGAGATTCAGAATCTCATTGACAACAAAGTGATAGCACCTCCTGAAAAACCCAACGTCACTACAAATCCTCTCCCACCACATAACCAAGCCCCTTCGCCTCGGCAAGTAAACCTTATCCATACACTGGTCGTCTCCTATAACCCCAGTATATACATCACCTCCTCTCACCTACCTACTTCGGCGCTGTTCATCTCGGAAAGCACAGATTTATGCATGTTGAACACGTCCACATCCCAATCCAAACCTATAGTGGTAACTGTGGTAGATAAAGGCAGGGTGGCCTTGGTGGAGAATGGAAATGTCAGTTCAGTGTCTGAGGACTCCATGGACTTATCTGAGGAGGAATACAACCCGCATCACTACATTGTGCCAACCAATTAGGCCAAGCCAGGGATTGGATGACTTAGCCAACCTTGAGGAGGACATCAACAATCTGCAGTTCTTCGACGAGCAAGATTCGAGGGATGTGCACATTAGCTGGTTTGACTTGAACGGGTCAACGGACAACTCGGGATGGCTCAGTGATGAACCTGATGTGGATGAGAGACTTCAACCAAAGCTAGAACAGCTGGAAACAGGGACTGCTACAACGGCCGGAATGGTTGAGGGCAAGAAAAAGCTGCCGAAGAGCAGCAGTACTAAGAATTTTGCTCAAGAAGTGGGCGTCATGGATACTGTTGATACCGAGCAAGAAGCCGCACTAAGGCGGTTTGAACAGGGAAATGATAGGAATAACCAGGAAGCTGGAAAAGCCAAACACCCTGTGGGGGATGACTGTGATGTGAGAGTAATTACCATGGAACCGAACAATTGCCTGTTGGTTCCCAGGGGAGTATAGTGGGAAGATGATGATTTGCATCATGCCCACACTGACGAAGATTGGGGCCAAGACCTGCTAGACAACACTTGGTACTCTGAGGACGTGGATCATATGACTAGAAGCGGGCGATACTTCAAGCCCCCATAACTAGACCAACCAGAAGCATCCGAAAGGATAAGGAGACTGAAAAATAGAAGGACAAGCAGTTGGAAGAAGAAGTTGTAGTGAGGCAGTTAAAGAAGATCCAAGCAGACATATCCATCTGGGGGTTGCTCATGGCTTCGCGAGTACACAAGCAAGTCGTCCTATCAGCAATGGATAAGGCTAAGCTTTCTATCGACACAACTCTCGAATAACTAGTGGGACTTGTCTTCCCGGGAGGTGCTTCGCCAACTTTGACCTTCACGGATAAGGAATTACTGCCCGAGGGCTCTGCGTATAACAAACCGCTATACATCTCAGTTGAATGCGGAGAGAAGTAAGTACCGGTTGTATTAGTTGACACTAGGTCTGCAATCAATGTTTGTCCGTCGCGCACGGCCTATGCTATTGGTTTGAAGCTGGCAAACTTTGCACCAACGGCCCAGGTGATCCGGGCTTATGACAACACGAGTAGAGAGGTGATGGGAACAGTTCAAATCAGAACACAGGTTGGCCCGGCACAACAGGACATTGAGTTTCATGTCTTGGATGCTCCGGCTACCTTCAACTTGTTACTCGAGCGACCATGGCTGCCCCAAGTAAAAGTTGTTTCTTCCACCTTGCATCAGATGTTGAAGTACCCCCATGGAAAGGGCGTAGCTATTGTTTTCGGGAACTCTTCTATACATCCTTCGCCGGAGGTCACTATGCCAGTACTGGAGATTGTACATGGCGACGAGGATGTATTCTTGTCTGGTTTTACCTTGGCTGAGGCCCAGATGGTGAAGATATCTTAGCTATTGATGAGGGGTTATACGTTAGTGCTCAATCAGTCTACCTCATGAACAAGCTACAGTATATGCCCGAGATGGGATTAGGAAAGAGCAGCCGGAAAGGTGTTACCGCACTGGCTGAAGTGCCACATAACCCTCATACCTTTGATCTAGGTTACACGCCTACCAAAGAGGACTGGGTGAGAAAAGGGAAGGAAATGACTGGAAGAGCCAAAGCTAAGCAAAGTGGGAAGCACTATGAGCTTGTACATAGACCAATTCAGGGAACTGTGAATGGCCGCTTTGTCTGGGAAGGGGAAGACTTCCCATTTTGCGGCTTTCCTGAGCCATGATTGAACTCTGAGAAGCAGCGTCTGCCGGCTTTGAGATTTTTTTTGACCTACAGCTGCAAGAGGATGAAGCCACAGAGGAACAAACTAACTTGCCTAGGGGTTTTTGACTTATTCTTTTCATTGACTTTAGGGCTATTGTTTTACCATTATAAATAGACCTCAAACATACTTTCCTCATTCATTTCTTTTCTCTCTCTCGCTCTTTTTCCTCTTTGAGTCGTGAATCTCTCCCTTTCTCTCTAAACTCAACTTTTCTCACATAGATCTCTAGATCTACTCGGTTAGACATATCTTTTCATCTTGGTCATTTGAGAAAGGTTATAAATCTCATCAAGGGCTTTCTTTTGATCTAAGAGCTTCGTGTTTTTATCGACGTTGGCCTTTGGGGCTTTTTGGCTTTCTCTTCTTTCAGAGTTGAGGTAAAGTCTATTTCCTTAACTCAATATGAGTTTGGTAGCATATTTGTGACGTATTTTGTTATTTATATTTGGTAGTCATTTGGTTGATTTTGAAATGTTATTTTGGGCTAGAGGGTTTTGTGAAATTTGGGAGTTTTTAGGCTATAGTTATGCTACTACGGTTATTTTTGGTATACAAATTGCATATGGATTTCTAAAAGTGGTAAAGCCTCAATTTGTAGAAAAACTCTAAATGATATTGTTTTGGGATTTTAATTGATTTTTGGTAAATGGTTTGGTTGGAAAGAGATGGAAAGGAAATGGTTGTGGGATTTTGAAAATGGATGTTGTTACTCTTCTGGAAAAATATATCTGTATTGTTATCTATTAATTATTGCATTAGAGATAACTATTTTGGTTATCGGTGGCGGATAGCATTGCCATGTGTTAGAAATTGCATGTGGATTAGGCAATTTGAAATCATTCATATGATGGGGCATGTAATGGATTTTTGGAATTTGAAACCGTATGTTTGGAAAGAGGTTTTGGAAATTCTCATATTTTGTTTTGGAACATTTGTATTGTTTTGGAAAACAATATTTTGAATCACACGTATTGTGCTATTGGAAAAAGGTAAATAAAGTGGTAAACCTATGAGGGGGTGTTAAAGCAGAATTAAGTTGGTCTGTGTGTCCATGGTGAAAGACCTAAATCTACACGGTAGGTGTCGAGTCCTCCAGTTAGCACCGGTAAAAATGACCTTGTGATTTGTATAGTTACTCGTATGAACATTGGCCCTGGAGATTTACCCATTTTATTTATTATTGTTTTGGCTTGAAATGAGGTTTTGGAAAAAGATTTTAGCAATGTGTTTGTTGTTGTTTAGCGATGTATTCGCATTTGATTTAGCAATGTATTTGCTTGTTGGTATTGAGATACCTGAATTGGTTTTTGGAAATGGATTTTATATCAAATAGATGTTTTGAACTTGGAAAACGTTTTGATTAAACGTAAGGTTTTGGTAACTGGAAAGAAAATATTTTGTTGAGAAATCAGATGGATTCAAAAATGCATTTGGGCATATTGTATATATGTATTGCATCATGATCATTTATGCTGGCAGATCATGTTTAGTTTTTGAAATATTCTCTACTGGGCTTTATGCCCACCCTATGTGGCTGAAAAAGTTTTTTAGGTGTACATGCATTGATGTGGACTGAGACATGAAGCTGTGTTCAGAACCGTGTAGGGTGGTTCTGTTATTTGTAGGCCATAGGCCATTAGTGTTATTTATTAGCCGTGTGCCATTCTTGTAAGGGTTACACCCTTTGTGTATGTTGTAAGCCTTAAGGCGTTCAATTTAATTTATAACATCTGTGTATGTTTTTAGTTACAGAACATACATTCGACGTAGATGTTGTATCTAGGAATGTGTGAAATCAGATAAACACATGTATTATGGGTCTATATATTATATTCATTTGCATGAGAGTTATTATCAATTGTTCATCGTTGGGTGGTTTATTTACATGAGCCGGACTGTGTAAATTCAGGGCGTGACATATCAAGACTCCACTTATTTAGATCAGAACAAACTCCTTTAAGAGTCCATCTTTACCCAAACAGGTAGCCTGATATCATCTAGGACTCTCAGTCCTTATCCGAATACCTCAGACTCTGATATGATTGCATCATACCTCGGCAATCCAAGACCACCCACATGGAACCTCAGTTAACCACCTAGGCCACGTAGAGAACCCAAAAATATGTCCCCACACTTTGTACTTTTGTTCTACTTATTTACTTCAAACAATCCTCATATTATTCCAAATTCAATATCCACTTCATAACACAACTTCAACTATATTCTCAATACATATTTTCATTAACAATTATCTCTACAAATATACACACATTAGCAATAAAATCTCACAATAAAATAAACAACTTGTAGTCTCGCTAAGCCCCACATCACCACCGTGGTCTCGTCAAGCCCCACTTCTGCTTGCTTTACCAATTGCTAATTAGAAGGAATGCATTACTTCTATATAGCACACCTTGTTTTACTGGGTGCTAACCGGAAGGAATGCATTACCTCTATATAGCACATCAACCTGCTTTATCGATTGCTAACCGAAAGTATCGTGTTACCTCTATATAGCACAATTACATTTCACACCACATGCATCTCAATTTCCTTCTATTTATTCTCATCTAATTTCATAATTATGCAGTTAATTAACAGCGCATAAGGTTTCCTTTTAACCTATTTCACATCAATTCTACAATAAGTAATACCATCCTTCACCGATGGCCAATGAAAAAACCTCTAAGCAATAAGTGACATCAATTCTCATGCTAATTCCATACTTGATTTTATTATTTCCAATCACCAACAATTTCAACATAAAACAAATTCCAAGACCATTACGTGTTTCTCTTCCTCTTCCAATTTCATGTTACTAGTTCACAATAAATAAAATCATTAATTCTTCCCTTGCCTATTTATATTCTACTATTTCAGTAACTCAAATTCCTAACAAGTTCGACATAGTTCCATTTCACAACAACCCATTCATTTCGTTCCATTCCAATTTCACAATTTGATTTACAATAATCAATATGGCATAATAAGTATAAACTTCATCAGTTTACCTTACTCTAGAATTTCTTAGATACACAACTAAAATTAAGGCTTTTCCTTTTAAACATCATTAGGTGTGTTCTATTTCTCCAAAATTTCCATAATCAACAATAAAACATGTGAATAACTCATTTATATCAAAACCCTAACCCACAACTATATGTATTTCAAAAATCTCATCTCAAGTCAAGTTTTTTCATGCAATAAAAACTATTGCATAGCTATCTATAGCCAAGTATTAAAAAGAAGCGAATAAATCCCCATCTCAAAGAGAGAAGTGGAGAAAAGTCCAAAAATCGATTTCGTCAAAATTTGATCTCTACTGGTCAAAATGTAGCTCTCAATACGCCATCGTTTTAGCCTTAAGAACTAGTATCAAAATCTTTATGGATTTATTGGATCAAAAGAAAATATCAGAATTGGTGGGTTTGTGCAGAGAGAGATGAGAGAAAGAAAAATAATTGTAGAGAGATATATGAGAGAAATGAGAGAAGATGGGAAAAGAATCAGCCAAAGAGATTGAGATGCACGAAAATTGAGGTAAAAAATGCATTTGGCCGCACGTGTAGATCACTCTAAAGGAAAAACTCTAATCTTTTAACTGGCGCATGTGCGAGGCTCCTTTCCCTTGATCTCATCACTGCTTGCTCTAATCCACACATACAGGACACTCTACTACACGTGTGGGACCCATGTGGTGACCAAAAACTTTTCTAAGGCATTCCACCCTCTCCCGGCTCCATTCTTGTGCCTGGAGATCGAAAATTCTCACTCAGAAGAATGTCAAGAAGATTACACAAGTTTGAATCCAAAAACACCAATACATCACATTATACTCCAGACACTGAAACCAAAATAACAATTCGAAAGGCATAATCGAGTCAAGTCCATGACCCGAGACATCACAACTGCCCACTTATTGTAACTGCCTCCGCTTTCTTGATGCCACACTTTTGATCACATGCATAAATTGCAATTCTGCTCCAAGACACCTGTCCACTTTGCATGCTCCTCACTTCCGACTATCCATAAACTAATTGGGCCACGTCAGCACCATTGTTAACAGACCAACCTACATATTTTAGCACCAACGCTAATGTAAACATTTAAATATCTTATTATCAAATATATATATATACATAAGTTATAACATTTTACCGTTGCAAGTTGGTTCTTGTATAGTGGTAGATCTAGTTCTAACTTCGAATAATAAAAAATAAAAAATAAAAAAAATAAAAAAATAATTAGTTATAAGTCATTCTTAGGTTGTGAACAATAATTTGTAATTATATTGTGAATGATGGAAATATTTCTAAAAACTGTGGTTTCAAATCAAACTAAGGTCAAGTTTGGCATAACTTAAATAATACAAAAAGTTAAAAAGTCACTATCCTATTTAAGTCACATCATCTTATTTAAATCACATCACCTCTCTAACACATCACATCAAACCCAACCAAAACCCAATCCATATAAGTCAATAAGTCAAAAAGTGCATTTTTTTAAAACATCTCAAACTAACCCTAAGTTTGGTTTGGTTTTGTTTGGTTTTAGAATTCACGGAACCATAAGTAATGGTTTGGTCTTGATTTAATCATAAACCAAACCACTCCAAACTTTGCTCACCCCTAACATAACAAGTAGTCATAACTAATACTAAAATTGGTCATAACTAAAGATTACAAATGTCATAACTGGGATACATATTACATACCCCAAAATAGCGTGTGTATTACTGATTTTTTCTATATGTAAAAACGTAATTAATATACTATGATATTAAAAAAAAAAAATGTAAGTCTCTTTGTATTACTTAGTCTCTAATCATCCCATCAAACAAATATGACCTAACCTATTTTGAGTTGTAAATGCACTCATTATAAGGGGTGTAACACTTCTTAGTTTGGGTCTCATACTCCTCCTGGGCTCCTATATATATATACACCATGTTTGTCTGCCGATGCAATGTTCTTCCTCGGGAACAACTATAGTGCGCAAATCTAGTTTTGAGGTACCATACATAAATTAATTACTGGCCATCAGATGTACTCTTTCAATCTGGGCCATCCATTCAAAACCTTTATAACCAGGTATAGCCTGTAAGAAACCAAACGGAATTAATTGAAAACTACAGTAACTATACGTGGTAATTATAATGCTTCTACTTTTTATTTAAACAAGGATAAGTTAACTTATGTAATACTCCTCGTTTTGGGAGAAAAAGAACGGTAGTAATTAATTGATTACTTTTTTTATTTTATAGATTTGATTCATATAAGATATTATAATGAACCCTAATGAATTATAATGACAATAATGAAGGCGTCAGGATCCTCTAGAGTAAAAGCCTAGAGTGATTTCCTAGAGCGAGGAGATCCCACGACTGCAAATAAAACTAACCGAAACGAAGTCGCTTTGGTTAGTAATTTGAAAAAAAGAAAAAAAAATATCAACTTTAATTCAAAATGACGAACACGTTCCTGCAAATATGAAGTGAGAGAGAGAGAGAGAGAGAGAGAGAGAAGAGGGTTGAGAGGAGGAGCAGGACATCGCCACCCCGCGCCACCCCTTCCGACTCTCAACATTAACTAATGAGCCCACATGACATCAACGCTATCACTACCCATCTCTCTCCAGATCATCCAACCACTGAAAGTCCTTGATTTTCTTCTGGTTTACACAAGAATCCAAAGCCTGAAAAACTTTTTGTGAGTGTGTAGTTCAACAGTGTATTGAGATGGATTGAAAAAGTCAAAAGTTGGTGCAGTAAATATGGAAACACAACAAACAATCTAATTCTACTTTTCAATGGTGTGAATGGAAGGAAAAAGATATATTTTTGACTCTCTTTCTTTCTCTCTAGAATAGATTAATAAAAATATTTACTATATATATATTCGATAAATCGATAAATAAATTTGATCACGAGAATGGTGCAGGTTTTTGGGGAAGGAAGTTCAATGAACAAACATATATATTGTTCTTCAGTGGCAGGATTCTTTAAATGAAAAATATCTACATGTAGTATATGAAGAACAAGCTTTTGTAATAGAAGATGAGGGTCCAAACAAGCTATTGTTCTAAATTTATTGTACATCGGTTGATTTAGGGCATGGAGTGCAGGACTGTAAATGCTTGTATTTTTCTTCAATCGGTTGGAGCAGGGGCTCGGCAGAGTTAAGATGGCGGCAGGACGGCGGCAACGGCAGGACAATGACAACGGCAGGGCGATAGGAGGCAAGAAGGAGTGGCCTCTCTCTCTTCGTCTCTCTCTCTCTCTCGCACTCTATTTTCCTTCCGCCTTCTGCTATACCTGCATGTACATGAAGGCAATTTTGAAATGCATTTTTTTTTTTAACGTATTACCCAAAACGGCGTCGTTTTGGTTAGTTTTAATTTCAGCCGTCGGATTGGATCACTCTAGGAGATCACTTCAGGCTTTTTACTCTAAAGGATCCTGACGCATAATGAAGATCAAATACAAAGTCCAATTAATACACGAAGAATAAGACTTGTACGCATGTGAGGAAATTCGAACTACTAACCTCCTATTAAGGTGTAGGAATTTTGGCCAATCAAACTAATCCTATTGATTTGAATTACTGACCTCGTGAGGTGCATCTAACTAATTGAAAAAAATCAACCATTACCCTTTCAGTTATATAGCACCTTCTTCCAAATTAACTTCAATTTAATCAAATTAAGTTCAAAATAATTATTTTATTATTTTAATCAAATCAAACAATTTAAGTTAATTGTCTAGCCATTATAATTAAATCAAGGGGTATACAAATAAATCATATATCTATAACTTATGGATCATTTAGTCCTATAAATATTTTTATAGACTTATGAGATTAAAATCTCTCAAATGAAGCATAGCTACATTTGGAAACATAATAAGACAATAAAAATGAATCAATCGAAGCAAATTCATGAGACTTTCTGACACATACACTACAACAAAATGCACCTTTGAAGACCAAAATTGGCAACTAAAAAAATTTAGTCTCCAAAAGTTGTGGAATTGACGACTAACAATTTTTTTTAATCAGCAAAAGTATAATATTTAGCTACTAATATTTTTTAGTCAGGATATATTGATTATTGGCGACTAAAAAAAATTTAGTTGCTAAAAATATTAGAATTGGCGACCAAAAAAAATTTTTAGTTGATGTATATTGAGTTTTGGCTACTAAAGCCATTTAGTCGCCGAATGTAAAATAAAAAATTATTTTTTTATCTTTGACGACCAAAAGTTTGATCGCCAAAAACATAATTTCAGCAACAAAAAAATAGTTTAGTCATCGTATATTGAGTTTTGGCTACTAAAACCATTTAGTCGACGAATGTAAAATAAAAAATTATTTTTTATCTTTGGCGACTAAAAGTTTGATCGCCAAAAACTTATTTTCAACGACAAAAAAATAATTTAGTCGTCGTATATTGCGTTTTGGCTACTAAAACCATTTAGTTGCTGAATGGAAAATAAAAAATCATTTTTTATCTTAGGCGACCAAAATTTTGATCGCCAAAAACTTATTTTCAGCGACAAAAAAAAAATTTAGCTGCCAAAAAACTAAAATATTTAGATGAAGACATTTCAAATTTGGGAGGGATTTATAAAATTAATTGGCACCTAAAAATATTTAGTCACTAATGGTATAATATATATATATATATATTTGGTTTCCAAACCACAAACCAACTCCTCTGTCTCTCCCTCTTCAGCGTTTCTCTCTCTCTCTTTCCCACTGCCTCTCCCTCTCTGCTACTCCTCTCCCCTTCCTCTCTCACCGCCGCTCCACCAGTCATGCCTCCACCGCTACCCCTCGCGGTTGCGGGCAAACAGAGCACCAATTCACCTAGATTTGCCCTATTTTCTCTCTCTAAAATCTCTCTATATTCGTATATCTGTCTATCCATCAACGGCGAGACCAACGACGTGCCAGAGAGAGTGAGTGAGTGAAAAGAGATTTGGGTTGTTTACATAATTCTAATCAGGTCCTCCATTCTTTTTTCCTATCCAATCCGTAGTAAGTCCTCTGTATCGTTACTCTTTTTCTTCTATTTCTTTGTTTTTCTTTCACTTTCTTTTTCCGTTTCAAAGTCGAGAAAATAAATAGAGGCGATTTTCTCATTGCCTTTCATCGGTTACATAACTGTCGGAAACATATCCATAATAACCTTTAGGTTTTATCATAATTTTCTTCAATTCCTTATCTGGGTTTGCTTTATTTGTTGAAGATCTGATGAGAATAATTTGGGTTTTTCATTTCGTTCTCTGATTATATTAAAATATTGAATTTTTTAGGTCATTTCTGCATTTAACAAACTTTTCTGGGGATTTTGGGGTTGATGTTGCCCATTTCAGAGGCGGATTTGGGTGTGGTGAGGATTAAGAAAGGTTTTGGATCGATTTGGGTTTGTAATTGGCGGTTTTCCTCGAGTTGAATGACTGAGATATGTTGGAAGATCGATCCTATCTGATTTCAATGGCAACATGTGGTGGCCAAGTATTCGGTTCTTGGAAATGGTAATCAGCCTCTTGATGATAAGGATCTCGATCAATTCACGGTGAGGCTTTTCACTTGGTTCATACTTGTATGTATGTTTATATAATTTCTCTTTATGTGTATGATTATATGTAAGTTTTCTTCAAATTTGATTGTTTTGTTATTGCAATATGATGTGATTTGTCAAATTAGAACAATAGTTTGATGTTTGGTTTATCAACCCTGTGATGTGCACAACTTCTTTTAATTATCTGTTGCTTCAAATTTTCAATGATTGCAATACATGCCCAACAATTGTTTGTTGAAAAACTTTGCCCAATAATGAACCATAATCGAATCATAGGTTTTGTTCCACCTTTTTTTTTTTTTTTCGATGGGTTTATTATTATCATCAGAAACTACAATTTTTATTATTTATTTATTTATTTTCAATGAAGGCATAGAAATCATTTTTGTACAGAAACAGAGATGAGGAAAGGGGATTTATTTTCTTGCCTACTACCAGTTTGATAAAATGTCTTAATGAAGAGTATGAAAGGGGATTTATTTTTGTATAGAAACATAGATTGTGTTTGGAATTGGATGATGAAGAGTATGAATGAATATATAAGAATGCTTGAGATCAAAGTTTACTTTTATATTGATGGTAGTGTGTTTTATATTGAAAAAAGAATTAGCAATTACAGGGACATGTACAATATGATTTGATATTTAATTCACATTACCCGATGGTGTTGTAAGGAATAGTGTAATAGAGACTCTCTAGTGTATGCAGCTTTCCTGAGTAATACGTCAGCATTTATTTATTTATTTGGTGTGCGAACAATGCAAAGATAGAGATTTATAATGGAAGGAGCACCTGGTCCACCTGATATACTGCTAGTTGGTTATCAGAATAAATTGTGCCGGATATTGTTGTGTTAACAATCCTAGTTGATATGTTCACCTGATTTCCCACGATGGTTATATTTATCGGGTACGATCCCAGTTGAGTGGGGTGAGATGGGAAGTAAGTATGAAGTTAGGTAAGAGGCTGTATTTTAAGGTGGCAAGAGAACATAATATTCTAGCTAGACAGATTGATGGTTCTAAAGCAACTAGCTGTAAGTGATTGAAGCTTTTGTGGGTAGTATTGTTATCTTCATTTTGCCTTTTTCTTGGGACAGCCTTATGAAGAGTGCTTCTTCTTCAGAATTTTATACAAGTACCAGATCCATTTAACAATGGGCATGATGTGAACTAATGGTTGCCTCCTGTTGGGTTCTTTGGGGAACCTTAATTCATTTTGTTTATATTTGAAAGTAGAATAACCATTAAAAAGAAATAATAATAATAATTTGAACTAATGCTTGCCTCATGTTAGTTTATTTATACACTTCTGAATTTACTTCACCTACATTTTTTTTTTTTTTTGTAGAATTTTCTAGTACATTAATATATCTAAATTATTAATTTTATAATTGTTATAATTTGAAACGTCAATTTTATTAAATAAGTGCTAATGGTTTTTTTTTTCTTTCTTTTTATACTGATTGCTTTTGCGTGGGCTATTGTGGATGTGTACGAAGAGCATTTGTTCTGTATATGGAAGACATTTATTTTGGAACAATCCTCTATTTTGGAAATTTAATGTTTTTGTATGTAGTATTTAATTTAGATCGATTATACTTGGTTTGCATGAATTTATATGATATTTGGATTATGATGTTACAAGTTAAAGTTTTTGAATAGTTGATAATGAAATGGGTATTATTGATAATGGATTTAGATTATAATTGATAGATATATTATTCTGTATACGTACAGGTTACAAGTTACATTGATAATGAAATGGATATAATTTAGAAATTAATGAAAAATATTCAATTTGTGCATTTTAAAAAATTTAATAAATAAACCTTGAGCTTTTAGTGACTAAACATTTAGTAGCCAAAAAATAAAAAGGAACTTAGTGGCGACTAAATAGTTAGTAGCCAAAAAAAATGAAAGTTTTTGGCAACTAAAAAATTTGTAGCCAAAAAGGAGTGTACATTTTTAGCGACTAAAAAATTGGTAACTAAAAAACTAAAGATGGAAAATATTTTCTTTTTGGCAGCTAAAAAAAAATTAGTCGCCAATACCTTTCCCGACAATCATCTTGCGACAAAGCTGGCGACCAAAAAATTTAGTCGGCAAAAATATTCGGCGACTAAAAAATGACTTTTAGCAACTAAAAATTTAGTCGCCAAAAGTGTAATTTGTTGTAGTTATACTTTTTTGATTCATTTTTGTTCTATTGAACCAAATCAACCATTTGTCCACCAAATATGATTTTAATTGTCATTCAAAAAAATTTTTTTTGGGCGCAAAAAATAGATATGTAAATAGGTTACTCCACATACTCGTCAAGGAGTAATGCCTCTTAGCACCCCCACAACACATCTGTAAGAATATAAGAAATTTAATCAGATAAGACTAAATGCTAAGTAATATTAGAATTATTGTAAGTTTTGTCATACTAAATAATTATATTGAGTGACAACTACGTACTACAAACGTTCCCATCATTGTTCTTCTTATAGTAAATATACAATATATATATATATATATATAATAGTAAGTGATAAGTAGAATCATAATAAATGGTAAGTAGAATCAAAATGAATGGTAATATTGTATTTATAAATGAGAAGTAAACTCTACTTACTATTCAATCATATTCCACTTATTATGGAGTGGTAATGAAGATCAAAATGACTTATAAGAAGAATGAGTGATAAGTAGGTGGAAAATAAATTATAAGTAAATTTAGAATGAATGGTTATACAAAAAAGTAAAAATGATAAAATATTAAGTGATAAGTAGTGTTACGATGAATCGTAAGTAAAATTAGAAAGTATTTTGTTTAGTAAATATGCACCCTATCACAAAATGTGTAATTTTACCACAAAATTCCGCAACATCAATTACAAAACGTGGAACCTCACTACAAATTGGCTTACTACAAACTTTACTTATTACTCAATCATACTCCACTTACTATTTAATCAAATTCCACTTACTACTCAATGAGTTTCCACTTGCAATTTCATTACACTTCATTAACTACTTGTAGCTCGATTTTCGTGCTCTTTTCGGATATGACTAGCCCTACAGTTCAGACTCCCATGGTTCTGAATCTGATTCCACAAGTGCAATGTGAAATAGAAAAACAAAAAAGAGTCCAAATCTGGAAAATCTTTTGGAAAATCGATTTTGAATCAAAATGCCAAAAATGGACTGCTTTGCCAGATACAGAGTCGCTACTTAAATATTTTTGGAAAATTTAGGAAACCCATGACTCGTGCTAAAGGCCATGTGTCCGTCATAACCAAGATTGTCTCAGCTCGGGAACTTAGGTACGAGAGGGGAAGCTCATAAATTGAGTAGCCCACTCGCCCGATTAAAGGTCGGCCTCTACTAATCATGATGTGATTTTTATTTACATTATATGCTCTTGTTTTAGTTTATTAGGCTAACATTACTATGTGATGTGCACACAAGTATAGACTAATTTGCAAAATTTGAAAAACTTTAACTCATGTTTGTTCTTTGAAAAGTGTTTCAAATATGTACCACTTGAAAAAATGATCGCATATGAACATTACTCAAATTATTCCAATTTAAGCAATTAGCCTTCTTCCACAGGCATTCAAGAGTTATATCACTTAAGCACTTAGTCTCATGGCAAACATATTAGACATTGCAACAATCACACTCATGCAAGATTCTAAAGTAAAAATGCTCACCTAGTACTCCGAGGCAAGCCAAAAGAAACAAAAGAGTTAGAAAACATGCATGCTCCCAACTAATGCAACATGACTAATGCAACACATGTAAGATGCAATTAATAGGCTCGTCTACTAATTATGTCATGTGAGTCAATTTGATTGCATGCGGTTTAAACACGTATTCAACGAAGTAATAAACGACAATGCTTTGTTAGAATGATGAATCGAGCCTCGATCCATGCAAGACAAGTGGATGCAAATCATGGAGTATGCTAAAAGAAACATGATGTTCTAAACTACCCATCATTAGCAAGTAAATAAAAGGGAGAAAGACATGAGATTGGAAGACGTATTATTACAAGTTTGGCCCTCGCATAGGAGGGTCCGAATAAATGAACTAGCTAATTAATTACCTGATTAACTAACTATTACAAACGAAATGAAATAAATTAACTACACTAGCTAATTAACTAATTATTACAACAATGAATTTAACTAGCTATTGTAGCTAATTAAATAAGTACAACACAAAACTAACTAGCTGTTCTAACTAATTAGTTACAAATCCACTACTTTTACAATATCACTAATTTTACAACAACACTTCACGGATCCCGAGAATTGAGGGATGGCTCATGCATGAACGCGGATTTCCACCCGATAATGCTCTTCGTTTTGCTACAGGAATGCCTCTGTTGTACAGTTAGAAAATTGCACATGTTTTCCACCTTAGCCTTTGCTCTGCCTTGCTGGAAAAAGGACACTCTCTGGCTGAAAATGTGGCTGGCAACCCAAAAGTAGTGGTCGACAGGCCACTAATAATGGGTTGCCGTCCAGTAAAAGTGGCCTGCCGGCCACTGTAGACCGCCCGGAGAACTCCCGAGAAAATCTCGTTTTGTTCTCTAGCATACTACAGTTCGGACTCAAATGTCACGGTTCTGAATCTAATCTCGCAAAGTGCAATGCAAGACCGATAAATCACCAAAGAGTCCAAATCCGACAAATCGTTTTGGAAAATTGATTTTTAAGAAAGAAGTGCCAAACATGGACTGCTTTGCCAGATACAGAGTCGCCACCTAAATATTTTATTTTGTGGGAATTTAAGAAACCTTGACTCGTGCCTAAGGCCACGTGTCCGTCATCACTAAAGTTGCCTCAGCTCGGGAACTTGGGTACGATTGGGGAAGGACATCCATGAGCACCCCCGCTTGCCCGATCAAAGATCGGCCTATACTAAACATGATATCTTGTTTTTGAAAACATATGTGTTCTTATTCTGGTTAATTAGCTAGAATTACTATGTGATGCGCACAACACACAAGTATAAACTAGATTGCCTAATTTGGAACAAAGCACTGCATATCCATTTGTTTGGAAATGGTTTGAAGTTTGCTACTCGCAAGTAGGCTAAAACACGGATTTCAATGAATCGTTTCCAAGTCAAGTAATCCAACCTTCACCCACAGGCATTCAGGCAGTTATATCACATAAGCAATTAGCCTCATGGCAAGCATGCTGTCATGGCAACACTTACACACATGCAAGATGCTAAAGCATAAACACTCACAATGTACTCCGAGCCAAAACAAAAACTAGTTAGTAATCAAATACATGATCCTAGCTCATGTTAAGATGGCTAATGCAACACATGCAAAATGCAACTAGAAATAGGCTCGGCTGTTCTAAAATGGCATGTGAGATGCAATACTTGATAATCATGTATTTAAGTAGGAATTGAAATACAATGCAGTTAGTATGATGCGCCGAGTCTGGTGCATGCAATACAGATGGATGGATGCAAACATGCGAGCATAAGGTATGCTAAATGAAATATGCCCTAAAACTAACCATCATAAGCGGTTAAGTAAAAGGGAGAAAGAAGTTGGGGTTGGAAGACATGTATCACACACACGTACGCTTATTACACCAATTGGCTCTCTCGAGGGAGAGACCGAAAGAATAATACAGACCATCTAATTAACTAACTAACAAGCTAATTAATTATTACACAACCCTTAACTAATTAAACAAATTAATTAAACTATGAAAACAAAAAAGCAGCCTCGGGAAGAGGGACAAATGCATGCTCGGTCGGCTTCGCTCGAAAATCCGTTGCCATGCCTCATGTTGCCTCTGTTTGTACTTCTCTGTACCCCTGCAAAGTGTGAAAATTCCCAACACACTTCTGATTCACCCCATGGGCACTGTGGGAGGCCATCGGCCAAAAATCATGGTCATCGCCCAAGAAATAGGGGTCATCAACCACATATAAAGCCATCGGCCAAACACTTGTAGCCGATCGGCACTAAAGATAGCCGATCAGCCATCTTTTCCTGTAAAATGCTCTTTTGCTGCAGCAGAGAACAAACAGAGCATGGCAATACATTTACAAGATAATGTTTGCAGCTACACCCCTTATCATGTTTGAGACTCAAAGGTGTGTAGCTCTCGACCCTCGGACCACCAATCACGCATTTCAATGCATGATGGCCAAATGAGCGAAGTGTGCAATTCAATATTAAATGAAATGCACAAAACACATAAGGGACCCCAACCTCTATCATGCTTGATCAAGAGAGAAGGGATGCACACGCAATGCTATGCAACCTAAGCATGCAAGCAAACATGCAAACAACTTAAGCATGCAACAAGTATGCAACAATATCATGCAATGCAACTAATATGCAATAGGCATACAACCTAAACATGTCAAGATGCAAGGCATAGGTATGTGACAACAATACCAACAACAAGCATGTGACAACATGTGATCTAACAAGTATGCAAGATAGATGAGCATGCAACAACATGTCAATTAGCAAGCATGTGACAACATGTAGTGGAATTAGCATGCAATAACATATAATGTGCCAAGTATGCAACAACATGTAACAACATGCGAGACAAGCATGCAACAACATGCGAATATGGATTTAAACTAAAATGGACAGCTCTCAAACATGCCCAAATCAGTGGCCAAAATGCTAAGAAATAATAAACAAAAGCACACACAAACATGCACATGTGATGGCCTATCACCTAGGCATGGGAGGGCAATTTTCAAGAACACTTAAAAGGGGACAAATATGAACATGTTACAAGCATGGTAAGCTCTGAAATCATGCATGGAAAGGTGCCAAACCAACCAAATAAAGCAAGCAAATCATGCAAGAAGGCTCAAAACTTGAAACTAGCCAAGGGACTCAAACCATGGCCATACAAGGCAAGCCCCAAAGGGCCAAGGGCACTCAAAACAGTCCCAAGGCAGGTCAAGACAAGACCAAAAACAAGTTTGAAACTAGCCAACACAAGCTAGAACAAAAGTCCAAAAGCATGAGGCATGCAAGACTACAAAAGGGGTGTTATGCTACACCTATCAAAACCAAACATGGCATGACTTATCCAATGAAAAACAGAGTTATGGCATGGTAGAACAAGACCAAAAACCCACTTAGATGGCATCCCAAAGACCTACGCATGGAGGTATATGTAATGGTCCATTCATGAGACATAAGACAACAACTCTTTAAAGCATAAGGAGTGATAAGTGCAAGTGTATGAGCATGAAACATGGACTGAAATATCATTTCAAATGATGCCAAATCATGATAATAGTCCAAATAAAGCATGCTAGAGGACTCAATACTCAAAGCTAACAAGCTAGATTGAACCATGGCTATACAAAGCAAGTCATGCATGACTAAAAAAAGCTAAATCAGTGCTAGAGCATGCTAAAACATGAACAAAAGCTTCTTGAAGTTAAGCCAAAAGCATGCTAGAATGACATGTTAAGGCATGATGCATGTTAAGGCAAATGAGAGGATTGCAAGACAAGTACATGAAGCATGTAAGAGCCAACTAAACCCACCCAAAATAGAGTTATGGCATGCTAAAACAACACCAAAAACCCATTGAAATGGAGTCAACATAAGCTAGAAAGACATGTTCAAACATGAAGCATATAAGACTAGTTTGTGTGACTTACACTACAAGTGTATTAACCATGCATGGAGTGACCAAAGCAAGCAAAAACAGTGTTGTATCATGGTAAAACAAAGCCTAATACATACTGAAATGAAGCTAAAACAAGCTAAGCAAACATGCTACCAATATAAGCCATTTATACTAGCATACAAAACAACAAGGAGAGGGGATGACCCTCTCCTATTTAAGACCTCAAAACTACCTTTTCACCACTGAAAATCCTCTGGATTTTAGTGGTAGAAAGGTCATGTAAAGCCACGAACAAGGGCCAAAAGGGATGTCTTAAAATAAGGCCTAACAAGGCCTAAGAAGGAGGAGATGACCCCCAACCAAAAAGTGACCTTAAACAAAGATCTAAAGCAACAAAAATCAGAACTTTTATCAGTTAAGAGTTAAGCTTAAAACAATAAGCAAATAGATCTAAAAGCTTAAGCAAGAATGGGGGTTTAAAAGCAAGTTTGCTCACCCTTGAAGAACACCTTCAAGAACAAAGCTCCAGCAGGTTTTTCAGGCTTAAACCACCTCAAAAACTCTAACACCAACTCCCTAGCATCTCAGCAACCAAGGATAGTGTTCTACTAGGTGCTCTAGAGCAAAAGTGTGAACAAAAGACACTTTAGAGCACAAACACACACACAAATATAGAGAGAGAGGAAATATAGAGAGAAATAGATATAGAACTTCTATCTCATATTTTCAGAACCTCTGAGAAGGGAGGAGGAGCTCCCTTCTTATAGAATTCTAATTCCAAAGCTTCCTAAGCAAGTTAAAACAAGGTTCAATTTCCTCCATACACGTGTATGGAGGATGTGAATTGTGCATGCCAGCTGTGACACCTGGCATAAAATATATGCATAAAGCAAATGAACAGGGCTCGGCTAGAAAACAAGGCCGATCGACTAACACAAAGGCCGATCGACTAAAAAGAGTGCCGATCGGCCAACACCTTTGGCCGATGGCAAGAAAATAAGGCTGATGGCTTCATGCCTTGGCCGATGGGTTGAGGGGATGGCCAACAAGCCACCCTCTTCCCTCAGAAGCAAAAACACAAGTGTTTGGTCCACAACCAAGCACAAAACAAACAAGTTGAGAGATCTTGAGACAAGGCACGCGGCCGAGACCTCTGAGAACTCAAAACAAACACGAGCATGGATGATCATCGAGTGTTCAAACGATGATGTCTAAGTCTTGAGGACGGTCAAAAATGGGGTGTCTACAGCCACTGATGTTGGTTATTTCCTGTAGGAACAGAGGACAAATAGAGCACAAACCAGAGTATTTTTAGGGGATGTTTGTCCACCCTACCTCTCCTTATGAGCAAACAGGTCAAAGGAGGGGTAGGCTTGGTTCGCAAGCCATCAATCGATCCAATCTCATTGCGTGATGACTTATGAATCAAGGGACACAATTTGAATAAATGCATAACAAAAGACCAACAAAACCTCCTCCCTATCATGGATTGATCAAGGGAAGTGATTGACCTTGGAAACTTAAACCACTTCATCACTTAACAAGTATGAAATGACTCAAGTCTCCATGTGTTCAATTAACATCCGATTGAACACAAAATTGCTTTATTATCTTGAATCACTTTTAGTCTCAATTTTATTACTTCATTTTAATTATCTTTCATTCCTTAGTAAATTAAGTCCAATAATGAGCTTTAAGTCCACTCATGGAAAGAAGTACCAAACCAAGTGTTGTTTTAGGCATGAGTGGGATGTCACGCCGTTGGTAATGAACCCCCAAAGGGATTAAACCATTAAGCCCAACAACCTCAATCTCAAGCTTAAACAAACAATCGATTTGAAACCACTCTCAAAGCAAAGGAAAACCAAGAAATGAGGGAGGTTGCAGAGATGCTTAGAGGTGAAAACAAGTATGGAAAGTAAGAAATAAATACTATCAACTCAAATAGGTTGGTGGTTAAGGCTTAAACCACCAAGCCTATGAGGACCATTACACTACAAGCATACTGTACCAAGCATGAATGAAGTAAACACCTCAAAATAGTCATAAATTAGACTAAAATAGTACTGGAATTGATGTAAAAAAAGCTAAAAGAGTAAGCTAAAATAATGGAGAATGTAAGCTAGTAAACAAGTATAAGGAGGGGTGGCTCACCCCTCAATTTTTGGGACCTCAAAAAAACATTTTTAGCCTCTTTGAAATTTAGTAGTAAGAAGCTCAAAAAAAGTTGAGAAAAGAATGGGAAACACAAGGGCAAAAGCTTAGAGAACAAGGTTCAAAGAAGGGTGATTAACCCCTCCACCTTTGGTAGCTTTAAACCACAAGTTTCAGCCCATAAAAACAGTCCAAAAAAATTCAAAAATAGCAAGAAAAGATAGGAGAGAAGTAGTGTCGAGATGCTAAAAATTATACCTCTTGAAGCAAGGTAACTCTTTTATTCACAAACCACAAGGCTTACACTCTCAAGGACTGAAATTTGGACTCAATAATTTCAGCAATGAGAGCTCCAATATTGGTTTAGGAAGTATTTGGGTAAGGTGTGTGTGTTGCAAGATAGAGATAGAGAGAGAATTTCAAGTTTTGGGACTTTTGGAATTTTTTCTAACCTAAAACCAAGAGGGTTGGCCTGGTATATATAGAAAAATAGCCTCTCAGGTCGGAAATATATAGAAAACTGCTGGAGCTTAAAGGGGATAGCTCGCAAAAAATATCCTGGTTTTGACACAAGTGGCTGGCAGGCCAGAAAAAGTGAGTTGTCGGCCATTGTTAGTGGGCGGCAGGCCACTAGTGGCCATCAAGACAAAAATCTACTTCTAGGCCCTATTTCAAATGGGCATATCTCCTTCATCAGGACTTGGTTTTAGGTCATTCTTGAGTCTAAATTGAAGTCTCGGAAGTCTACTTTCCAATAGAGGTGGACTCATATCTAAATTCTAAGTGTGCAAGAAGATATGCCTATTTTAGTAAAGGCTACTCATTTCTATCCTAACGGATTGACGCCCAACTTCTTCCCCACCTAGTTTTCTTCCCTTCCCTCCTATTTTATTCAACTCCAAACCTTTAAATAAGAAGTTTTTAAAGATTTTTCAATGAGTTGACCTCTCTTCCATTTATCTCCACTTTGTCCTTACTCGGTTTACCGAAAAGTGCAATATTTTGAACGAAATGCGAGCCTCGGAACATCATAGAAACATTTGGAAAAATATTTTGAAATAAAAGGGTTTTAAGGTCTAAAATAATTTTGGTCTAAAATAGTTTTGGTAAAAAATGGGGTGTAAGGTTGGGATTTAGAAGCTCTTTTTGCTGAACAAATCGAACATTTGTACTGCATAACTTTCATTATCGAGCGATCAACTTGAGGCACCCAAGTCATAAGGCCGGTCAAAAATGGGGTGTCTACAGTTGCCCCTCTTTGACAGAGCTCGAAGCCTAGAGACAACCCATTTTGACATGGCCGTAAAACTTAGGCAAACAAACAAAATGCAGATGCAATTGGTTGAACCCGAGGGTTGCCTACGTATCCCGTTACAAGGAATCAAACCAGCGTAGTTCAGGGGTAGGATGCAAATGATAAACAACAAAACAAAACAGTGTAATGATATACAATGTAACGAAATAATCAAACCATAAGCAGTGCAAAACCACACAAATATCATAAAGGGATAGAGATGCAAAATCAAACTACGTTTTATATAGAAAAGAAGTGGGCACAGCCAAACAACGCCTAACACAAGCTAAGTGCCTACATCCTCAATACTGGCCTCAGCGTAACATGGATGCTTACACATAACGAAACCATGTTTCAACGTGAAACGGGTGTGGGCAAATGTAGAACTATGTTTTTCGCAGAAAGAGTACAAGTAATTGGGTGGTATGATATAAGTGACGAATGATCTACTTGGAAAAGATAATGATCCTAAATACTGAATGCAACAAGACAAAGTACGATGTAATGGATGCAATGGATGCAGTGAATAAGGCATAGGCTGAACCACATGTTACCTAGAAAAGGCATGGATACAAAACAAACCACGTCTAACACAGAAAAGGTGTCGACACCCTCAATACTGGCCTTGGCGCAGCATGCACTACTACAAAAATAGTTAAAGATCACACTTTGACAAAAAAAAAATATTTCACTTTTATTGAAAGTGTGATAAAAAAAATTAGATTGATATTTTAATCACACTTAATTTGATTAAGTGTGATAATATTTATTTTTTATGTCACTTTTCAATTAAGTGTGATTATATATA
Source organism: Camellia japonica (assembly GCA_030407325.1). NCBI lineage: Eukaryota > Viridiplantae > Streptophyta > Magnoliopsida > Ericales > Theaceae > Camellia > Camellia japonica. The sequence goes on along the minus strand of JAPPVO010000036.1, from coordinate 154,224,592 downwards.
TATATATATATATTTTAATCACACCTTCTAATTAAAATGTGATTATATATACACTATTACTTTTTAATCACACTTTTTAAATGAGTGTGATTATATATATATATATATATTTTAATCACACATTCTAATTAAAGTGTGATTATTTATATATTTTTTAATCACATTTTTTAATTAAAGTGTGATTATATATACATTACTACTTTTTAATCACACTTTTTAAATGAATGTGATTATATATATATTTTTTAATCACACATTCTAATTAAAGTGTGATTATTTATATATTTTTTAATTACACCTTTTAATTAAAGTGTGATTATATATACATTACTACTTTTTAATCACAATTTTTAAATAAGTGTGATTATATATATATTTAATCACACTCCCTAAATAAGTGTGATTGTATAAAATATTCCAATTTGATTTTTAGATAAAATATACAATTCCCAATTTATTTTCATTTTTATTTTTTTAAAAAAAGCCCCAACACCAAAACACAAATTTAAAAAAAAAAAATTCAAAATACATTTAACTCTTTGGCTACTTCTAATCAAAAAGAAAGTAGAATGTTAGGGTTCATCACAAGGCGCGAGAGAGAGAGAGAGAGAGCGCGTGCGTTCAATACTGTTGGGGGCAAAGTGTTTCTTACGGTCGCCATCTTCGGAGGCCTCTCTCTCATCACCCCCAACCAACATACACTACAACAAAACTGGGTTTTTACGGCTTCACATCAACGACATACAGTAAATGCAAGCCGTGGTTTCTCACTTTTACGACTTACTTTTTTTGCATGTCGTAAATAATTTTCCAACCACGACGTGTCTATTACGTAGGTCGTGAATGCTAATAACGAATATTTTTTTACGGCTTGCAAAGTTAGCCGTAAATAATAAAACTTTCTATGACGTGCATATGGCATACCGTTAATACGTCAACTATACATGACACGCGTACACCAACAACTAAAAATGTTGAATATTTTATGACGCAGAAAAAAACAAACCGTTAAAAATTAAACTTTCCACAACACACAATGCTTGGTTATCATTTTTCAAAAATACTTTTCAGAAAATTCTACTTTCTTATTTTCCGTGTTTTTTTGTTTTTACTGAATTTTTTTAATATTTTGAGCAATTTTTTAAATTTTTAGACATACCTAACATAAATATACCTAAAAAGTAAAAAAAATTTGAAAAAAACATTTTAAAAATTCACTAAATACCAAAAATACAAAAAAAAATGTGAGATTTCAGTATATTTTTTGTATTTTTATGTATTTATTAATTTTTAAAAATATTTTTTCACAAATTTTTTACTTTTTAGATACATCTAAGTAAGGTGCATCTAAAAAAGTAAAAAAAAAATGTTTAAAATTTTAAAAATATTCATTAGAAACAAAAAAACACAAAAATCAAAAAACTCAATTTTTAAAAAACTTAATTCAAAAAACTCAAACCAATACGTTTTCAGTTTTCAGTTTTCAGTTTATATTTACAAAAATTAAAAAAACTCAAATAAAAACTTGTTTGGTAAATTTTTGATTTATAAATCAGTGGTCTCAATTTATAAATTTGGCCAAAAAAATGTAAACTCAAAAAATGTGTTTCCGTTTTGAATTTTGAGTTTTTTTTTTTTTTTACCACCCAACACTAGCCACCACCCGCCACCATTTTCCACCACCGTCTTCCGCCACCACCACCCACACCTCACCACCACTCACCACCCACCTGCTACCACCACCCGCTACCAGCCACCACCAGCCACCCACTCACCGCCACCACCTACCCCCGCCACCACACCACCACCCACCACCACCACCACCACCAGCCACATGCCACCCACCCGCCACCAGCCACCACCACCCCCCCCGCAACCACCACCACCACCACCCACCACCCATCTACACTCACCCGCCACCACCCACCACCCGCCACTACCATCCATCCGTCTGCCACCACCACTCACCACCTACCTGCCACCATTATCCACCACCTGTCACCACCCACCTGCCATCCACCCGCCACCACCACTTACTACCACCACCAGCACCACCTACCACCCACCACCCACCTGCCACCCACCCGCCACCACCCGCCACCCACCTGCCACTCACCCGCCACCACCATCCATCTGTTCGCCACCACCACCTGCCACCTACCCGCCACCAGCCACCACCATCTACCACCCGCCATCACCAGCTACCAGCCACCAGCCACCAGCCATCAGTCACCACCAGCCACCACCCACCTGCTACCCACCGCCACTACCACCACCACCACCACCCACTACCTACTTGCCACCACCGCCACCACCCACCACTCGCCACCGTCACCCACCCACCGCCACCACCACCCACCCACCACCACTACCTGCCATCTACCACTCACCTGCCACCACCATCCACCCACCCGTCACCGCTTTCCACCACCGTCTTCCGCCGCCACCACCCGCCACTTGCCACCACTTTCCACCACCGTCTTCCGCCACCACCACCTACCCACCCGCCACTTGCCACCACCGTCTTCTGCCACCATCACCCACCACCTGCCACCATTTTCTACCACCGTCTTCCGCCACCACCACCCGCCATCATTTCCACCACCGTCTTCCGCCGCCAGCACTCGTCACCACCCACCACTCGCCACCACTTGCTATTTCTCACTCTTTTTTATATTTTAAAATTTTTTTAAACATTTTGTCGAAACCAAACGCGTTTGTAGTTTATGTTTTTCTAAAAATAAATAAAAAATAAACAAAAATTAATTTATAAAATTTTTGTAAATATAAACTGAAAACGTAAACATTACCAAACAAGCCCTAAGCTGCTGTTAAAAAAACAAAAGCCGCTAAATAAAAATTAATTAACGCCAAAACTGAAAAATACGAAACTTTTACCCAAAAATATTAAAATTAAGAAATTTTCATCTCTTTCAGTAGACTATTTCGCTCCATCTTCATCCTTCATCACCACCGACATGCTTTACTCTCCTACCCTAAACCTTTCTCTCACTCACGCTCACTGATTGACCTTTCTCTCCCTCTTCTCCAACCCTCTTCACCGACCTCATAGCTAGCGCGCACTAATCGCCGCTTCAGTTGCCCCTGGTGAGTGGAAAAAGAGAGAAGCAACGATGTAATGAAACAAAAGGATGAGAGAGTGAAGATTGGAAGGCGGTGTGTTTAGGGTTACAAAGGAGGCCATGGTAGAAGAAGAACGATGATGGAAGTGGAGGAGAGACTCTCCCCTTGTTTTCACAAACAGTCAACTCTCTCTCTCTCTCTCTCTCTCTCTCTCCATCCTTCCCCAGGTATTTATTCCTTCCAATTTTCTTCATATTTATTTGCTTTAGATTGCTTGAGATTTGTTGAAATTGCCTATTTTTTTCTTTTTTTTTTAAAAAAAATTACTTGATTGCTTCTGTTAATTGCTTCAGATTTGTTGATTTCTAGCATAATTTATGTTGAAATTTCTGTTCAAAATTGGTGAAACAAAAAAAATTTATTTTAAACAATCTGTTTCTGTAAACAAATTTTTGCTTTATATTTGTATCCTTTTGTTTTTGTTTTTTTAATGGATTTAAAACTAATATGGGTGAGAATATTTTGGTATTTTTGATGATTTCTTATTAATTTTGATGGGTTTATGATTAATTTTGTTTGGTTTAATTGACATAAATCCTTTTAAACTCTAGATTTATTTTTAGTGGGTTTATGATTTTTTGTGCTAGTTTTGAATGCTGAGTTCAATCTTTTATATTGGCCATTTTGGTATTCTGTTTTCTAGATGTCAACTCTTTACAATCTAAGATATTCAGGAGCAAACAATGAAATATTAGCAGGACTTTTTTGCCAGTTTAATGTATAGGCATGTTATGATTACCAGAAAGACTCACCTTCTTAGTGATTCTATTTTGATTTGGAACAGACACTTGAGAAGTCTCAGCTAGGGGATTTTGTTTGCCGGAAAGAGAAAAAGCTAGATACACCAGGTATTTGCACTAAATATTTGAGCATTAAATTTAAGCTCTATTATTAATATTACATCTAGAAGTTTTCCTTTTGGCATTTGTCTAAGACCAGTTGATAAATTGTATTTGTTTGAAATTCATAGTTCTAGAGAATGGAGATAATTGGAGTGTGGGCAGCAGCAACTTGTTTCCCTAGGCCGGGCTTTACTAAAACAGGCAAGAATTTTGGTTCTTGATGAAGCCACTGCTTTAGTTGATTCAACTATAGATAATCTTATCCAGAAGATCATCTGAACAGAGTTTTGGGACTGCACTGTGTGCACTATTGCTCATCGTATCCCAACTGTTATTGACAGTGATCTAGTTCTGGTCCTCAGTGATGGTGCGTACACTATACTTCCCATTTCTTCTTCCATTTAGTGGACATAAGTGTTGTAGCAATCTGTAGAACTTTTTCCTAAGAATTTTAGTATAATTTACTTTTGGTAATGTTATTAATTTTCACGAGTATCCAAAAATTTGTCATTTCTTTTTCTTTTAAACTTTTGACAAGACAAATTAAGTTAGTAAAAGGCTCTAGAAGAGAAAGTTGCCCTTGTAGATCTGTAGGAACAATATCAACACCCACAACTCTTTAGATATCTTACGATGAATAATTCCCTGACTCTGCATCTTCTTTTTCACTAGTAACACCAACTAAGCACAATGCGTTTGCATTGAATCAAATTTTCCAAGATTCATCAATTTTTTTTGATGTTCTTGAAATGATGAAAACTCAAGGAGATTATGGTATACAAGAGTATATATCTAATCTTGATCTTCAGGATATGCAGGTGAATATGTATCTTGATTAAGAGTTAACTTTTAGAATGTAAATAAGGGTTTGAGAGAGTTGTTGGTCTTTGAAGTCAAAGTCTTAGGTTTGATATTTAGAATGTATCTTGATCCTCTTGTGACTTGTCCCATCAAATTTATTAACATAATGTTTCTACAACTCCAAGGTTGTTTGTACGGTCGATCTTTATTTATTTTTCAGAGAAGTGTGATTGCTTTGTATTGTTGTTTTGAAATTATTGTGGGTTTGCGCAGTCCATATGTTGACATGATTTTGGCTGATGGCATCACACTCCTTTGCAATGATCTTCAGGTAGCTTTACTTGTTTACAACTAATTACCTTCAAAGTGATTGGTTGATCAGGTTACTGGAATTTTTAGTTTAAATGATTATATGAGGAACATCATCTTCAAGCATTATGCTCATAATTTTAGTCGCGTGTTATGGCTCATTATAAATTCATTTTTCAATGGTTTTGGAATTTTTATTTCTTTTTAGAAACTAGAATTATCTCTTAACTTGGTTAAATGACATTTGAATATTTGTTTTCTTGGCAGGTGGATCCCCAAGATATTGTTATGGTATGTGGATATATTTAGATACTCTGAACCTGTTACAAATCATAAAACACAATGATTTATATAATTACACTATTCTGAAAATTTTGTCATGTAGGGTTAAATTTTTTATCCTTTGATCTGTGATAAACTCTAAAATTTCAAAGAATTTGCAGAATTCCTTGGAAGAGTGTGGTAGAAGTAGTTTTTATTTTTTTAAAGATCTTAATTTGTTGTTTTAATGTAAAATTTAAAAACATAATCAATTGCTAGACCATATTAACTGTCTTCAATTGCTCTTGATTGGACATATCTCATCCAAGAGTTCACAAATAAAACAAGGTGCTTTCGTCTGTTTTGAAGTTGTTGGAAAGCTAATTGCATAATTTGAAAATGCTGCCTCTGGGGCTTTACATACTATTTGATATTTTAACTTGAGTATAAATGCAGGTAATGTTGTTTTTCATCTGGGGTTTTGGTCGTTCCAAGGTTGCAATTTTTTTTTTCTTCATTTCTTATCAAAACTTTAGTCTTACAATTTGTAAGGCTTTTGGTTTTGCTTCTATTGTTATTATTATTATTATTATTCTGTGAATCTGCATCTTTGTGAGGCTCTTTAGCCTTTTTCCTTCGGTATCTGCATCTTTGTACCATTGGACTGTTATCAAGGTAAAGCTCTATAGCCTATAGTGTAGGCCTAATGGAGAATAATGCCACCAATCCAAATCCAATAATGGCCTTCATGAACTTCCAACCAATCTATGACTGTCCATCAAGTCCCCTTTTAGTCTATATCTTTAACCAAATGTTATCTATTCATTCCGAACATTTTGTACATTGGATGATTGTTTTTACACCATTAACTGCAGGATATGGCCAAAGTTCCTCTCGCTTACATCTTTGCTGCCTTTATTCCAGCTGCAATGATAGCAGGGTTTTACTTTTTTGACCACAGTGTTGCTTCACAGATGGCGCAACAAAAAGAGTTCAATCTCAAGAATCCTTCTGTTTACCATTATGACATCATCTTGTTGGGATTCATGGTATATACAATTGGACTTCTCCTATTCCTAGTAGTTGTTCTTATCTGCTTTGCTTTACCTAGAGCTTATGTTTTCTTCTAATTTATGTGTTATCAGACTTTGCTTTGTGGACTGATTGGACTTCCTCCTTCAAATGGGGTCATCCCACAGTCTCTGATGCACACCAAGAGCCTAGCTGCTCTCAAACGGAAGGTAGACGTAAAAAAAAAAAAAAAAAAAAAAAATTGAGGAATTATTTACTTATACCCTGATCTGCTTTTAGGTCCGGATGTTGAACTTATTCTCTCGTGTTTTTGGGATGTTAAATTGTGCATTTTGTCTATACATGTCTTCAGTTTTCCTTGTCTAGCATATGCTTGTCGGCATTTAGGTTTATCCATATGCAAAACCTTTAGGTTCAGCATCAATTACTCAATTGTTGTGGTAATTAATTCTTGAAGCATTAGAAACAGTGCTGGAATCCTGAGAGTTTATTTTCCTTCCCTGTATTTCACTATTTCTTTGGCATAGTATTCCTGGAATTAGCACATAGATTCCTCCTAGAAAAAATTCTGATTTCTGGGTTATTTTCGAACCTATTATAGCTATGGAGAAGCATATGATAAGATTCAATATCAACCAAGTGAGCAATTACAGCTATGGAGAAGCTGAGGCATTGACTGATGATATTGAAGAAGAGAGTCAGATTTTTGGGGAGGTCTTGAGGATCAAAAAGATTATTGATAATTGTCAAGATGAGGTTTATCTTCATAACTTCTACTGAATCTTTCTCTTTTATGTGAATTTAATTTTCATTTCTGTATTTTGTTGCTTTTTAAAGTTTTTTTTTTGGTAAGAACTTTGACTGATAAATGGGAGATTAAACAGAAATTAAGCAGAAATTCCTTGTTACATTGTGCCAGAGTGTGCAACTCATCAATGAACAAAATAATGGCCCTTTACTTTGCTTAACTTCATCAACCAGTAAAATGCTGAATAGAATCAAATAGAATCAAGAAAAGTAATGGGGAAAAGAAGGAAAACATCACATCAATTTCAAATGACAAAATCCAGAGCAAGGAAAATTCTGATAGGTAGTGTTTAGATTTACAACTCTTGAAAATGCTTTATAACTTCCATCTCTTGGTTTAAAAACTTATTTTCATTGCTTCTATCTGTTGCAATGAGGAACATTTTGAACATGCGTTTGAAGAGGTATCTAATAGAAGGAAAAGTCTGGTTCTCAATGAAGATCTGGAAGGACAAATTAAGGGTCTATATGAAAAGTGAGTGTCATTTCATGCATATGTTTTATATTGCAAATATTTGATCATGAATTGCCATTGTAATTATAACATATACATTTAAATCATGATAGAATTTAAACATATTAAGTTGCATTTTCAATTATTTGACTTGTATTATCGAAGTGATTGAGCAGTTGCTCTTTGAAATTCTAGATGTACTCTCCATTATGTTTGGGACTTAGAATTAGTAGCATTAGCCATGATTAATTCCTAAAAATGAAGTGGTTATATATATTTTTCTTTCTGACTCCTCTTTCCTTGAGTTATGTTATACGATTCTTTAGATTTATTCTATTTTCATAATGTATTTTTTTATTGTATTTTTTTTATTCTAGCGGTTTTTGAATTAATTTGTGTTTTTATTTTTCAGGTCAGAAATTTTTTGGAGAGATGCAAAATATGGTCAAAGAATTCAAGAATTTAGTTTTTTTTAAAGTTTTTTATTTTATTTTTTAATATATGTAATCATAGTTAATTAATTTTTTTTTTAATTCCTTTGTATATACTTTTGAACATTTAACTTTCATTTATGAAATATATGACGTTATTCCATTCAATATATGGTTGTGATTCAAAATATAGTATATATTGAGTATTACATTCTTCAAATGTGCGTATAAAAATAATATTGATTATTTTTTAAATATGTCGAATTCTTTTTTTTATCACATGTTTTATTAATTATTAATTACACTTAAAAGATGTGATCTAAATGTTATTAATCACACTTAAAAGATGTGAATTAAATATTTTTAATCACACTTAAAAGATTTTTAGATCACACTTAAAAGATGTGATATAAATATTTTTAATCACACTTAAAAGATTTTTAGATCACACTTAAAAGATGTGATCTAAATGTTTTTAATCACACTTAAAAGATGTGATGAATCGTTTTTTAATGACACTTAAAAAGTGTGATTAAAAATGACCATTTTTAATCACACTCTCAAAGATCACACTTCAATAAAACTTAAAAAGTGTGATTAAAAAACATACATCACACAAAAAAAGTGTGATATTTATCTATATTTGTAGTAGTGATGGGTACTTACACATGACAGAACCATGTTTCAACGAAGGAAAGGTCTGGGCACATGCCGAACTGAGCTTAACATGGAAGGGATGCATGATGATAAAATGGTATGACGTAATGAATGTAATGGATAGTGCAGCAGACGAATAGGGTGACATACTCTAACCACCCTGGAATCGTGAGAGGAAAAAGAACAAATCCAAAACATGCTGAAATCGTGTGAGGAAGGAAACACTCAAACCACGCTGAAATCGTGAGAAGTGGTCCTGAGAAAACCACTCAGGGTTACGCCTCATGTGTCCTGAGATATATTCCAAAAAGCTGAAATCATGTGAGGAAAGGAACACTCTAACTACGCTGAAATCATGAGAAGTGGAAGAATAAATCCCAAATAGGCTGAAATCATGTGAGGAAAGAAACACTCAAAGCACAATAAAATCGTGAGAAGAGGTCCTAAGAAAATCATTCAGGCTCGCGTTCCATATATCCTGAGATAAATTCCAAACACGCTGAAATCGTGTGAGGAAAAGAACACCTAAACCATGCTGAAATCATGAGAAGAGGTCCTGAGAAAACCACTCAAGGTCGCGTTCCACGTGTCCTGAGATAAATTCCAAACATGCTGAAATCGTGTAAGGAAATGAGCACTCAAACCATGCTAAAATTGTGATAAGAGGTCCTAAGAAAACTACTAAGGGTCGTGCCTCATGCATCCTGAGAGAAATTCCAAACACGCTGAAATCATGTGAGGAAAGGAACACTCAAACTACGTTAAAATCGTGAGAAGAGGTCCTACCGCTCAGGGTTGTGTTCCACACGTCCTGGGATAAATTCCAAACACGTTGAAATTGTGTGAGGAAATAAACACTCAAACCACGCTGAAATCGTGAGAAGAGGTCCCGAGATGATGCGATGGATGCAAAGAGCATGATGAGATTTGTGCAATAGATGCACAGAGGTGATGAGATTGCGCAATAAAAGCACAAGAAATGCAGTAAACAAACAAAGTGACACTTTAGAAAGTACCTTAAAGGGTGAGTGGCGATGAAACGCTCTACCCTGATAGGAATCTCCCTCTTGTGTTATTCGAACTCTTACCTTCAACTCATAGTTCAAAGGCCCTCAAATGCTGACAAGGGGTAATCTCTGCATGTAGAAGCCCTGGATGCCACTTTTCTTCCTGATCATATTCACAACTTTCCCTATTCTCCAACGGGGTGACAAACTAGGTTGGTTCAGTATCTAGAATTGAGGCACATACACGCTACCTCAACTTATGGGGCTGCTATACAGATTTTAAGCTAAGGATACACCCCTAGGTATTTAAACCAGACTTTAGTCTCAAAAATTCCAAACCTTTATGTTCTAGGCATCGCCATTCGAACTCTAGTTTCCATCATCGTAGTTGGTCTCCTAGGAACTCATTGCAAACACAACCAAGACGCCTCTAGCAAGGAATGGTGCTCAGGGAGAGTACTTTGATCGCCATTCTAACTTGAAGCAGGCTTCGAGCTTGAGCTTGAGGTACACTCACACTTCAGAGAAATGACAAGGCTTGAAATGGTGTCTCCGGAATACAATCTCGAAAATTGCTAAAGTGGAAACAAACTCAGATGCTCCAATTTTCTTTCTTTTCTTTTGCTTTGTAGTCCGGAACCTATGTAGCTTCAGATAGGTCCTCGTTTGGTTGCTCCCTCTTTTGATCAAGGTAGAACCCTACAGTTTATAAAAGAAGGAATCCTGTTTTGCAGATCATGTGGAGAATGGCATGGTACTCCGAGCAAAAAACAATTTATTTTCTTGAAATTGGAACTAATAATGAGTTCTTAATCGGGTAAAAGCCTACGACTGACCACAGTACTCCACAACTCAACAAAGGAAAAACAAAATAAAAACAATCTAAACACGTCAATTTACACCTACCGAAATCAAAACGACTCAAAAGAAGAATCAAAACAAACAAAACCACAAACACAACACTCGGATATTTGCTTTCGATCGGCAGGAGACCTCTCAGTTCATGAGGAGCCTGTTTCTCTAGGTACTGTTTCCCACCCTTTCTCATTTGTGATTCTCATATCACTTTGGCACTCAATCTCTTTTTCTCTGAAAAGTCTTTTCCTTACTTTTTCTCTCAGCGCACATCTCTCTATTCTTTAATCTCTCTTATTTTTTATCCCTCCCCAAGGTGGTTGATGAATAAGTCAGAAGTTGTGGACCCTATAAGGGGGGTTCGAATATCCTGCTCCATTTGTAGTTCATGCTTCGCACTTGGCTTGATACCTCACTACTTGAAGGATGGGAGAGTTTTTTTGGCCTCTGCTCTTTTCTGGCGAGTATGTTGACAATGGGGAAAAGACAAAAAACCTGACTCAATTGTGCCCCTAGTTCATCATTTTAACCATTTTTTGTTTTTGACTTTCTGCTAAAACAATTTTGACCAACGTGAGAGTTGGATTGACATGCTTGTTCGACTTTCTGGTTTGAAATCATGTAAGTCAGGTTATAGGCACTGAAAATTTCTTTTTTTGGGTCCAACAAATAGTCCAGTTTTGGAAAAATGGAATAATTTGTGAGAAAATTAGTCAGCTTTACTAAAAATCCTCAAAAACTATTTTTGCAAATGGCCACTACCCAACCAACGAGGAATTAACTCTTGAGATACATAACCTCAGGTCTGAACTTGATTTGTCTCGCAGTTGAATCCTTTTAACGGAATAGGACAAGCAATTTTTATCGAAGATGAGCACGAAGATGAGACAATTTGCACATGGATAGGATAGCTGAGTTTGAATAAGGATAAGCCAACCAACATGGATAAGACAAGCAAGTTGAAAATGGTTGGGGCCAAACTTCAAGATGAAGTTGCCTACGTATTCCAAAGATGGGAATCAACCCTTATGTAGTTCCAAGGTTAAGGTACACTAGAGTATTAACACTCTCCTTTTGCGCTCTAACTTTGCCATGGCCGCCCTTCCGGGTTTTCAACCTTGCGAGCTATTTTTATTTCTCTTTCTTCTTTTCCCTTTTTTTTTTTTATTTTTTTTTTCTTCATTTCTTCTTTTTTTTTTCTTTTTTCTTTTTACCATTTTTTCATTTTTTTCTTTTTCTTCTTGGTTTAACTTTTGTCTAGGTCGCCCTTTCGGGTTTTCGGCCCAACAAGCCTCTCAAGGATAGAAAAGTTTAACTTGTCCATGTTGATTGGCCGTAGGATCTTTAAGCCATCTAAATCCATGAGAATGACTGCTGTTGCTAACTAAATAGTCTTGATGATGTAAGAGCCCATCCAATTGGGTCTGAATTTGCCCCTACTGTTATGGATAGAAACTCGATCGTTCTTTAACAAAAATTTTCTTCTCTCCAATTATGGGATTTGGCTTTCTTTCCAGTCTCTTTTGGTTTCAGCAATGACCCCGTTTTGAATCTTCAAGCATATCTGACCTTTTTTGCCCCTAGTTCAAGGGCTGCTTCTAATTCAACTATGCAAGCTTCCTTTGATGACATACGACCTTATTGCCCCTAGTTCAAGGGCTGCTTCAAATTCGGCCTTGCATGCCTTATACTTTGTTTGACCGTTGAACATTCCGAATCAAGGTTCAAGGTTTGAAAGCAAAGGGGTCGAGTCTCGAGGCTGACAGTGATCCTATGCTGTACAATCTTCAGATCAATTCTAGGCATGTCTTCGTAGGACCACGCAAAACATTTTTTGAAATCTTTAAATAAAGCGAATAGTCGCTCGTGCTCTCCTGAAGACAATGCAGAACTAATCTGGACCAAGCCAGGATCCTTCTCAGTACTCACATTAACATACATGATCTCATTCATTAAGGGCATAGCACGCCTTTCTTCCTCTCAGTTGATCAAATTTTTACAAATCCCGAGGAATTCCTCTCTCTTTGTTTTCACCACAGTTTTGGAAACGATTTTGAAAAACCCTTGGTCAATGCAATGATTTAAAGGCACAGAGAAACGGGTGGAAATTATTACCGTTTCATTCAGATCTTCTGGCTGGCTCAATGGTAGAAACAGTCGCAAAAGAAAGAGTGCAAAAAAGCAAACAAAACAAAACAATGATGTGATGTCCGAGTTAACACGCCCGAAATCACCTGACTCTAGCACAACAAGACTGACTCAATACCCAAGTCCGAAAGTAAAATAAACAACATTTTCAAAGTGCTAAAACAGTGCATGCCATCCACCACATCTGGAGTAAAATGACCGCCATCAGCAGGTGGTTCATCCCCGATCACATAGTCACATTATCCCCCAAGTTCATCGATCCAGCACCGATAGACTTTGTAGAACCTGGTGGAGTGATGACCTTATTGTCAATCAGATCTTGAACTTCATGGCGAAGATGAAAACAACTGTCAGTGTCATGTCCGGTTTGTTGATGGAAGGTGTAGTACTTGGTAGCATCATACTTGGCTGGAAAGGGATCAGGGAGAGGCCAAGGGTCAAGGGGTTTGAGATGGCCTTGTCCTATGAGGATTTGGAGAGCTTTGGATAAAGTCATATAAAGGGGATTGGAGGTGTAGTTACCAATCTTGACTGGATTGACCGAGGGCTTGGTAGGTGTTGATTGGGTTTGGAGATCCCTTACGAGTGTAGGATTGGTGTTGAAAGGTGTGTTTCTAGTACAACAACCCTTTTCCTGGCTTGCCCCTTGATGCAAAATGCTCCCAACCTGAGCGACAAAAGTGTCATCCACAGTTTTTGCAACAATTGTAAGCACTTGCTGCTTGTTTAGCCCTTTGACCTTCAAAGCCTCAATAGCCCACTAAAGACGTTCATAGGGATCAATGCTTGCCCCAACCTTGTTCTTGCCACTTGCCTCCACTTTGCCAAGGGATTGGGTCACTATATCAGAGTGAAGCCCAGTTATTGTCGACATGTCACTACCCAGACTTGAGATAGCTTGGGGTTGGCCCTTTTCAATTGTAGCTTGCCCCAAGATGGGGGAGCCTTTTGGCATGAAATTTCTGGCATGTGATGTGGTCGAATGATGGAGCCAAAATCCCAAAGGCTAAATCTACCACAGTTCTCTGCAAATCTTCAATCATACTCATTAGCGCAGAAGTAGTGGGTTCATGGGTTTGAGATGATTGGGGTTCAAGTGTATCCATCATACACAAGTCCGTGCTTTCTGGAATGAACACCTTAGGCTTGGGTAAATGGCCAAGGGTGATGTATATGCTGGGGTTGTAGGTAGATGGCAGTGTATGGATTAGGTAAAGGTGCGAAGGTAATGGGTTAGTGGTGGCTTGAAGTCCTTTTGGTGGAGCTATGATCTCATCGTCAATAAGATCCTGAATCTTATGACGGAGGCAGATGCAACGGTTTGTATCATGATCGTGCTATTGATGATACGCACAGTATTTAGAGGGGTCAAGGTTCTAGAAGCTCTAGGTGTCCTTTTTTTAGCAGCATTTTCAAGGCTTGAGAGAGACTCATGTAAAGAGGATGGAAATTTCAGGCTTGGCACCGAGTTAAAGTGGTTGGATTTGGCTATTGATAGGAGTGGTGACAGTGTTTACTTTTGAGCATTTCATAGTTGTGCTACCACTGGTAGTAGCATTGGAACTGTGAACAACATTCTTCTTCAAAGGCTCATTATCTTCCACAATAATCCCTTGTCTGATGGCATCCTCAATTTGAACCATCATTTCATAAAGCTCTATAAAGGTAAATAGAGGTAGAACAATCATCTTCTGCAGCAACTTACCATGCAGATTTCGACAACCATTCTTATTTGATCCTTCTCAGAAGGTCTCGTGGTCATCATCTAGGCTTTGGCCCTCCATCTAGTCATAAACTCAGAGAAACCCTCCTTTGGCTCTTGACAAGCTACCTCGAGATCATGAGTTGTGACCTCAATCTATGTATTGTAAGAGTACTGAGCAATGAAGGCATTAGCCATCTCCTCCCAATTCTGTTTGACGAATCTTCCAACTTAGCATACCAAATGGCCGCTATACCTGACATGGTGCGACCAAAGAGAGATAGTTTTTGTGGTCCAGTTAAGCCCATCTGCCACAAGATATCATAAAACAATTGCAAGTGCACCATCGGATCCCCGGAGCTGTCAAAATGATCAATGTATGGCATCTTAAACCGATCCGACAATGTAACTACAAAATCAGTGTATCCATCGTCTATGTCCGGGATGAAGTTAACCCCCTTGTGCTCTTTTGAACAACTTCTCCAATTTGTTGACTTTGAGCACAGTTGGATCAACTTCGAATTCAAATGGTGCCTCGGTCTGATAAACAGATACTTTGGAATTGTGCTGGGATTGGCTCTATTGGATTGCCCTAGTTTTCTTAACATTGGCAGCATTAGCAGTGGCATCGGGCACAGGGATAGCTGCGGTGGGTGCATGGAATGTAGAGGCCGCAGTCGGCTGTGGTTGCGATTGTTGTAGCTTGGTTATAATTTCAGCTTGATGGACCGCGTCATGATGTAGTGTCTTGACTATCTGTTGCAGATGATGTATCAGTTCCTCCATACTGGCCGGGGGATACTGTGGCATTGGAATAGGTGACTAGTCTTGTGCTGAACTGGAAGTAGATGACTGTTCCTGAACCAGAATGGACACAGGTGAGCTGATGAGTGACTGCAGTAGGAACTGGACTAGTGAATTCTGTCTAATCCTCATTTGCCTTGTAATCGGCAGCAGTGAAGCAAATACTGGCTACTCCTGAACTAGGTCCTCGACCTTACAAAGTTTATCGACACGAGTCTATAGTACCCGAAGGATATCGGAGCCTTCTGAAGCTATGGTTCCAGGACTACCTAGCAAAAGAGAAAACAGACAGCACCTCAGGCCAAAATATGATCACAGCTGAATGAATATACTACCCGCTTAATTCTGCCCAAAATAGATACCAATTGTACCACTGATATGAAGCACCCATGTACAGTTTCACTACAAAGAACATACCAGGAAAAGAGAACAAAAAACCCCCATGAGGGGGTAGGGTTACCCTGTCCTAGTTTTGTTATGAACTAGGGTTTCACTACTTCAATCAAGCGGTTTCACGCAATCCTGGATTCGGGTGAGCATCCTATCCTAGTTTGGAATAGTCACTAAGGCTTTACTATATGCAGCTAGGCTGAATGGTCAAAGTGGGTACCTTAGCAAGACTACCTAATATACCTCTCACACCTAATACCGAGAAGTGAAAGGAGGATCAAAAGGTATAGCGGTAGTTCGGATCCAAGGGTTGTGTTCCCAACATGGCAGAGCCCACGACGGTCAGCCTTTTGGCAAGTTTTTGGGCAAGCCTCCGGCAAACTGTCCAGGAATAGCAGATGGCAAACACAGTGACTTAAGAAAACCAATGCAAATGCAATGCAAAGAACATATAAGTGTAGATAAAATTTCATATCATGAAGTTCAAGTCAAGTTCTCTAAATCTCCAGCAGAGTCGCCAGAAACTATAGCTCGACTTTCCGTGCTCTTTTTGGATACTACAAATCCTACAGTTTGGACTCCCGTGGCTCTGAATCTGATTCCATATGTGCAATTTGAAATAGATAAACACAAAAGAGTTCAAATTCGGTAAATCTTTTGGAAAATCGATTTTGAATCAAAATGCTAAAAATGGACTGCTTTGCAGATAAAGAGTTACCACTTAAATATTTTTGAGAAATTTGGGAAACCCATGACTCATGCCAAAGGCCACGTGTCCATCATCACCAAGATTGTCTCGGCTTAGGTATGAGAAGGAAACGTCATGAATTGAGCACCCCATTCGCCTGATCAAAGATCGGTCTCTATTAATCATGATGTGATTTTTATTTACATTATATGCTCTTGTTCCAGTTTATTAGGCTAACATTACTATGTGATGCGCACACAAGTATAGACTAATTTGCAAAAATTGGAACACTTTGATTCATGTTTGTTCTTTGAAAAGTGTTTCAAATATGTACCACTTGAAAAAGTGATCGCATATGAACATTACTCAAATTATTCTAATTCAAGCAATTAGCCTTCATCCACAGGCATTCAAGAGCTATATCACTTAGGCACTTAGCCTCATGGCAAGCATATTAGACCTTGCAACAATCACACTCATGTAAGATGCTAAAGCAAAATGCTCAACTAGTATTCCGAGGTGAGTCAACAGAAACAAAAGAGTTAGAAAACATGCATGCTCCTAACTAATACAACACATGTGAGATGCAATTAATAGGCTCAGCTACTAATTATGTCATGTGAGTCAATTTGATAGCATGTGGTTTAAACACGTATTCAACAAAGTAATAAACGATAATGCTTTGTTAAAATGATGAACCGAGCCTCAACCCATGCAAGACAAGTGGATGCAAATCATGGAGTATGCTAAAAGAAACATGATCTTCTAAACTACCCATCATAAATAAGTAAATAAAAGGGAGAAACACGGGGTGTTGGAAGACATACACATTGTTACAAGTTTGGCCCTCGCACAAGAGGGTCCAAATAAATGAACTAGCTAATTAATTACCTAATTAACTAACTATTACAAACCAAATGAAATAAATTAACTAATTATTACAACAACGAATTTAACTAACTATTCTAGCTAATTAAATAAGTACAACATAAAACTAGCTGGCTATTCTAACTAATTAGTTACAAATTCACTACTTTTACAATATCACTAATATTACAACAACACTTCATGGATCCCGAGAATCGAGGGATGGCTCATGCATCAACGTAGATTTCCACCTGATAATGCTCTCTGTTTTGCTACTGGAATGCCTCTATTGCACAGTTAGAAAATTGCACATATTTTCCACCTCAGCCTTTGCTCTGCTCTGTTGGAAAAAGGACACTGCCTGGCTAAAAAGGGGCTGGCAACCCAACAGTAGTGCCCGACAGGCCATTTATAATGGGTTATCGTCCTGTAAAAGTGGCCTGCTGGCCACTGATGTTGGTTATTTCCTGCAGCAATAGAGGATAAACAGAGCGCAAACCAGAGTATTTTTAAGGGATGTTTGTCCACCCTGCCTCTCCTTATCAGCAAACATGTCAAACGAGGAGTAGGCTTGGTTCGCAAGCCATCAATCAACGTAATCTCATTGCGTGATGACTTATGAATCAAGGGATACAATTTCAAAAAATGCATAACAAAAGACCAACAAAACCTCCTCCCTATCATGGATTGACCAAGACCTTGGAAACTTGAACCATTTCATCAGTTAACAAGTATGAAATGACTCAAGTCTCCATCTGTTCAATTCGTCCGATTGAACACAAAATTTCTTCATTATCCTGCATCACTTTTAGTCCCAATTTTATTACTTCATTTTAATTACCTTTCATTTCTTAGTCAATTGAGTCCAATAATGAGCTTTAAGTCCACTAATGGAGAGAAGTACCAAACCAAGTGTTGTTTTAGGCATAAGAGAGATGTCATGCCATTGGTAATGAACCCCAAAAGGGATTAAGCCATTAAGTACAACAACCTCAATCTCAATCTTAAACAAACAATCGGTTTAAAACCACTCTCAAAGCAAAGGAAAACCAAGAAATGGGGGAGGTTACAGAGATGCTTAGAGGTAGAAACAAGTATGTAAAACAAGAAATAAATACTATCAACTCAAATAGGTTGGTGGTTAAGGCCTAAACCACCAAGCCTATGAGGACCATTACACTACAAGCATACTATACGAAGAATGAATGAAGTAAACACCTCAAAACAGTCCTAAATTAGACTAAAACAATGTGGGAATTGATGTAAAAAAAAGCTAAAAGAGTAAGCTAAAATAATGGAGAATGTAAGCTAGTAAACAAGCATAAGGAGGGGTGGCTAACCCCTTAATTTTTGGGACCTCAAAACAACAATTTTAGCCTCCGAAAAACTCTGAAATTCAGTAGTAAAAAGCTCAAAAAAAGTTGAGAAAAGAATGGGAAACACAAGGGCAAAAGCTTAGAGAATACGGTTCAAAGAAGGGTGATTAACCCCTCCACCTTTGGTATATTAATCCACAAGTTTCAGCCCATAAAAATAGTCCAAAAATGGTTCAAAAACAGTAAGAAACGATAAGAGAGAAGTAGTGTAGAGATGCTCAAAATTATACCTCTTGAAGCAAGGTAACTCTTTTGTTCACAAACCACAAAGCTTACACTCTCAAGGGCTGAAATTTGGACTCAATAATCTCAACAAGGAGAGCTCCAATATTGGTTTAGGAAGTACTTGGGTAAGGTGTGTGTGTTGTAAGATAGAGATAGAGAGAGAATTTCAAGTTTTGGGACTTTTGGAATTTTTTCTAACCTAAAACCAAGAGGGTTGGCCTGGTATATATAGAAAAATAGCCTCTCAGGTCAGAAATATCTATCTAGGAACTGCTGGAGCTTGTGGGGGATAGCTAGCCAAAAACATCTGGGCTTTGACACAAGTGGCTGGCAGGCCACAAAAAGTGGGTTGCCGGCCACTATTAGTGGGCGGCAAGCCACTAGTCACCAGCCAAGAAAAAATCTATTTCCAGGCCAGAATTGAAACGGGCATATCTCCTTTATCCAGACTCGATTTTAGGTCATTCTTGAGTCTAAATTGAAGCCCTGGAAATCTAATTTCCAATGGAGGTGGCCCCACATCTAAATTCTAACTGTACAAAGAGATATGCCTATTTTAATGAAGACTGCTCATTTCTATCCTAACAGATCGATGCCCAACTTCTTCCCCAACTAGTTTTCTTCCCTCCCCTCCAATTTTATTTGACTCCAAACCTTTAAATAAGATGTTTTTAAAGATTTTTTAAAAAGTTTATCTCCCTTCCATTTATCTCCACTTTGTCCTTACTCGGTTTACCAAAAAGTGCAATATTTTGAACGAAATACGAGCCTCGGAACATCGTAGAAACATTTGGAAAAATATTTTTGTCTAAAATAGTTTTTGTCAAAAATAGGGTGTAAGGTTGGGATTTAGAAGCTCTTCTTGCCGAAGAAATTGAACGTTTGTACAGCGTAACTTTCATCATCGAGTGATCAACTTGAGGTGACTAAGTCTTAAGGACAGTCAAAAATGGGGTGTCTATAGTTGCCCTTTTTTGACAGAGCTCGAAGTCATGAAATATTGTGAGTGAATGTCAAAGCCCAGAGACGACCCATTTTGACAAGGCCATAAGACTTGGGCATACAAACAAAATACAAATGCAATTGGTTGAACCCGAGGGTTGCCTACGTATCCCGTTGCAAGGAATCAAACCAGTATAGTTCAGGGGTAGGATGCAAATGATACACAACAAAACAAAATAGTGTAATGATATACAATGTAACGAAATAATCAAACCACAAGTAGTGAAAAACCACACCAATACCATAAAAGGATGGAGATGCAAAATCAAACTACGTTTTATATAGAAAAGAAAGCCAAACGACGCCTAACACAGGCTAAGTTCCTACATCCTCAATACTGGCCTCAGCGCAGTATGGATGCTTACACATAACGGAACCATATTTCAACGTGAAAGGGGTGCAGGCACATGCAGAACTATGTTTTTCACAAAAAGAGTACAAGTAATTGGGTGGTATGATATAAGTGAGGAATGATCTGTTGCGAAAAGATAATGCTCCTAAATATTGAATGCAACAAGACAAAGTACGATGCAATGGATGCCGTGAATAAAGCGTAGGCCGAACCACATGTTACCTAGAAAAGGCATGGATACAAAACAAACCACGTCTAACATAGAAAAGGTGTTGACACCCTCAATACTGGCCTCAGCACAACATAGGTACTTACACATGACAGAGCCATATTTCAACGAAGGAAAGGTATGGGCACATGTTGAACAAAGCTTAACATGGAAATGATGCATGATGATAAAATGGTAAGATGTAATAAATGTAATGGATAGTGCAGTAGATGAATAGGGTGACATACTCCAACCACGCTAGAATCATGAGAGGAAGAAGAACAAATCCCAAACACGCTGAAATCGTGTGAGGAAGGGAACACTCAAACCACGCTGAAATCGTGAGAAAAGGTCTTGAGAAAACCACTTAGGGTCGCGCAACACGTGTCTTGAGATAAATTCCAAACACACTGAAATCGTGCGAGGAAAGGAACACTCTAACAACGCTGAAATTGTGAGAAAATGAATAATAAATCCTAAACACGTTGAAATTGTGTGAAGAAAGGAACACTCTAACCATGCTGGAATCGTGAGAAGAGGAAGAATAAATCCCAAGCATGCTGAAATCATGTCAGGAAAGGAACACTGAAACCACGCTGAAATCGTGAGAAGAGGTCCTGAGAAAACCACTTAGGGTCGTGTTCCACGGGTCCTAAGATAAATTCCAAACATGTTGAAATCGTGTGAGGAAAGGAACACTCAAACCATGCTGAAATCGTGAGAAAAGGTCCTGAGAAAACCACTCAAGGTTGCGCCTTACGTGTCTTGAGATAAATTCCAAACACACTGAAATCGTATAAGAAAAGGAACTGTCATGACCCAAACCTGCCCCTATAGGTTTAGCGTCATGACTGGCCAGCAATCATAGATTGCCTATGGCCTCCATATAAATAAACCTTTAATATAAAGTACGGGGTTAGCGAAAGTCTAAAATGTTATAGAATTCATCCATTGAGCCATGCATATATGAAGAAAGCAAATATGTTAAGCAAGGTTTTGATTCAAGTTACACCCAACGTAAGTACAAATTCATGTCTTAAAAAATACAACCCCAACTATGTACAAATACAAAACCATTAAACCACACAAAAGGTTGACCCAGGTAAACTCGAGGCTATCTAACTCGGTTGCTCAGTTTGCCCACCTACAATTACATGTATAAATAAATAGTGAGCTAGAGTCCAATGAGTAATAACAGAATAAAGAGGTTAAATGAATGAAGTTCGACAATAGTACAAAAACATGTCTTACAATTTCGAAATGAATCTTAAATCATTTTCAAATAGAACAAGTCTTGAACTTGATTGGCTAAAATATTATGATCACATGTTTATAGGTTCTGTTTCTAGGGTAAAAATCACCTTGATTCTAACTATGTAACTCTCCCCTTGTGACTTGAAATTGTTGAAGTTTCAGACAGAAAAATAGAGCTGTGACCGCACGTGTGGGAGGCATAGCCGCACGTGCGGGGCTCACAGCCGCATGTGCGGAAAACAGGGGAGAAAATTAGGAGTATTTTGCTAAAAATGCACGTGCGGCCCGCACGTGTGGCGCACCTTCCCGCACGTGTGGTGGGGACTTCTGCATGTGCGGCCTAAGCCGGGAAATTCTGTAATCTTCTTTTGGTCTGTTTAAGCCTCCAAATGTGTCTAAATGTCCATTTAATATATCTTTAATACATTTAATTACTCGCAACTTAACGAATCGGACATTTGAGAAATAAAAGAAAACTAAAGAAAAGCAATATATTTGATGTACTTACGAGTTGTGTGTTATATGTAGGGCATCTATAGGAGGGGACCATCGATCACCCGTATCACTGTGAGTGATAGTAACGTAACATCATGCTTTAATCACATTTTGTGTTGGTATATCATTTGAGATCTTATGGACTCTTGTGAGTACCTTAGGTTATAAGTGATATGTTTGATATACGTTGTACTTTGATACGAGATATGGACCCGAGGTCGTTCTGTTGCTAATGTGATGGGCCTAAGGCCGTTTTGCTAATGTGTTGGGCCTAAGGCCATTTTGCTACTATGATGGGCCTAAGACTGTTCTGTAATGTGATGGGCCCAAGGCCGTTCCGTGTTACGATGGGCCTAAGGCCATTTTGGATTCTATTGGGCCTTGCAGACGCGCCCTTGGGCCTCATGCTACAGTTCGGACTCAAAATGTCACGGTTCTTAATTTGATCTCACAATGTGTGATGTGAGATTGATAAATCACTAAAGAGTCCAAATTCGACAAATCGTTTTGGAAAACTGATTTTTGTAAAGAAGTGCCAAACATGAACTGCTTTGCCAGATACAGAGTCGCCACCTAAATATTTTATTTTGGGGAAATTTAGGAAACCCTAACTCGTTGCCTAAGGCCACGTGTCTGTTATCACCAAAGTTGCCTCGGCTCGGGAACTTGGGTACGATTAGGGAAGGTCATCTATGAGCACCCCCGCTCGCCCGTTCAAAGATCGGCATGTATTAAGTATGATATCTTGTTTTTGAAAACACATGTGTTCTTATTCCGGTTAATTAGCTAATCTTACTATGTGATGTGCACAACACACAAGTATAGACTAGATCGCCTAATTTGGAACAAAGCATCGTATATCCGTTTGTTTGGAAATTGTATGAAGTTTGCTACTCATAAGTAGGCTAAAATGCGGATTTGGTGAATTATTCCAATTCAAGTAATCCAACCTTCACCCACAGGCATTCAGGCAGTTATATCAATTAAGCATTTAGTCTCATGGCAAGCATGCTTTCATGGCAATCAATGACACACATGTGGGAATGCTAAAGCATAAACACTTATAGTGTACTCCGAGCCAAAACAGAAACTAGTTAGTAATCAATGCATGATCTTAGTTCATGTTAAGATGGCTAATGCAACACATACAAAATGCAACTAGAAATAGGCTCGGCTATTCTAATATAGCATATGAGATGCGATTAGATAATCATGTATTCAACTTGGATTTGAAATACGATGCAGTTAGTATGGTGCGCCGAGCCCGGTGCATGCAATGTAGATGAATGGATGCAAACATGCGGGCATAAGTATGCTAGACAGATGAATGGATGCAAACATGCAAAGCATAAGGATGCTAATTGAAGAATGACCTAAAACTAACCAACAAAAACAGGTAAGTAAAAGGGAGAAAGACGTGGGGTTGTAAGACATGCACACACGCACGCACACTTATTACAAAATTCGCCCTCTCGAAGGAGAGTCCGAATAAATAATACATGCCAACTAATTAACTAACTAACAAGCTAATTAATTATTACAAAATCGAATTGAATAACTAGCTACAACTAATTATTACAAAACTTAATTAATTAACAAATTAACTAATTAAACTACAAAACCAAATGCTAACTGACAAGTAAGCAATTTAAACAATGTTGCCTCGGCAAGTTGAAGAGGGTGAACATGCATGCTCGGTTCCCGTCCCAGTAAGCTCTCCGGATGCTCTTTAGAGGCTCTGTCTACAGGGTGTCCTTGAGACCTTGCTGCTAGAACTTACCAAAAACATGCTGGGGAGTGCATCAGTGGCCTGCCGGCCATAGAGGGATGCTGCCGACCACTTGCCGGCCAAGGATGGTACACTGCCGGCCAAGGATGAGAAGGTGCTGGCCATCTGTGGGGCACTGCCGGCCACTGATGTACTGGGACACCAAGCTGCAGCAGAGCACAAAATAGAGAAAATGGAGGGTCTCCCAAGAATATGTACGCACTATGCCATCCCATATCACCTCGAAACATCAAGGGAGAGGCATAATCGGATCCACGACCATCAATCACGCATCCCGATGCATGATGGCCAAAGATCTAACTTGTGCAAATCAATGTGAAATGAATGCATGAATAAAACACATAAGTGCCTAGAACTCTATCATGGATAATCAAGAGCGTCGGCGACCGAGAATTGAGACACGTTTCATCACTTGAAGTATGAAACGTTCCTTGTTTCTCGTGCTTGGATTAACACTTAATCCAAACAACAATGCAATGCAAGGATGTCATACACAATGCTAACTTGAACATGCAATCATGCAATGTGACTTAAGCATGCAAAATGCAGTGTAATAAACATGCAACAACATGTAATGGAACTAGCATGCGACAACATGCAAAGATGGAGCAAGCATACAACAATATGCAAGACAAGCATGCAACAACATGCAAGGGTGGACTTAAACCAAAATGGGCAGACCTCAACTATGCCCAAATCAGTGGCCATAAGACCAAAACAAAGGCATCAAAAGACGGGGCATGCAAGCATACAAGCTAAGCCATAAACTAGGCAACAATGCACAACACTCAAAGACACTTAAAGAGTGAATGGAGTGGGAACATGGAAATGCCAAAAGCTCTGAAATGTCATGTTAGATAATGCCAAATCATGTACACAACACAAATGAAGCATACAATGGTGCTCAAAGCTTGAACAAGCAAGAGCACTTCTACTACAACTATGCAAATCATGAAGCATGTGATCAAGGCAATCCAAAATAGTCCTAGAACATGTCAAAATGAGTCTAAAACATGTAAGGAAGGAAGCCAAAATAAGCTAGCATGAACGGCATAAGTCATGGTGAATGCAAGGCAAAGAAGGTGGTTTACACTACACCTATTAAGACCAAGCATGGGATGACTCAACTAACAAAAAAATAGAATTAAGGCATGTCAAAATAAGCCCGAAAACCCACTGAGATGGCAACCTAAGGAGCTAAGCATAGAGGCATGCATAATGATCTATTCATGAGGCATAAAACACAAACTCTCCAAGGCATTGAAAACATGTCAAATGCAAATGCATGACCACATTTCATGGACTGAAATAACATTCAAAATCATGGCAAAGCATGGAAACATCACATGCATGGCATGGTAGGGGCCTCAAAACCCAAGGCTAGCCAAAGCATTTACACTATAGCTATACAAAACATGAGTGATATGGCCATGGCAGCCCAAAACAGTCCTAGAACAGCCCAAAATAAGAATAAAATCATGCTGGAGCAAAGCCAAAATATGCTAGAATGATGAGTCAAAGCATCATGCACATAAAGCTAATAAGCAAGATTTGTTCTACAAGTATATGGAGCATGCAAGGGCTCACCAAACCAAACCAAAAAAGAGTCATGACATGGCAAAACATTACCAGAAACATGCTGAAATGGACTCAACATAAGCTAAAATGACATGTCAAAGCATGAAGCATATGAAGCTAGTTTTGGTGATTTACACTATAAGTGTATTATGCATGCATGGAGTGACAAAACCAACCCAAAACTGATCTAAGGCATGGTAAAAAATCACCAAAAACCTACTGAAATGGGGCCAACACATGCAAGAAAGACATGCCACTTTGATGAGCCACACATGGGATTACACTACACATGTATGAAGCATGCAAAATATGACCAAACCAACCATGGACAGACTTAAGGAAGGTCCTAAAAGTCACAAAAAAAGGCCTGAACCAAGCCTAAAAAATACAGAGAGGCATGCTCCTTTGGAAGGCCAAAAACTCAAGCAAAGAAGAATCAAAAAGAGAGGGGGCCACCCCCTCTGATTTGAGGCCTCAAAACCATGTGCCTACCACTGAAAATCCATTGGATTTCAGTGGTTAAAAGGCTAAACCAAGGCTAGCTCAAAGGCCTTAAGGCATGGCTCAAAACAAGGCCAAACAAGGCAAACAAGAGGGTTGAAGACCCTCAATAGCACAAAGACCTTAAACAACTACCAAAAGCACTTAAATACAAGACTTTTTTCAGTTGAAAGCAAGGCCTAAAACAATATGCAAGAATGGCCAAAATGAGATACAAAAAAGTGCTAAAATGGGGAAAAAGCTCACCCTTGAAGTCTAACTTCGAAACCAGCAACCTCAGGGGCCAAAAACCAACTTTCAGAACTCAAGTAGCACTCCTAAGAACTTCAGCCCAAAGGTGGTGGTGTGCCTCTATGTGTTGTAGTGCAAAAGTGCAAGAAAAAGGCACAAAACTAACAACAATATAGAGAGAGAGTAAGAAATATAGAGAGAGAAAGCTATATCTCTTCGAAAAAGGCTGAACATCTGCTAAGGAGAGAGGGCCTCTCCTTATATAGAGGGAAAACAATGCAAAGCTTCTTTAAGAAGCTTGGCAAGAGCTTCATCCCTCCATACACGTGTATGGAGGGGAGATGAAAGGAT
Source organism: Camellia japonica (assembly GCA_030407325.1). NCBI lineage: Eukaryota > Viridiplantae > Streptophyta > Magnoliopsida > Ericales > Theaceae > Camellia > Camellia japonica. The sequence goes on along the minus strand of JAPPVO010000036.1, from coordinate 154,198,031 downwards.
TCTAGCTGGCTCAAAAGATCTGGAGTGAAACCAGCTGAGACAGGGGTTCTGTCAGCCATCAGTGGTGGCCGGCAGTGGCTCACTGATGGCTAGCAGGCTTCATCAGTGGCTGGCAGCAACAAAGGCATGGCCGGCAATGTACCATCCTTGGCCGACAGGTGGTCGGTAGCATCCCTCCATGGCCGGCAGGCCACTGATGCACTTCCCAGCATGTTTTTGGTAAGTTCTAGCAGCAAGGTCTCAAGGACACATTGTAGACAGAGCCTCTAAAAAGCATCCGGAGAGCTTATCGGGACGGGAACCGAGCATGTATGTTCACCCTCTTCAACTTGCCGTGGCAACATTGTTTAAATTGCTTACTTGTCAGTTAGCATTTGGTTTTGTAGTTTAATTAGTTAATTTGTTAATTAATTTAGTTTTGTAATAATTAGTTGTAGCTAGTTATTCAATTCAGTTTTGTAATAATTAATTACCTTTTTAGTTAGTTAATTAGTTGGCATGTATTATTTATTCGGACCCTCCTTCGAGAGGGCGAATTTTGTAATAAGTGTGCGTGCGTGTGTGCATGTCTTCCAATCCCACGTCTTTCTCCCTTTTACTTACCTGTTTTTGTTGGTTAGTTTTAGGTCATTCTTCAATTAGCATCCTTATGCTTTGCATGTTTGCAACCATTCATCTGTCTAGCATACTTATGCCCACATGTTTGCATCCATTCATCTACATTGCATGCACCGGGCTCGGTGCATCATACTAACTGCATCGTATTTCAAATCCAAGTTGAATACATGATTATCTAATCGCATCTCATATGCCATATTAGAATAGCCGAGTCTATTTCTAGTTGCATTTTGTATGTGTTGCATTAGCCATCTTAACATGAACTAGGATCATGCATTGATTACTAACTAGTTTCTGTTTTGGCTCGGAGTGCATTGTAAGTGTTTATGCTTTAGCATCCCCGCATGTGTGTCATTGATTGCCATGAAAGCATGCTTGCCATGAGGCTAAATGCTTAATTGATATAACTACCTGAATGCCTGTGGGTGAAGGTTGGATTACTTGAATTGGAATAATTCATCAAATCTGTATTTTAGCCTACTTACGAGTAGCAAACTTCAAACAATTTCCAAACAAACGGATATGCGATGCTTTGTTCCAAATTAGGCGATCTAGTCTATACTTGTGTGTTGTGCGCATCACATAGTAAGATTAGCTAATTAACCGGAATAAGAACACATGTGTTTTAAAAAACAAGATATCATGCTTAGTACAAGCCGATCTTTGATCGGGCGAGCGGCGGTGCTCATAGATGACCTTCCCCAATCGTACCCAAGTTCCCGAGCCGAGGCAACTTTAATGATGACAGACACGTGGCCTTAGGCAACGAGTCAGGGTTTCCTAAATTCCCCCAAAATAAAATATTTAGGTGGCGACTCTGTATCTCGCAAAGCAGTCCATGCTTGGCACTTCTTTACAAAAATCAGTTTTCCAAAACGATTTGCCGGATTTGGACTCTTTGGTGATTTATCAATCTCACATCGCACATTGTGAGATCAGATTAAGAACCGTGACATTTTGAGTCCGAACTGTAGCATGAGGCCCAAGGGCGCGTCTATAGTTTGAGGACGGTCAAAAATGAGGTGTCTACAGGCCTGAGGCCGTTCTGCTTTATATGGGCCCGAGGCCGTTCTGAAAGAGAAAAAACGAGTGGGATTATGATTGGTGAATATGAGTTGTTATGTTCGTTTCTTTTTATCTTGTACTACTATCATTCACTGAGCCTTGCTCACTCTATTTTCTTGAATGTTTTGTAGGTAACCAACTTGCGGGTCAACCCAGAAGCTTGTAGCTAAACCCGTTTTACTGGGACACCCAAAGTGACCCTTTGTTATATTTTGGAAGCCCTGTGGTGGAACGTTTTGTTATAATTTTGGGAACCACCAATATGTATATAAGTGTTGTTAAGACTTAATTTACGAGTTGATTCCTTTATTTTTTTTTTTTTTTTTTGCGTTCAGTAATGTGTATCATACTCGGAATGTTAAGTATGTATAGTAATGCATCCTAATCCTGGCACTTAGACACAGCTCAATGAATGTTTGTTCTCTCATTAGTTCTCTCATTATCTAGCTTCCATTCAGGCCCCGAGATTGAGTAACATATTAAGTAACTAAGTTAAGGCCTTAATTTAGGCTGGTCATGTCCAAACTTACAGAGACAGGTTTGGGTCGTGACAATAATTACATATGATTTTTTTTCACAAAATCTCATGATTTCATGAGTTTTTCTTCAATAATTTTAACTTTTCCCCAACTTTCAAAATCTAGAGCTTCCATCCAAAATGAATTTCTCACATTTTCAAAAGGTATTCTAGTCAATGAATAATTTCCAAGAGTCACACATTTCACAAGTAAAAATCAATTTCATGAGAGGGAAATAAAATACCACTTTTAAGCATATTCAAGAAACCCCTCCCCCCCCCCCCCCCCCCAAAAAAAAAAAAAAAAAAAAAACTCAAATCCCAACTCATAACCCAAAGATGACATCAAGAAAATGACAAGAACATGCCAAAATCATATATATAACTCAAATAAACTCCTTACCTCAAGATTTGGAGAAGAATAGAGAAGAAACTCCTAAAATTGACTATGTTGAAATCCGATATCCATTGCCCAAGATGTAGCCCTTGATGAGCTCTCCAATTTTGATGAAGGAACTTGGGTTAAGACTCTAGAAATCAAAGATTTAATAGTGTTTGATGGGAAGGAAGAGAAATGTGTTTTAGAGAGAGAGAGAGAGAGATGAGAGAAAACTGAGATGGGTACTCAGCCCAAGAAAAGAAAAAGCAAAATTTTCAGATTTCCAGTATTTCCTGCATGTGCGGTACCTTTCTCGTACGTGTGGAGTGTAAACTTCCACACGTGCGACACTCACCTTCACACGTGCAATTATTTCAGGGACCAACCTCAGAGAAACCTCACCTCATTGCATGTGTGGTAGCCACAATCGCACTTGCGGCACATTCTCGCATGTGCCCTTCACAACCGTACTTGGACATCATCGCTTGTGCACTCGATGATTATGATTGCATGTGCTTCTTTTAGTACCCGAAGTCCTCAGTAGAATGCCACGTCTTTGAGCCCTTCAAACGCTATCCGTTCTATACCTTGTTTTGGACCAAAACCCTAGTGCTTCAAACCTCAAGACCCTGGGACCTGCAGGCCTCCTTTGGTGGGCTGTCGGTCACCTCTTGTGGGCTATCGGCCACCCTTGTGCCTTGCCAGCCAATGGTGTGGCCTACTGGCCATCAGTGTCTTTTTTTAGATATTTTGTTGACAGTTATGGCAGCTGTTGGCACAATTGGCTGCATCTCCCTACACGTGTATGGAGGGATGTATCTCAGCCAAATGCATGTTTTTCTATATATAAGGGGTCTCCTCCCCCATTTTTGAGGGTTAGAACTTTTGGAGCAAAAAAAATCTCTCTCTCTCTCTTGCTTTTAAATTTGTGCACATTAGCCTACATACACTACACCTTTGCCTACACATCCTTAATCAAAGTTGATCACCTTTGGACTGAGGTTCCTTGAGGCCTTCTTGGCTCTTGAAGTTGGTTTTGGCCTAAATTGTTGCCTAGAATTGATCTTTGTTTCAAGAGGTATAACACTTGCCCTTTTATCTTGCTTTGTATACTTGTTTTTCAATGTTTTTCCCATTGTTTTTGGGCTGTAAAACCTCTGTTTTTGTGCATTGAAATTGGTGATTTTAGGCCATTTAAGGTTAGGGGGTGGTCCACCCTTCTTTATTCCTTGCTTGTAAAGCCTTTCCACGTTTGTTTCCCACTTTCAAACCATCTTATTTTGGGCTTTTAAATACTAAATTTCAGAGTAATTTCAGTGGTGAAAACCATGTTTTGAAGTCCAAATTTTGAGGGGTTAGCCTCCCCTCCTTGTGTATTGTTTGCTAGCCTAGTTAGCTCTATGTGTTAGCTTAATTTTCTAACCTTTTGTTGCTTAATTCCAACATGTTTTAGGCTCTGATTTGGATTGTTTTAACTCTATTTTTGGCTGGTTTTTGCATTTGAGTCTTGTTTTGCATGGTAGTAGTGTAAGTGTCCTCACAAGCTTGGTGTTTTAGGCATTTAGACACCACTTGGTTGAGTTGGTTGCATGTCTTTAGTGCTTTTCTCACTTAATTTCAACAAACTTAATCTCTGCAACCTCCCTCATTTCCTGACTCTTTATTTGCTTTGAGTGTTGTTTCAACCTTGGGATTGTTTAAGCTTGAGATTAAGGTCCATGCCTAATGGTTTAATCCTCTTTCGGGGGTTCATTATCAATGGCATGACACCTCTCTCTTGCCTTAAACCACCTGTTGTTTGACACTTCCTTCTCTTTAGAGGACTTCTCACCAATGGACTTAATTGGTTAAAGAATGGTTGGTAAGTTAAAATGAGTAACTAAAATGGAAACTAAAATTTTGCAAGTTAAAAATTTGGTTTTGTTTTGGCGTGTTCGAATCGGATGTTAATTTGAACACAAGGAAAATTGGGACATTTCATACTCAAAGTGATGAAATGTGCCAATTTTCTAAGGTCACCATTGCTCTTGATCATCCATGATACGGTGAAGGTTTTTGGTCTTGTTTGTGCATTTATTAACTTGTACACCTTGGTTCTTTGGCCATCATGCAATGAAATTGCTTGATTGGTGGTTTTTGAACCAAGCGTATCATTCCTTTGAGATGTTTTGATGATAAGGAGGGATACACAGTACAAACAACCTGTGAGAATACCCTCTCTTTACTCTGTTTGTCCTTTGTTGCAGCAAGGAATGACTTGGCTTCAGTGGTCGGCAACCCCTTAGCAGTGGCCGGCAGGCCACCTCTAATGGCCGGCAACTCCTCAATTCTGGCCTGCTAGCCACTAGTGAATTTTGAGCGAAATGCTCGTGAAGCATTGCAGAGTTGGTCTGGAAGAGGAAAACCAGTGCAAGGGTTGTGCAACAGAGGCTTTTGGGAGCAAACTGTGGACGTTCTTCGGGTGGAAACCAAGCATGCATGGGCCTCCCTTGCTTCCTGGGACTAGTTAATTAGTTTAATTAGTAATTGGTCATTTATTTGTTGTAATTAATTAGTTGTAGCTAATTAGTTTGTTTTGTACTTATTTAATTAGTTTAGATTGATTACTTAAATTAGTTTGTGTTGTAAATATTTAATTAGCTTAACCTAGTTAAATTGTTTAATTGTTGTACTTAATTAATTAGCTTAGATAGCTAGTTTATTTATTCAAGTTTTATAATAATTAGTTAAGTAGTTTTGCTTAGTTAGTGTATTCATTCGGACCCTCCATCGCGAGGGCATCAATGTTGTAATAATGTGTATGTCTTCCAACCCCATGTCTTTCTGCTTTTTATTTATCTGCTTTCAATGGTTAGATTAGGGGCATCACATTTCAATTAGCATATCACATGTTTGCATCCATCCATTTATATTGCATGCACCGAGGCTCGGTGCATCATTCTAACTACATTGTGAGTTTAAATACGTGCTTAGACCGCATGCTATTTCATTGATTCATATGCCATATTAGTAGCCGAGCCTATTAATTGCATATCATATGTGTTGCATTAGCCATATTGCATAAGTTAGGAATCATGCATTTTTCAAACTCTTTTGTTTATTTTGGCTTGGAGTACTAGGTGAGTTTTAGTGCTTTAGCATACTTGCATGAGTGTGAATGACTGACATGACTAACATGCTTGCCATGAGGCTAAGTGCTTACTTGTTAAACTGTTTGAATGCCTGTGGATGAAGGCATGTTGCTAGAATTGGAATGATTCGATGAATGTACGTTTTAAGCCCACTTAGTCGAGTGGCAAATTCACAAGCTTTAAGCCCACTTTGTCAAGTGGCAAATTCAAAACCTTTTCAAAAGACAAACATGAAATTGAATTGTTCCAATTTGAGCAAGCTAGTCTATACCTTGTGTGTGCGCATCACATAGTAATGCTAGCCTAATAAACTGGAACAAGAGCATATAATGTTGATAAGATTCATATCATGATTAGTAGAGGCCGATCTTTTGATCGGGCGAGTGGGGGTGCTCAATTCATGACTTTCCCCTCTTGTACCTAAGTTCTCGAGCCGAGCCAACTTTGGTGATGATTGATACGTGGCCTTTGGCACGAGTCATACGTTTCCTAAATTTCCCCAAAAATAAAATATTTAGGTGGCGACTCTGTATCTGGCAAAGCAGTCCATTTTTTGGCATTTTTTTATTCAAAATCGATTTTTCAAAAAGATTTGCCGGATTTGGACGCTTTGGTGACTATCAATTTCACATTGTACTTGTGAGATTAGATTCAGAACTATAGGAGTCCGAACTGTAGGGCTTATTTCGAACTTCCGAAAAGGGGGGCACGAAAAAGTCGAGCTACAGTTTCTGGTGACTCCACTGGGGAATTAGAGAACTTGACTTGAATTTCATTATATGAAATTTTATCTACACTTATATGTTTCTTTGCATTGCATTTGCATTGGTGCGCCTAAGTCACTGTGTTTGCCATCTGCTATTCCTGGACGGTTTGCTGGAGGCTTGCCCAAAAGCTTGCCAAAAGGCTGACCGGCCGCAGGCTCTGCCATGATGGGAATACAACCCTTGGATCTGGACTACTGCTGTACTGTTTGATCCTCCTTTCACTTCTCGGTGTTAGGTGTGAAAGGTATATTAGGTAGTCTTGCTGAGGTACCCTTTTTTACCATTCGGCCCAGTTGCATATCGAAAGCCATAGAGACTGTTCCAAACTAGGACAGGATGCTTACTCAAATGCAGGAATTGCGTGTAACCACTTTGTTTGAATAGTGAACCCTAGTTCCTGACGAAACTAGGATAGGGTAACCCTACTCCCTCATAGGGGTGTTTTGGCTCTCACTTAATTGGTATGTGCTTTTAGAGTGAAACTCTACAGGAACGTCCGTATCAGTTGCAAGTCTGGGTATCAGTTGTGGGGGGCAAAATTCAATGTTGAGCACGGTCCTACAGCTTTGATTACATCTATGTGTTGATTAAAATCTAAGCTGAGGTACTGTGCGATTTTTGATTACTGCTTTTTTTTTGCTTTCTTTCTTTTGTTAGGTAGTATAACACCATTGCTTCAGACAGTTCGGATATCCCCTAAGTGCTCTGGACCCGTGTCAGAAGGCTTTACAAATCTGGAGATCTTGTTAGGGGACAACCTGTGTTTGCTTTGCTCCCGCCGATTACTAGATGGAGGAGAGTTAGGCACAATTCACCAGTCCAACAATCACCCTTCATTTCACCTACATCTAGTCAGGGACAGTCTTCTATATCTAGGCCAGCAAGAGATCACTCACCTATTCAGATGACGCAGTACCCTGTAGTCAGTATGGAGGACTTGATCCGTCATCTCTAACAAATAGTGGATACTATGCAGCAAGATGCTGCTCGCCAAGTTAAAGTTACAGCCCACCAAGCGGAAGTGGTAAACAGGTTGTAGCAACAACAACCACAGCCGGCAGCGGCTTCTGCTTCTCATGCACCTCCTGCAGGTATCCCAGCACCCAGAATCACTGCTAATGTCCATGAGAATCTAGGAAATCTGGTAGACCTAATCCCACCATAGGCCTCCAAGGCACCGGCGTACCAAATTGAGCCTCCATTTGAACTAGAGAAGCTTTTCAAACAGGCACAGGGTGTGAACTCAATCCCTGACATCAAAGATGGATACACCGACTCGGCAGTGACCTTGCCAGATCGGTTCAAGATGCCACATATTGACCAGTTCGATGGCTCTGGAGATCCCATGGTCCATTTGTGGTTATTCTCAAACATCTTGTGGCCAATGGGCCTTACTACACTTCAAAGGCTGTCGTTTTTTTATCAGACCTTGTCAGGAATAGCGGCTATCTGGTATACGAAGCTGGAGGATTCAATGAAGCACAGTTGGGAGGAAATAGCTGAGGCTTTTGTTGCATAATATTCATACAACACGCAGATCGAGGTCACAACACGTGATCTTGAAGCAACGCACCAGGAACCAAATGAGGGCTTCTCAGAATTTGTAACAAGATGGAGGGCCAAGGCTTCTATGATGACTACACGACCTTCAGAGAAAGACCAGATAAGAATGGTAGTTCACAATCTACATGGGAAATTACTGCAGAAAATGATAGTCCTACCCTTGTTCACATTCACTGATCTCCATGAAATGGAAGTTCAAATTGAGGATGCCATGAAACAGGGCTTGATAACCGATAAGAAAGAACAGGCCAAGAGGCCTTTTGTGCGCAGTTCTAATGCAACCACTAGTGATAGCACAGCTGCACGGCCTTCAGATGTGATCGTTAACACTACCACAACCAAGACCGCCAATCCCTTTGCCAGTACAACTCCACAAACTTCACACAACCAAAATCGATCCCAAAGGACCTTTACCCGACTCTACATGCCTTTACCCCAAGCTATGAGCGTGTTGATAAAAAAGGGGCACCTTAGACCATTAGAGCCTCGCCCTTTACCTGATCCCCTCCCACCGAAACATAACCCAACCAAGTACTGTGCATTTCACTAGCAGCACGGTCACAACACCGACCAATGCTTCAGGCTGCGTCATGAGATTCAAGATCTCATCGATAACAAGGTGATTGCACCTCTCCAGAAACCAAATATAACCACAATTCCTCTCCTACTCCATAACCACAATCAAGCTCCCTACCCCAGCATATAAAACTCATCCATATATTGGCCGTCCCCTATGACCCCAGGGTATATATTACCCCTTCCCACCTACCTAGACTAACAATGTTCATTCCTGAAAGCACAGATTTGTGCATGATGGACATGTCGATACTTCAACCGGAACCCGTGGTGGCGACAATGGCAGAAGAAGGGAGGTTGAGTATGAGGTCGTTGCCTGAGTACTCTGAGGACATGTCTGAGGGGGTGTATGACCCGTGCTACTACATTGTGCCAATCTATCAAGCCAAGCTGAAAGTGGTGTTGCTAACTAGGATGGAGGTCAATGTAGTTCGAGAGAATGGCCGGAGCCAAGGGTTAGATGATCTGGCGGAGCTAGAGGAGGATATAGACAATTTGTAATTCTTTGATGAGCAAGATCAAGAGGACGTGCAGATTGATTGGTTTGATTTGAATGGGTCAGCGGACAACTCTAGGTAGCTTAGTGACGAGCCGAATATTGAGGAAGGAACCGAACTGAAGCTAGAGGAACAGAAAGCAGGAACCGCTGCAATGGCCAACGAAAAGGAGAAACTACCAGAGAACACTAGTGTAGAACAGTCAGCTCAGGAATTGGGCATCGTGAATACCATGGATACAAAACAGGAGGCTGTGCTGAAGTAGTTTGTAAGAGAAAAGGCCGAGGACAACCAAGAATTGATAGTGGCCCAACACCCTACGGGGGAAATTTGTGAGAAATTGATCCAAACAGAGCCGGACAACTGCTTGTTGGCTGCCGAGGATATATGGTGGGATGATGATGACTTGTATTTGGCTCACACTGATGGAGACTGGGGTGAGGACCTTCCAAACAACACATGGTATGTGGAGGAGCTGAACCACATGACCAGAAATGGGCGGTATTTCAAGCCGCCACACTTAGACTAAGCTGAAGCATCCAGGAAGGATAAAGAAGTTGAAAAGTAGAAAAATAAATAGTTGGAAGAAGAGGTTGTGCTAAAATAGTTAAAGAAAATTCAAGCCGATATTTCAATCTGGGGTCTACTTATGGCTTCTCGAGTGCACAAACAGGCTGTACTATCAGCGATGGACAAAGCCAAACTGTCCGTTGACACTACCCCTAAGCAGTTGGTGGGATTGGTCTTCCCAGGGGGTGCTACGCTAACTCTAACCTTCTCTGATAAAGAATTGTCACCAGAAGGCTCAGCACACAACAAACCTCTGTACATCTCTGTTGAGTGCCGAGAAAAATGGGTACCAGTGGTCTTGGTCGATACTGGTTCAACTATTAACGTCTATACTTCCTGCACAGCTTACGCCATAGGCCTAAAACTAGTTGACTTCATGCCTACAGCCCAGGTGATCCAAGCATACAACAGTACAAGCAGAGACGTTATGGGCACGGTATAGATCAGAGTTCAGGTGGGCCCAGCTCAATAGGATGTCGAGTTCCATGTCCTGGATGTCCCGGCCACCTTCAACTTACTACTGGGGCGACCCTGGTTGCATCAAGGGAAAACAGTCTCCTCTACCCTCTGTCAAATGCTAAAATATCCGCATGGGAAGGGAGTGGCGATTGTGTTATGGAATTCATCCGTCCGTCCTTCGCAGAGGTAACTATACCGGTGTTGGAAATCATACACGACGAAGAGGATGTTTTCCTTTTAGGGTTCACCTTGGCTGAGGCCCGAGTAGTGCAGAACATCTTGGTAGCAGATGAGGGCATGTATGTCAGCGCCCAATCTGTATATCTCATGAACAAACTACAATATGTGCCCGGAATGGGATTGGGAAGAAGTGGCCAGAAGGGCGTCACAGCATTGGCCGATGTGCCACATAATCCGTATGCCTTTGGTCTTGGTTATACGCCCACCAAAGAGGATTGGATTAGGAAAGAAAAAGAGATGGTGTAGCTCAGCTTTTCGCGCTCCCTTTCAGAAGAATGAAATAGCCTGTACAGTTTGGACTCCACTTGTGTTGGTTATGAATTTGATTTCACAAGTGCAATGTGAAACAGTGAAAACACAAAAAAGAGTCTAAATCCGGCAATTGTTTTTGGAAAATCAATGTTTGAATCAAATGCCAAAAATGGACTGCTTTGCCAGATTTCAGAGTCGCCACCTAAATATTTATTTTGGGAAATTTAGGAAACCCGTGACTCGTGCAAAAGGCCATTAGTCCGTCGTTACCAAAGTGTCTTGGTTCGGGAACTTAGGTATGAGAGGGGAAGGTCAATAATGAGCACCCCACTCACCCGATCAAAAATCGGCCTCAACTAATTATGATGTGATTCTTATGTACAGTATATGTTCTTATTTTATCTCTAACATACAAGTATAGACTAATTTCACGAACAGTTGGAACGTTTGATTTTATGTTTGTTTTGAAAAAGTGTTTTGAATATGTATCACTTGAAAAAGTGATCTCATATATATACATTAATCAAAGTATCCCAATGTCAGTGAAGCAATTAGTCTTCATCCACAGGCATTCAAACAGTTTATCACTTAAGCAATTAGCCTCATGGTAGTATGTTTGATACAACAGCAATCACACTTATGCAATATGCTAAATCATAAAAACTCACCTCGTACTCCGAGCCAAAAAAAGAGAACTAGTTAGGGAAAAATGTATGATCCTAACTATGTATTATGACTAATGCAACATATATAATATGCAATTACTAAGCTCGGCTACTAACATGGCATGTGAGTCAATTTAAGGCATGTAATAGCGCACGTATTCAAGTAAAGAGTTTGAATTTGACATTTGCAATAATATGATAAGCCGAACTTTTATGCATGCAATACAAGTGGATGCAAACATGAGTATGCTAAATTAAACATGATGTCCGTAAACTAACCATCATAAGCTGGTAAATAAAAGGGAGAAAGACGTGGGGTTGGAAGACATACATATTATTACAAGTTTGCATCCTCACGCAGGAGGATCCGAATGTCCAAGTGTCCGAATAAATAAATGTTACAAATCCGAATTAATAATAATGAAAAGGGGCTGTCTAATTTATTACAACAAATAATATGTAATGATTGCGCGATGCTCCTCGAGAATTACTCTGTCTGCTTTGTTGAGATTTGTTCTGTTTCACCTTATCATTGCTTTCGACTAAAAGTGTATTGTTTGCAATTTATTGGAGCCTTGCCAACCCAAAACAAGACGTAGTCGAGCCCCAAATAAATCCAAGCATACCTTGTTTTCTTTGCAGAAATCTGTTTTTTTGTGCCTGAGGTGAAACAGTGCAAACATGCAGACAAAGTATTCCTAGCCATGTTTGTCTCTTCTACTTTTCTCTATCATGGAAAATACTCAAGAGAGAAGCGAACTCAGTTCCCAAACCACCTATGATTGCAAGTTGATTTGCAAGATGGTTTTGGATACGATAGGACAAAGATCCATAAATGCAATGCATAACAACCACCCCTCCCTCCTATCATGAAGCAAATTCAAGAAGGGAAGTAGAGACGCTTCAAGATTCATCAAAACATTATGGACTAACGTAAGACAAGCCTTGACACAATAAACTCGGTATAACGTCCGACCGAATTCAATCAATCATGTTGGTTCTTTATGTTGGTTGATTCATTTTAAGCTCAATTTTATTAGCCTTTTTTTTATATTACCTTCCCTTTTCTTTAATCCAATAAGTCCACAGTGATATTTACATCCACTAAGTCTGAAATGCAATAAAGGAAAATAAGTGTCGACTTAACCCGAATAAACCTTATTTTCTTCGGAGGAAATCATAAAGGAAGAGTCAAACTTATGTACAAGTTAGGGATTTCAAGTCAAACTCAAGATGCGCAACAAGAACTAGTCAAACTCAGAAGAGTGATAATGACTTAGAAAAACCCAAAGTGAGCGATAAGGACTTGAAATCCAAACTTGATAATGAGTGATAATGACATTTTCCTTGGTGATTTCCAATGGTCAATTAATCCCTTAACAGTAAACAAACAGGTGATAAATTCTTCGGGGGAAATTACAACGGAAGAGTCAAACTTATTTACAAGTTAGGGATTTCAAGTCAAACTCAAGATGTGCAACAAGAACTAGTCAAACTCAGAAGAGTGATAATGACTTAGATAAACCCATAGTGAGCGAAATGACTTGAAATCCAAACTTGATAATAAGCGATGATGACACTTTCCTTGGTGATTTCCAAGGGTCAATTACTCCCTTAACAGTAAACACATGGGTGATAAATTCTTCGGGGGAAATTACAAAGGGAGAGTCAAACTTATTTATAAGTTAGGGATTTCAAGTCAAACTCAAGATGTGCAACAAGGACTAGTCAAACTCCAAAGAGTGATAATGACTTAGATAAACCCATAGTGAGCGAAATGACTTGAAATCCAAACTTGATAATAAGCGATGATGACACTTTCCTTGGTGATTTCCAAGGGTCAATTAATCCCTTAAAAGTAGACACACTGGTGATAAAAAGAACTGAAAAATACATGATTGTACTTTAGTATAAGAAAGTTTTTTATGCCGTTAGTGCTGAACCTCCGGAGAGATTAAACCGTTAAGTATGAGAAAAATCTTCTTTCTTATACTTGAACCACAATCTTGATTTTTCACAACTTTTTAATCAAAATATCAAAGAATGGAGGGAGGTTGCAGTGGTGGTTATGCAAGGTTGATTAATTGATTAATTGGTTAATATAACACAAACAAAATATGTAAAACAAACTTATTGAAATAAATTAAACAGCCCCCAAATAACATACAAATGTACTGAAATAGAGAGATTAAAGCTAATGTAATTATGAGGAAGGGTAGCGAACCCTTCCCCACTTTTACAACTTCAAATCACATAGTTTATATGTTGAAAAACAATTCCAAAACAGTCCCAAATCAAAATGAAAATATGAAAAAAAAGATGCACAAAGATTGAAATAAAAGAAAGGAAACTCTACCTCAATAGAAAGGTGCAAGCTTGACACGAAGTAGATCAAAGCTCTCTTTCAAATTTTGAGTGGAAGCACAGAAAGAAGAGCGTTCATATGTCAGTGAGAGAGACCAATGGCAAACTAAATTGGCTTTGGTGCAAGCTGTCGGCGAGTGGGTCAACGAAGATGGCAAACCAGCTAGCGGAATGGCGGCGTAACAACGGTTGGAGCAGGTCAGCAGCACAATGCCGAGAGGGAGAGAAGATGAGAGATTGGTCTCGTTTGAGCTCCTCAGAGAGAAAGACCCGAGAGCTTTCCCCCCTATGTGTTGACGTGTTTTGTTGTCCTCTCCTTCTATGTTCCTCTCCTTTAATCTGCCGCCAAGTACCTGGCACCAGCAGAGAGAGTTGCAGCGGTGGTGGCTCGGCAGTACTCAGTCACGGCTGGAAGCTGTATGGTAGCTCAGTCGTGGAGTTGCAGCAGTGGGTGTATGCCGGTTGTGGAGTTGCAGCGGTGGGTGGCTCGGCAGTGGAGTAGTTGGTGGTGCTGCTGGTTGTTGAGTTGCAGCGGTGGGTGGCTCGACAGTGGAGTAGTTGAACCTGTTGGAAGAGAGAGAGGAAGTTGTGCTCTATGTGTGCATGGTCACGGTTTGGGGGGCTGGATTAGTTTAAGGTTCGGCCTGAGAAGAACATGAAGCAGCCAAGGTGAGTGAGGCTGTAGGTGATGGTGGCTCGGTTGTGGAGTTGCAGTGGTGGTGGCTCAGCAGTGCTCAATCACGGCTGGAAACTGTAATGGTGGCTCAGTCGTGATGTTGCAGCAGTGGGTGGCCTGAGAATGGAGTAGCTAAACCTGTTGGAAGAGAGAGAGGGAGTGTAGAGGCTGATATTTTATGTCCTTATACTTTTGTTGAGGTCGAGCTTCTTCAAGGAAGAGCAAAGTGAAAGATACTCGAGAGGAAGACAGTCAATTCGGTGACAGCCCGAGAGAGAGCTGTACGTGGGTTTGTTGTTAGAGAGAATGAGAGAGTGTGTGTTGAATAATCAGGTGTGTCTTAGAGAGAGAAGAGAGAGCTGGGTTTTGGCCTCTGCTATGTGTCCCCTTTCCGTTTGTCTCAGATTGTCTTTTTTATAGTCATCCATCACCCACCGAATTGAGCACCAGAGAACACCCCCCAAAACTTCATCATTCATACCAACCTATCTCATACCTCCCCTTTTTTTTCTTTTCTTTTTTTATCATTTCTTTTGAATTCACTCTCCTCCACCATTTTTTTTTCATGTGTTGTATGTACCCTTTGAATCATAACACTACCCACTCACTTCTCCACCACATAAAGCATCACCACACCAAATTTACATTTGTTTTGTTTTGTTTTTTTTTTTTATTATGTTATGTTTATAAAATATCTAAAATATACTATTTATATTAATTTATATAAAAACACCTAAAAATATGCCCCCACACATAAAATTACATAAAAATATATAAAATTATAAAATACTACAAATTAATAAAATATTAGTGATATAAAATAATTTGGCCAAAATGGGTGAGGTTTGGGATTAAAGCTTCAATTTGATTTTTTTTTTTTTTTTTGGTTGACAATTCAAAAAATGACATATTCTAATTTGCATCATGAGATGGTCAAAAGAAAGCGCCAAAGTTTTAAGGGCAGTCAAAAATGGGGTGTCTACAGATGGCAGGTAGAGCTAGAGCCAAGCAAGTTGGGAAACACTATGAGCTGAATCACAAGCCAATTAAGGGAACGTTGAATGGTCGTTTTGTCCGAGAGGGAGAAGATTTCCCATTTTGCGGTTTCCTTGAGCCTTAGGTGAATTCTGAGAGCAGCGGGTTCCTGGATTTGAAATTTCTTTGACTTACAGCTACAAGAAAGTGATGCCGAGGAAAAGGCTAAACCAACTACTAAAGATAAGAAGAGCATGGAAAATGACTCAGACAACAGTGCACTTGAAATAGGGGGAGCACTGGCTTGTCTCCTTTCAGATCCTCCGGCCAACTCAGAGAGTTTGGGAGATAAGCTTACCATCTCCATGATCGGGGACCAACCGGATGTGAACCCGTCTAGCAGCATTTTGGATGTATCTAAAGCACCATCTCTCATTTGGTAGCTGAAGGAGGGCTACATGTCTAGTTGTTCTGAGTCGGGTAATGAGCCGGAGTCTGATTCCACAGAGTCTGCGGAGTCAGAATCAGATTCCAGTTCTTCTGAGTCAGAGTTTGGTATTCCTGGGGGTGATAACCCGGATGCCAAGGTCTTGTCCAGGTCGTCTTTTTCTTTTTCTTTTGAGTCGGTTGTAACCGAAGTACTAGATGAGCTGGACTTTATGAATAAGAATGCCACTGCTGATTCTAAGTATTTCTCTGTGCCGCTTTTTATTGCATTGACCAAGATTTTTAGAATTTTAATGAAAACAAAGAGGAAGGAATTCCTCTGGTTTTGAAAATTTTGATTAATCGAGAGGAAGAGAGGTTTGCAAAACCTCTTGCTAATGAAATCATTGCGATTAATGTGGGTACTAAGAAGGATCTGCGTCTGGTGTAGATCAGGTCCGCATTGTCTTCAGAGGAGCACGAGCGCTTAGTCACTTTATTAAAAGATTTCAAAGATGTTTTCGCGTGGTCCTACAAAGACATGCCTGGAAATGATCCTGAGATTGAACAGCATCGAATCCCTCTTGACCTTGAGGCCCGACCCGTCAAGCAGAAGTTACAGAGAATCCGTCCAGATTGGGCATTGAAAATCAAGGAGGAGGTCACCAAGCAGATTAATGCAGGGTTCTTGCTAGTATCTGAATATCCAACTTGGTTGGCCAATATCGTTCCAGTGCCGAAAAAGAATGGTAGAATCCGGATGTGTGTAGACTTCCGGGACCTGAACAAAGCCAGTTTGAATGACTACTTTCCCCTACCACACATCGATGAGCTAATGGATTTTACTGCAGGCCACGCATTGCTCTCCTTCATGGATGGCTTTTCCGGGTATAACCAGATTCTAATGGCGCCCAAAGACAAAGAGAAAACTACATTTACTACGCCGTGGGGAGCCTACTGCTACAAGGTGATGTCGTTTGGGCTGAAAAATGCCAGGGCTACCTATCAGAGGGCTACAACCAGTATTCTGCATGATATGATCCATAAGGAGGTCGAGGTGTACGTGGACGACATGATTGTCAAGTGCAAAGAAAGAAAGGGCCACTACATTACCTTGAAGAAATTCTTCCAACGGATTAGAGAATACAGACTGAGGTTGAACCCGTAGAAGTGTACTTTCGACGTAACAGCAGGAAAAATGCTAGGTTTCTTGATCACACAGAGTGGCATCGAGGTATATCCTTCCAAAAGCAAGGCCATACTAGAAATGCCACCACCAAGGACTAAAAAGGAGGAGCAAGGCTTTCTAGGTAAAGTGCAATTCATAAGACAGTTTATTTCTAAATTAACCTTGACTTGTGAACCACTATTTGGTCTCCTGAAGAAAGGAAAGAAATTCCGATAGGATGATCGATGTCAATTCGCTTTTGAATAGGTCAAGCAGTACCGTCAGAATCCGCCAGTGTTATTACTGCTAGAGCCGGGGAAGCCTTTGATTCTGTGTCTGTCAATAACGGACACAACTATGGGTTGCATGCTTGCTCAAGAATCTGAGGATAAGGTGGAGAAAGCCATCTATTATTTGAGCAAGAAAATGCTAGATTACAAGGAGAAAGCTTGCCTAGCCTTGGTATGGGCTACTAGGAAGTTGAGGCATTACTAGTTAGCTCACTCTGTAATTCTGGTTTCGAGATTAGATCCCATCAAATATCTCTTTGAGAAACCAGCGCTTATGGGTAGGCTAGATCGTTGGTTGCTTTTTCTTTCCGAATTTGATCTGAAGTATGTTAACCGCAAGTCGGTCAAGGGAAGAGTAGTAGTGGAGTTCCTAGCTGATCACCCAGTAGAAGGGGATGAAGTGGTGGAATACCTGTTCCCAGATGATGCTATTCTGCAAGTTGAGGAAGAGACTTGGACAATGTACTTTAACAGAGCGTCTAACCAATACGATTATGGGATAGTTGTGTTACTGATAGCACTTGACGATTCCCATATACCTTTAGCCTTCAAACTCCGGTTCAAGGTCTCCAACAATGAAGCAGAGTATGAAGCGTGTATCGCTGGTTTGGAAGCCGCCCTAGAACTAGGGGCAAAAAGATTGGATGTTATCGGGGACTCGAATCTAGTTGTTTCTCAAGCAAATAGAGACTAGAAGGTCAAAGAAAAAAAGATGAAAATTTATCACCAGACCTTGGAGATTCTAATTCCTAGGTTTGAAAAGCTGACTTTCACGCATCTACTGAGAGAGAACAATAGGTTCGCTGATGCTTTATCAACTCTATTTTCTATGATAGACATCCCGTTCAGAGTCCGAATGCATCTGATTATCATTGAGCAGAAATACACGTCGGCCTATGAAACTATCACCGCAATAGATGAAGCACAACACAAGAACCCTTGGTACTACAATATCTGGAACTTCTTGGAAAAGGAGATTTATCCACCAGAGGCAAATGCTAAGGACAAAAGGGGAATACGGCGAATAGACGTCTAATTTATCATCTGCGGAGGTAAACTGTACAAGATAGGTCATCTGGGAATGCACAAGTTGTGTGTCAAAAAAAAGGAATCAAAGTGCCTGATGGAGGCCATCCACAGAGGGGAATGCGGAACACACATGAACGGAGTGATGTTAGCTCGGAAGATTCTCAGGCAAGGTTACTACTGGTCCACCATGGAAGAGGATTGTATTGGTTTTGTTCGGCGATGCCACAAATGCCAAATTCATGCTAATCGCATGAATATCCTACCGCCAGAGCTGTACAACATGACTTCACCATGGCCTTTCTCAATCTGGGGAATTGACGTTATCGGCGCAGTCACACCAAAAGGGTTGAATAGGCATGAATACATTATGGTGGCAATTGATTACTTCACAAAGTGGGTAGAAGCTCAGTCCTATGTTGTGTTGAAAGCAACGCATGTGGCTAAGTTCATCAGGAACACTATCATTTGCCGCTATGGAGTCCCAATCGAGGTCATTTCGGATAATGGCTCCCACTTCAACAAAGAAGTGATCAACTTGTTGGAGAAATATAATGTGGCTTTTCACAAGTCGTCTACATACCGACCGCAAACCAACGGAGCTGTTGAGGGCACCAACAAGAACATCAAGCATATTTTACAGAAGATGGTTGAGACTTACAGGGACTGGCCAGACAAATTGCCATTCGCACTCTGGGGTTACAGAACTTCAATCCGAACGTCTACAGGGGCAGCTCCTTATTCTCTTGTTTATGGTATGGAGGTTGTTCTGCCAATTGAAATAAAAGTCCCGTCGCTACGAGTTATGGCTGAGTGTCAGATAGCAGAGGTGGACTGGCAACAGAGCAGGTTCGATAAGCTGATGTTGTTTGATGAGAGAAGGTTGAAAGCATTATATCACGTTCAGGGTTATCAACGAAGGATTGTCAAGGCTTTCAACAAGAAGGTTAAGTCCCGGAATCTCAAGGAGGGCAATTTGGTGCTGAAAGACAACCGAACTCCCATTCATGACCCTAGGGGCAAGTTCGGACCCAATTGGACTGGTCTTTATATCATCAAAACTATCTGGTTGGGTAGAGCTGTTATTCTCATGGACTTGGATGGCCTAGAATTTTCCCAACCGATAAACATGGACAAGTTAAAGAAATACTATCCCTGAGAGGCTCGCTAGGCTAAAAACCTAGAAGGGCAACCTAGGTAAAAGTCAGAGCACAAAAAATTGAAAATAAAGAAAAACTGAGCTCGCAAGGTTAAAACCCCTAAAGGGCGACCTTGGCAAAAGTTAGAGCGCAAAAGGAGAGTGTTAATACTCGAGTGAACCCGAACCGAACTACGTAAGGCCTGATTCCCATCTTCGGGATACGTAGGCAACTTCATCCTGAAGTTCAGCTATAATCACCTCCAACTCAACTGCCCTGTCCACGTGTCTGATCAGGTCATCCTTGTTTGTCTATTATCTGAGAGTTCGGTTGTGATCTTTAATCTGGGAGAAGAACTGGTTACAGTGTTGAGTAGTGCTATTCAGTCAAAAGGTAATTTGTCATCTTCTGATTCGGGGTTGTACATCTCAAGGATTGATTCCGTGCGTGTCAATTAGTGTTCCTTTTCGAAAATGGTTTTGGGAAGTTTTAATAAAAGTTTATTTTGTTGAAATTTTACCTTTTACAACTTAGACCATTTTTGGACTAAAAGGAAAATTTTTAGTGCTTACAACTTTACTTTCATTGATTTCAATACAAAGTTCTCCAACTCTCTGATACAAATCAAAGTTGTTTTTATTACATCACAAAAACTTGAAAAGTAAGGTCAAAGCAATAAATTAGGGGCATAGATGAGTCAGGTGCTCCTGCGTCCCCTCTCTAAGCTTGTGGAAGCTTCTGAAGCTAAAGTAGGCCCGATTTGTGCCTCATCCTCAAGCCAAGCCAGGAACTCGCTAGAAAGAGCGCAACTAAAACTAGGGGCAGGGGCCAGAAGTTCTCTCGTCCTCCAAGCATTGATGTAGCGAGCCAAGTGTGAACCACAAATGGGGAATGAAACCGAGTACTCTACCCCCTCATCTGGGCAGATCTGGTCATGCCCAAACTGACGTCTGAATCGAAATGAGAAGTAGAATACATAGTGTGTAAGGCTGATCAGCTAAATGCCAAGTTGCTGAGTCATGCTATAGCTCATTTCGGTTAGATTAAGCCAAGGGCAATGCCAAGCAATGTCAGCAGCAGACCTGTTGCATATTCAGTGGCACCACCATCCCTCATTTAGGAAATCCACTAGATGGTGGTGGAAGAAATAGCCTCGAGCTGAGTACTTAGGGCATGAGTCCACTACCTTCAACTTATCCATAAGCCACACCTGGGAAGAGATGAAAGAAAAGAGAGATTAAAGAATAGAGAGATGTATGTTAAGAGAAAAGTGAGAAAAGGGTTTTGAGAGAAAAACAGAGCATGAGTGCCGAGTGATGTGAGAAACACATATGAGAAAAGGGTGGGAAATATTACCTGAAGAAGTAGTCGACTCCCCCGCGAATTTGGTAGTCTCTCTCCGATGGAAGGCGTCTAAGCCCATCAAAGTCTCGGCCAGCACCAAGCCAATGCAACTTTTGCCTTCTTTCAAACCTTGGGCCACTTCGACCAATCGAATGCTGTACCCGCCAAAACTTGGGGCGAGAAGGAAATGAGCCAACATACATAAGCGAAGGGCGTGTTGCCGGAAACCCCACCAGAGACGGTTGCCTCGGTCACCAACGTTAGAAAATCGATGAATCAGGCTAGGAATATCTAACTCTCCATTGTGAACCAAGGATCGAGCCACGTGTAGAGTGAGCCCACACATCCTTCCTAAAGCTTGGACATGGCCAAAATGGGGCTAAGGCATGATCTCCTCGTCATGCCAGGATTCCATTAGCGCCTGAAACTCTTCAATTGTCGGGCATATTTCTTGTCCTCTGAAGCTAAAGACATGTGTGATCGAGTTCCAGCATCTAGCCATGGCGTGAAGGAATGGAAAACAAAGTTGAGTCCGACTCAATGGAAAAAGTGCTTTTAGACTGAAACCTTAGAAATTTACCTTTTCTTAGGCATCCAAAGTCGCAATCCAATCCGCGAGGTTTTGGGCAAGAAATGGCTCCATTTGTGGCAAAAAACAGCAGCTAGAATGAGTTCTGGAGGAGAAATGACGAAGGTGAAGCTTTTGTAGAAGATAAGGCAGTGAGTAGAAGCCAGCTATCAACAATCTGGAGGTTTTGCACATTGGTGGCCGGCAGACCACTACTGATGGTCGGTAGGCCACTGTTGGTGGCCGGCAAAGCTCATCCATGGCCGACAGTCTTTCTCCTCTGGCCAGCGGCCTCCCTTTTTGGCCTACTGTCCTCCTGTGTGTTGGAAATTATAGGTAGCATGTGTTTTGTTTTGATCTTCGAGCATTTTAAGGTCTTGTTTTGAGTCTTTTCATTTTGGCAAGTTTGTTTATTTGTACTTAAGTTGTTGTTGCGTTGTTTTTGCTTGTCGAGTTGTAGGTTGCTTTGCTTATCGAGTTGTATATTGTATTTTGTATTTCAGTTGTTGGTCGGCTCATTACTCGATTAAGATTTTGTTTTAATCAAGTGTGCTCTTGTCCATTTTAATTCCATGTCCATTTTCATGCAAATATGGTGCTCATGATGCAAAAATACAATACTTTTCATAAATAAATAAAAAAACGTGATGGTTTCATTCCGATCATGGTTGTTTTTACAAAAAAGAAGTACAAGTTTTAAAGCAAATAAAACCTATCTGAAGCAATACATATGCTAATATTACCAAAACAAAAAGAAACTAAGCAAAAGTACAAATAAATCAGCGGCAGTCATCTTAAGCTCGAGAGGTCCTCTTTGTCCTCTTCTGGATAGGGACTCAGAGCTGTCTCCATCAGCACCGCGTTTGAATCAGATGTCAAGCTGGAACTGAATCATCATCACTCTCTCCCTCAGAGCTCGACTCAGCATCATCTTCGCTCTTAGATCTCGAGCCACTAACGTCTCCACTCTCGGAGGACTTAGACTACGGACTCATTGCCTCTTCGAAGTCACTAGTCTTAGCATCATTGTCACTCAACACTAGCTCCGAGGGGCTCCTCCGACCTCGACCACGACGCTCTTCTCGACTGCGTGTTGGGGCCCGTCTCTTCCTCCCCCTTACTGTTGGCGGAGGTGGTGATTGTGCAGGTGCATTCGCCGCCACTGGTGTTCTCGGTGTGGCCTGAACTTGAAAAGATGCAGTATTGGCATATCAGATACAATGTATGGTTGCAGATGCTGTTTGATGAAGGTGGTGGAATGCAATGAGCCAAATACAGTACAAGTATGGTACAGTGTGTCAGTGCAGCATATCAGTGTGATGTGACAAAGAGGCAAAATGCATACTGTGATATGAGCATCAATGCTTCAGTTAGAATGATGTGCACAACGGTGTGGAAATTGCTGAAATGTGGGCAGAAAATATGGGAGAATACCTAGATGCTGTGGAGACTGAGCAGTGCCACCCTCCTTAGTATCATGCCCTCGAGCGATACCAGTAGCTTGAGTAGTCCCTCAGTGCACTCCGGGGGTGCTTACAAATGCATTGCGAATGATCAGTATCCGGAAGGAACAAATATCAGAAAGAAAATAGAAAGCTGGAGAAAATGTGGTACATACCGGAGGTGCATTGTGAGCTCTGACGTATCTATGCCCGGCCTCCAACATGTTAGCATAGTCGGGATCTCTGGCCAACCGGTAGCCTGTCCAGCGGGAGGAGCCCCTCCAGCCCTAGCCCTCGTCGCCCGAGTCCCACCTGCCATGGGGGCACCTGCTGCCCTACTTGCATGAGCACCCGTCAAGGGAGGCATGAGATATGTCTGGATGAATGCCGAACAGTCTCCCTCTCCACGGAAGTAGTCGGCGTCCAAGCCCGCAGTGAACTGGATCACCTCCTTGGAATGAGAGGCACTCTGTAGTCCTCATAGATGCTAGGGACGCCATGGGAACTACTGGCTCAGGCAAACCCATGGTCTGGCACATGAACCGCTAGCCCAGAAACCAGACTCGGCAAACTGGGCTCTCCAGCAGAATGTGGAAATGGGAAGTGGCCCAGGTCCCTGCAAACTGGTTCCAAACTCCAGCCGGCATCATCGTCGTCAATTGCTAAATGTGAATCAGAATAGTTGTAAAGCAAAAATGACTGTGTTTTGGGTTACCTCCTCCGCAGTCACTATGTCAAAGTACTAGTGGAAGAATGAGAAGGTCTCCCGGGTCCTATGCAGGCATCTATCGTCATACCAACAAGAGTACGGCACAACGAGGGGAATCTCCTCCGCCGGCTTCAGAGCAAAGGTCGAGAAATATGCATATACCTAGAGTTGCAAGGAAAAGGAAACAATGAGTATACAGTGTATAAAAAGTACAAGTGCAGAGAATACAGAAAGCAGAATGTGTAGTACAGTGTGTAGAAAGTACAAGTACAAATGCAGAGAATGCAGAATATGCGATACAGAAATCATAGTATATAAATGTAAAGAATACAGTATACAGTGTACAGAAAGTGCAAAGCATAAAGCACAGAAACAAAAGATAGAAAATGTAAAGCAGAAATGTAAAGTGTACCTCCCAGGCTCGCCAATAGCCTTTAACCCTATCTCCCCTCCTACGGGATGTCGAGCTCACGTAGCTATATAGTGTGGCGAGGCCAGCTCCTCCCCAGTCATAGAATCTGACCTGGGGCAATGTCACCAAGGCGCTCAGTAGATACAGTCCTACGGTGTTCCACCTGTTTGCAAACAAGGTGGTATTGAGGAGGAACATTGAAAAGCCCCGGGCATAATGCTCAATCTCTTCTAGGGTCTGTGGCTCACTCCCGCGAAAGTGCTCAGCAAACTAGCTGTATCGAACCATGGCTGGTCTGAAGAGAGGTGGGCGTGCTTCCAACAAGTATAGCCAAGTGGCCTCCCACTCGCCTATATCCATATCATAAGGGATCGGATCACCTCTTACTCCTACGCTTGTGAGCATGGAGAAGTCATAGGGAGTCATCGTCATCTCCTCGGCAGTGGAGAAGTAGAAGGAGTTGGTGGTATCCCACCACCGCTCCACCAGTGCGCCAAGAAGTGGTTGGCTCACGATGTGGTGTGACAGCCCAGTACAGAACAGGCTGAAGCCAGCCTCATCGATGATGTCGTTTATGCCGGTAGGGAGCTCCAGATACCAGTCCCTCGTTGTCGTGGCTCCGTAGCCCTTGATCGAGCGATAGTCCTCCTGTGATCAGAACAGTGATATATAGTGATATGAGAACAATAAGATGAAAGGCAGTATAAGAAATACAGTGCGAGAGTATGATTAAGGCAAGAAATGTAGTAAGAGGCAAGAAATGCAGTGTAAGCATACAATTAAAGCAAGAAATACAGGTAAAGCAAGAAATGCAATGTAAAGTGAAGAAAGCATGAGAATGCTATGTGTACCTCAGTGACGCCATAAGACAAATGGGAGTCTAGCTCCCGCAGCAAGAGGTCCTCTGGTGCGCGTCGGCAGTACATGTGTCTGGGGATGGTATGTCGCCGGATCGAAGAGGCGTACTCTCAGCGGTAATATCTCGGGCTCGGGCTCAGGAGCGAAATCCGCTTCCATCTCTACTAGAGGTGATAACGGGGGCGGAATCTCGGGAGGGGCCCCGTCATGTGGAATATCATCCGCCATTTGAAAAATGGGTGAAAAGCAGGTGAAAAATGAAGAAAATGAGGTAAACTTGGAAAAAGCCAACCCTAGGAGAGAGAAAATGAGAGGAAAAGTCAAAGCCCGGGAAAAAGGCACAAAACCCGAGAGAAACTCGTGGGGAACAAGCCTCAAGTGGTGAAACTCCAAGAAAAAGCACCGAAATCAAATTTCAATCAGTTCAAATGGAGGAAACAAAGAGCGTTTACCGAATCAACTTCGCGTGGGGTGTTGGAAAACGCGTAGAAAGCGCGGATCTAGAGAAGAGCACCTAGAGAGAGAGAGAGAGAGAGAGAGAGAGGATTTTTGGATATGGGGTTGTGAGGAAATGAAGTGCCAAATCCTATATTTAAAGGCCCAAGCCGAAAAGACCAAAAAAACCCCTAATTTGCCACGAGTGGCCGACAGGCCACTTCGGTGGCCGGCAATGATCATCAGTGGCTGGCACGTGGCCAGTGGCCTCCTCCTGTGGCCGGCCGGTGGCCGATGACCACCCTTGGAGTCCTGCTATCGTTTTGGGTCCTCGGTTCCCAAAAAGTGTATCAAAAGTTCACTATTTGGTCAAAATGGTCTCTGCAGAAGCTCGAAACTATGTTCTGGTGCACGGTGTTCGTCTTTTGTCAACATGAACGAGGTGTATCCTTTTTAAACATGTTGTAACTCTTCCGAATGGTAAATCGGAAGTTGGCAATGAATTCGTTTTTTTCAAATTATGCTTTTGTTCCTTGCATAGAATATACATTTCAATGTTGCATAGAATATGCTTCTGCTCTTGTTTCATGCATAGAAAATGCCCTCGTTTTATGCATAGAACATGCCTTCAACAAACGTTATTTTCGATTGTTTATCTTGTACAGAATATGCATTGTCACTGTATCGCACTTGTTATGTTTCTTTCTTACACAGGCGAACGATATTGTATGTACGGTTCATTCAGAGGAGTTCCAGTTGAAGTCTTTGCGCATCTATCGCACACGTTCCCATCGGGCATCTATCGGACGATCATCCCACATCGTGCATCTATCGCACTTGTTCACGGTGTGCATCTATCGCGCACGTCCCCTTAGTGAATCTATCGCACGATCATCTCACGTTGTGCATCAATCGCACACGTTTCCATCGCGCATCTATCGCACGATCATCTCACGTTATGCATTTATTGCACACGTTCCCATCGTGCATCTATCGCACGATCATCTCACACTATGCATCTATCGCGCATGTTCCCATCGCGCATCTATTGCACGATCATCTCACGTTGTGCATCTATTGCGCACGTCCCCCTTGTGCATCTATCGCCTGATTAACTCACGTTGTGCACTAATTGCACACGTTCCCATCGCGCATTTATCGCACGATCATCTCACGTTGTGCATTTATCACCCACGTTCCCATCGCGCATCTATCGCAGGATCATCTCACGATGTGCATCTATTGCACACGTTCCCATCGCGCATCTATCGCACGATCATCTCAGCTTGTGCATCTATCCCACATGTCCCCCTCATGCAACTATCACACGATCATCTCATGTTGTGCATCTATCACACACGTTTCCCTAGGGCATCCATCGCATGATTATCTCTTGTTGTGCATCTATCGCACATGTTCTCCTCGTGCATCTATCGCACGATCATCTCACGTGGTGCATCTATCGCACTATCATCTCACGTTGTGCATCTATCATGCAGGTTCCCACCGAGCATCTATCCCACGATGATCTCACGTTGTGCATCTATCGCGCATGTTCCCACCGTGCATCTATCCCCCAAGTTCCCATTGTGCATCTATTGTACGATCATCTCACGTTGTGCATCTATCCCATACGTTCCCATCGTGCATCTATCGCACGATCAACTCACGTTGTGCATCTATCGCATACGTTCCCCTCATGCATCTATTGCATAATCACCTCACGTTGTGCATCTATCGCACACATTCCCCTCGTGCATCTATAGAACGATCATCTCACATTGTGCATCTATCGCACGATCATCTCACGTTGTGCATCGATCGCACGACCATCTTACGTTGTGCATCTATCACAGATGTTCGCATCGTGCATCTATCGCATGATCATCTCACGTCGTATATCTATCGCGCGTATTTCCATCATGCATCTATCACACGATGATCTTACGTTGTGCATCATTGGCCCACGTTCCCATCATGCATCTATCGCACGATCATCTCACTTTCTGCATCTATCGCGTACGTTCCCATCGTGCATCTATCGCACAATAATCTCACGTTGTGAATCTATCGCCCACGTTCGCCTCGGGCATCTATCGTACGATCAATGACAAGAGCTGATGGGCAATGGGCAATGGGCAATGAGGTAAACTAATATTTACCCCAATAATAGCATCAACCAAACTGGAATTTCATATACTTCAAGGGTGTTGATTGTCAAATTTTAAACATTAAGGTGGTAAAATGTAAAATGGTAATAGCAAATGGGGATTTATTATAATTTATTGTAAAGAATTTTCTAATTAAACTTGAGCACTGACCTCTTCACCTAACGGGTCGTTGAAATGGACAACAAGGTTTCAGCAATAGACAGAAATATTTTTAAAATCATTCGGTTCGCCTCTTCTTGACTCTTTATTATAGTCAAGCACTTCGCCCATGTGATTCCCTTTCTCTTTCGGGACAACTAATTCCCAATTCAATACACCCATCACCTCTAGACTTGAAGAAATATAAAAATGTGCTTTATTCAAATCAAAAGTACCGTGACCATGAACAGCATCATTCATACTATCTATGAAATGCAGGGTCATTTAATATCTAGTCTGGATGAATACCCCTATTCCAAAACAAATGAGAAATTAAATTAGCTATGCATAATCATTTTTTTAAAATGACAAACAAAAAAACTATTATAAACCACAAAATACTTAATTAACTCACACGAGTTCTGTTGTCGACAATTTTCAATGAAACGTTTAAAGGGTAAGGAAACCTTTTGCTTTTTCAACTGTTCGTTGGCATCTTGTTTGTTGACATCTTGTTCGTTGCCATTCCATTTTAATGGAAATAACAAAACTCTAACCACCATTCTCCTCAAAGCAACCAAGTCACTTCTGATTTCCCTTTTGAATTCTACAACAACAAACAACATTACCAAATTTCAAATTTTTATTTTTCTTTTAAAAAAATTTGAAAAACATAAATAACGAAACATATACCTTGTGAACTTTTTGCTTTAGTAACACATAATAATTTTGCACGATTCTTGACGATAGAAACGCTACTTTCCAACCTCCTACAATAGTAGGACACAAAAGGGTTCCTAGCATACAAATACTGGAGTCCAAAGATAACATCCCTGCGACAAAGAAAAAACATTAAACAATAAACAATAATAATTAATCAATTTCAACATAAACATAATAGCCAAATTAATATTTATCTAAATAATTCAATAAAATGATCTTTAATGAAGTGCCACCAGCTACCCCTTTGACTCCATGTGCAATAATAATTGTTGGCCCACGTCTCCATATTATCTCCAATCTTTTCCATAATAATATCAGATCCTTGCACAAAATGAACGTCTATGATGCGTTCATTATTTAAAGTAATTAATTCATAAAATTCAGCCTCGCACCCATAGCATTTTTAAAATGGCCAATACTTATTTCAAACATCTTGCCTTGTTCATTCACCAAATCCTCTGCAAACGAAGTACATCCACTAGAAAAATAGAGCCCCTGATCTCGAACTAATCTATCAAAATTTTTAGAACTTAGAGTGTTATCCCATGGATATACGTATCTTCCAAGATTACCACCATTTACAGTTATTTCCAGAATTTATTTAAAAGGTTTTACCAACTTTATACACTTACATACGGAAACAGAGTGAATTAGGACACACAGTCTTAATAAAAACTAAACTTTTCAGCAGTCAAGTTGCTGTGCCAAAAATGATACCTTGGCAGAATATTACTTTTCCAGAAAGATGGCATATTCCCAATGCTGTTCCAGCCAGACCTATCATTAGACAATCATTGGATGATGTCATACAGACTCAAGGCGGTATTGTATACCTCACCTTCAATAGGCCACATCGGCCATTGTCCAGAAGTACGTCAAGTACCAGTTATAGAACCGCTCCATCCTACAGAGTGGATGTACCTGAGTCTTCCAGACAGTCTACTTTAGAACCGATAGAGTCAGTCTTACAAGGAATGCCTTCCAGACCTCCTAGTGACACCAACCCTAACAATACTACAGATCCAGTAGTTCAGGGAATCCAATTTTCAGAAAATCAAATACCACATGGTGTTTATGAATCCAAAAGGCCTTATAGCCCTGCAGCAAGTGATATGAATTTTGAAATTTAATGGATTTTACACCAGGAAGTTAAAATCGTAAAATCCCAAACCAGGATTTTTTACAGGAAAAATGCAGAGAATTTAGAAAATGGTATTTTGAAAACCATAGTGAATTACAGTTGCAACAACTTAAAATACAGTATTATGCTCATCTAGAGCAACACCAGCAACTTCATTCTTTTCCTTTATGGTATAAGGAAAATATAATGGTTCCAGAATCACTGGAACCATTGGAACTCAAGCCTAGTGGAATTATAAGTTCAAATAAACCACTAGTTATTACAGCCTTTGTTGAAAGTCCAGAACGTCTATCCCACATGTTCTCGTCTTACATCTTTCCCATGATCTTCTCACGTTGTGCATCTATCGCGCACGTCCCCCTCATGCATCTATTCCACAATCATATCGCGTTGTGCATCTATCACACACGTTCCCCTTGTGCATCTATAGCACGATCATCTCACGTTGTGCATCTATCGCACACGTTCCTATCGTGCATCTATCTCACGATCATCTCACGTTGTGCATTGATGACACGACCATCTCACGTTGTGCATCTATCACGGACATTCCCACTGTGCATCTATCGCTTGATAATCTCACGTTGTGCATCTATCGCGCACATTCCAATCATGCATCTGTCGCACATTGATCTAACGTTGTGCATCATTGGCGCACAATCCCATCGTGCATCTATTGCACGATCATCTCATGTTGTGCATCTATCGCGCACGTTCCCATCGTGTGTCTATCGTACGATAATCTCACATTGGGCATCTATCACCCACGTTCCCATCGTGCATCTATCGCACGATCAATGACAAGAGCTGATGGGCAAGGAGGTAAACTAATATCTACCCCATTAATAGCATCAACCAAACTGGAATTTCATAGACTTCAACGGGGTTGATTGTCAAATTTTAAACATTAAGGTGGTAAAATGTAAAATGGTAATAGCAAAAGCGGATTTATTATAATTTATTGTAAAGTATTCTCTAATTAAACTTGAACACTGACCTCTTCACCCAACGGGTCGTTGAAATGGACAACAAGGTTTCCGCAATAGACAGAAATATTTTTAAAATCATTCGGTTCGCCTTTTCTTGACTCTTTATTATAGTCAAGCACTTCGCACATGCGATTCTCTTTCTCTTTCGGAACAACTAATTCCCAATTCAATATACCCATCACCTCTAGAGTTGAAGAAATATAAAAATGTGCTTTATTCAAATCAAAAGTACCATTACCACGAATAGCATCATTCACACTCTCTATAAAATGCAGCTTCTGAGAAGGGGTATAAAATGCAAGGTCATTTAATATCCAGCCTGGATTAATACCTCTACTACAAAACAAACGAGAAATTAAATTACCCATGCATAATTATTTCTTTAAAATGACATACAAAAAAACTATTATAAACCTCAAAATACTTAATTAACTCACACGCGTTCCGTTGTCGACAAATTTTCAATGAAATGTTTAAAAGGTAGGGAAACCTTTTGCTTTTTCAACTGTTCGTCGACATCTTGTTCGTTGACATCTTTTTCGTTGCCATTCCGTTTTAATGGAAATAACTAAACTCTAACCGTCATTCTCCTCAAAGCAACCAAGTCGTTTCTGGTTTCCATTTTGAATTCTACAACAACAAACAACATTACCCAAATTAAAAAAAAAAAAAAAATTTCTTTTCAAAAAATTTGAAAAACATAAATAACAAAACATATATCTCGTGAACTTTTAGCTTTAGCAACACATAATAATTTCACACGATTCTTGACGACAGAAACGCTGCTTTCCAACCTCCCACAATAGTAGGACACAAAAGGGTTCCTAGCGTACAAATACTGGAGTCCAAAGATAACATCCCTATGACAAAGAAAAAACATTAAGTAATAAACAATAATAATTAATCAATTTAAACATAAACATAATAGCCAAAATAATATTTACCTAAATAATTCAATAAAATGATCTTTAATGAAGTGCCACCAGCTACCCCTTTGACTCCATGTGCAATAATAATTGTTGGCCCACGTCTCCAAATTATCTCCAATCTTTTCCATAATAATATCAAATCCTTGCACAAAATGAACGTCTATGCTGCGTTCATTATTTAAAGTCTTTAACTCATAAAATTGAGCCTTGGCATCCATAGCATTTTTAAAATGGCCAATACTTATTTCAAACATCTTGCCTTGTTCATTCACCAAATCCTCCGCAAACGAAGTATATCCACTAGAAAAATAGAGCCCCTGATCCCGAACTAATCTATCAAAAGTTTTAGAACTTAGAGTGTTATCCCATGGATATACGTATCTTCCAGGATCACCACCATTTACAGTTATTTCTAGAATTTATTTAAAGGTTTTAACAACTTTAAACCCTTACATACGGAAACAGAGTGAATTAGGACACACAGTCTTAATAGACACTAATCTTTTTAGTAGTCAAGTTGTTGTGCCAAAAATGATACCTTGGCAGAATATTACTTTTCCAGAAAGATGGCATATTCCCAATGCTATTCCAGCCAGACCTATCATTAGACAATCATTGGATGATGTCATACAGACTCAAGGCGGTAATGTATACCTCACCTTCAATAGGCCACATCGGCCATTGTCCAGAAGTATGTCAAGCACACGTTACAGAACAGCTCCATCCTACAGAGTGGATTTACCTGAGTCTTCTAGACAGTTTACTTCAGAACCTATAGAGTCAGTCTTGCAAGGAATGCCTTCCAAACCTCCTAGTGGCACCAACCCTGACAATACTACAGATCCAGTAGTTCAGGGAATCCAATTTTTAGAAAATCAAATACCACATGGTGTTTATGAATCCAGAAGGCCTTATAGCCCTACAACAAGCGATATGAATTTTGAAATTTAATGGGTTTTACACCAGGAAGTGAAAATCGTAAATCCTAAACCAGGATTTTTTACAGGAAAAATACAGAGAATTTAGAAAATGGTATTTTGAAAACCATAGTGAATTACAGTTACAACAGCTTAAAATACAGTATTATGCTCATCTAAAGCAACACCAGCAACTTCAATCTTTTCCTTTATGGTATATAGGAAAATATAATGGTTCCAGAATCACAAATTAATGTTCTTGAAAATATACAGAAAACTTGGGTAACAACAGATGGCCAAAGTATTACTTCTGTTCATCCACCTCCCCAATCATTGGAACTCAAGCCTAGTGGAATTATAAGTTCAAATAAACCACTAGTTATTACAGCCCTTGTTGAAACTCCAGAACGTCTATCCCACACGTTCCCGTCTTGCATCTATCGCACGGTCATCTCACGTTGTGCATCTATCGCGCACGTCCCCCTCATACATCTATTGCACAATCATCTCACGTTGTGCATCTATCGCACACGTTCCCTTCGTGCATTTATAGCACGATCATGTCACGTTGTGCATCTATCGCACACGTTCCCATCGTGCATCTATCGCACGATCATCTCACGTTGTGCATCGATCGCACGACCATCTCACGTTGTGCATCTATCACGGACGTTCCCATCGTGCATCTATCGCACGATCATCTCACATTGTGCATCTATCGCGCACGTTCCCATCATGGATCTATCGCACAATGATCTCACGTTGTGCATCATTGGCGCACGTTCCTATCGTTCATCTATCGCACGTTCATCGCACGTTGTGCATCTATCGCGCACGTTCCCATCGTGCATCTATCACACGATAATCTCACGTTGTGCATCTATCGCCCACGTTCCCATCGTGCATCTATCGCACGATCAATGACAAGAGCTGATGGGCAAGGAGGTAAACTAATATTTACCCCATTAACAGCATCAACCAAACTGGAATTTCATATACTTCAAGGGCATTGATTGTCAAATTTTAAACATTAAGGTGGTAAAATGTAAAATGGTAATAGCAAATGGGGATTTATTATAATTTATTGTAAAGTATTCTCTAATTAAACTTGAACATTGACCTCTTCACCTAACGGGTCGTTGAAATGGACAACAAGGTTTCGGCAATAGACAAAAATATTTTTAAAATCATTCGGTTCGCCTTTTCTTGACTCTTTACTATAGTCAAGCACTTCGCACATGCGATTCCCTTTCTCTTTCGGAACAACTAATTCCCAATTCAATACACCCATCACCTCTAGACTTGAAGAAATATAAAAATGTGCTTTATTCAAATCAAAAGTACCATGACCACGAACAACATCATTCATACCATCTATAAAATGCAGCTTCTGAGAAGGGGTATAAAATGCAGGGTCATTTAATATCCAGTCTAGATGAATACCCCTATTGCAAAACAAATGAGAAATTAAATTAGCTATGCATAATCATTTTTTTTAAATGACAAACAAAAAACTATTATAAACCACAAAATACTTAATTAACTCACACGAGTTCCGTTGTCGACAAATTTTCAATGAAACATTTAAAGGGTAGGGAAACCTTTTTCTTTTTCAACTATTCGTCGACATCTTATTCGTTGACATCTTGTTCGTTGCCATTCCGTTTTAATGGAAACAACAAAACTCTAACCATCATTCTCCTCAAAGCAACCAAGTCATTTCTGGTTTCCCTTTTGAATTCTACAACAACAAACAAAATTACCAAAATTACCAAAATTAAATATATATATATTTTTAAAAAACGTAAATAACAAAACATATACCTTGTGAACTTTTAGCTTTAGCAACACATAATAATTTCGCACGATTCTTGACGATAGAAACGCTACTTTCCAACCTCCCACAATAGTAGGACACAGAAGGGTTCCTAGCGTACAAATACTAGAGTCCAAAGATAACATCCCTGCGACAAAGAAAAAACATTAAGTAATAAACAATAATAATTAATCAATTTAAACATAAACAAAATAGCCAAATTAATATTTACCAAAATAATTCAATAAAATGATCTTTAATGAAGTGCCACCAGCTACCCCTTTGACTCCATGTGCAATAATAATTGTTGGCCCATGTCTCCAAATTATCTCCAATCTTTTCCATAATAATATCAGATCCTTGCACAAAATGAACGTCTATGATGCGTTCATTATTTAAAGTCTTTAATTCATAAAATTGAGCCTTGGCATCCGTAGCATTTTTAAAATGGCCAATACTTATTTCAAACATCTTGCCTTGTTCATTCACCAAATCCTCCGCAAACAAAGTACATCCACTAGAAAAATAGAGCTCCTAATCCCGAACTAATCTATCAAAAGTTTTAGAACTTAGAGTGTTATCCCATGGATATACGTATCTTCCAGGATCACCACCATTTACAGTTATTTCCAGAATTTATTTAAAGGTTTTAACAACTTTAAACCCTTACATACAGAAACAGAGTGAATTAGGACACACAGTCTTAATAGACACTAGTCTTTTCGGTAGTCAAGTTGTTGTGCCAAAAATGATACCTTGGCAGAATATTACTTTTCTAGAAAGATGTCATATTCCCAATTCTGTTCCAGCCAGACCTATCGTTAGACAACTATTGGATGATGTCATACAGACTCAAGGCGGTAATGTATACCTCACCTTCAATAGGCCACATCGGCCATTGTCCAGAATTATGTCAAGTACCAGTTATAGAACTGCTCCATCCTACAGAGTGGATCTACCTGAGTCTTCTAGACAGCCTACTTCAGAACCTATAGAGTCAGTCTTACAAGGAATGCCTTCCAGACCTCCTAGTGACACCAACCTTGATAATGCTACAGATCTAGTAGTTCAGGGAATCCAATTTTCAGAAAATCAAATACCAGATAATGTTTATGGATCCAGAAGGCCTTATAGCCCTACAGCAAGCGATATGAATTTTGAAATTTAATGGATTTTACACCAGGAAGTGAAAATCGTAAAATCCTAAACCAGGATTTTTTACAGGAAAAATACAGAGAATTTAGAAAATGGTATTTTCAAAACCGTAGCGAATTACAGTTACAACGGCTTAAAATACAGTATTATGCTCATCTAGAGCAACATCAGCAACTTCAATCTTTTCCTTTATGGTATATAGGAAAATATAATGGTTACAGAATCACAAATTAATGTTCTTGAAGATATACAAAAAACTTGGGTAACAACAGATGGCCAAAGCATTACTTCTATCCGTCCACCTCCCCAATCGTTGGAACTCAAGCCTAGTGGAATTATAAGTTCAGATAAACCACTAGTTATTACAGCGTTTGTTGAAACTCCAAAAAGTCTATCCCATACATTCCCGTTGTGCATTTATCGCACGATCATCTCACGTTGTGCATCTATTTCGCACGTCCCCTTCATGCATCTATTGTACAATCATCTCACGTTGTGCGTCTATCGAACGCGTTTCCCTCGTGCATCTATAGCACGATCATCTCACGTTGTGCATCTATTGTACACATTCTCATCGTGCATCTATCGCACAATCATCTCACGTTGTGCATCGATCGCACGACCATCTCACATTGTGCATCTATCACGGACATTCCCATCGTCCATCTATCGCACCATCATCTCACGTTGTGCATCTATCGCGCACGTTTCCATCATGCATCTATCGCACGATGATCTCACGTTGTGCATTATTGGCACATGTTCCCATCGTGCATCTATCGCGCACATTCCCATCGTGCATCTATCGCGCAATAATCTCACGTTGTGCATCTATCGCCCACGTTCCCATCGTGCATCTGTCGCACGATCAATGACAAGAGCTGATGGGCAAGGAGGTAAACTAATATTTACCCCACTAACAGCATCAACCAAACTAGAATTTTATATACTTCAATGAGGTTGATTGTCAAATTTTAAACATTAAGGTGGTAAAATGTAAAATGGTAATCGCAAAAGGGGGTTTATTATAATTTATTGTAAAGTATTCTCTAATTAAACTTGAACACTGACCTCTTCACCTAACGGGTCGTTGAAATGGACAACAAGGTTTCCGCAATAGGTAGAAATATTTTTAAAATCATTCGGTTCGCCTTTTCCGGACTCTTTATTATAGTCAAGCACTTCACACATGCGATTCCCTTTCTCTTTCGGAACAACTAAATCCCAATTCAATGCACCCATCACCTCTAGACTTGAAGAAATATAAAAATGTTCTTTATTCAAATCAAAAGTACCATGACCATGAACACCATCAATCATACTATCTATAAAATGTAGCTTCTGAGAAGGGGTATAAATTGTAGGGCCATTTAATATCCTGTCTGGATGAATATCCCTACTGCAAAACAAATGAGAAATTAAATTAGCTATGCATAATCTTTTTTTTGAAATGACAAACAAAAAAACTATTATAAACCTCAAAATACTTAATTAACTCACCCGAGTTCCGTTGTCGACAAATTTTCAACGAAACGTTTAAAGGGTAGGGAAACCTTTATTTTTTTCAACTGTTCGTCGACATCTTGTTCGTTGACATCTAGTTCGTTGCCATTCCGTTTTAATGGAAATAACAAAACTCTAACCATCATTCTCCTCAAAGCAACCAAGTCATTTCTGGTTTCCCTTTTGAATTCTACAACAACAAACAACATTACAAAAATTCAAAATTTTTTTTTAAAAATTTGAAAAACATAAATAACAAAACATATACCTTGTGAACTTTTAGCTTTAGCAACACATAATAATTTCGCACGATTCTTGATGATAGAAATGCTACTTTCCAACCTCCCACAATCGTAGGACACAGAAGGGTTCCTAGCGTACAAATACTAGAGTCCAAAGATAACATCCCTGGGACAAAGAAAAAACATTATGTAATAAACAATAATAATTAATCAATTTAAACATAAACAAAATAGCCAAATTAATATTTACCAAAATAATTCAAGAAAATGATCTTTAATGAAGTGCCACCAGCTACCCCTTTGACTCCATGTGCAATAATAATTGTTGGCCCATGTCTCCAAATTATCTCCAATCTTTTCCATAATAATATCAAATCCTTGCACAAAATGAACATCTATGATACGTTCATTATTTAAAGTCTTTAATTCATAAAATTGAGCCTTGGCATGCGTAGCATTTTTAAAATGGCCAATACTTATTTCAAACATCTTGCCTTGTTCATTCACCAAATCCTCCGCAAACGAAGTACATCCACTAGAAAAATAGAGCTCCTAATCCCGAACTAATCTATCAAAAGTTTTAGAACTTAGAGTGTTATCCCATGGATATACGTATCTTCCAGGATCACCACCATTTACAGTTATTTCCAGAATTTATTTAAAGGTTTTAACAACTTTAAACCCTTACATACGGAAACAGAGTGAATTAGGACACTCAGTCTTAATAGACACTAGTCTTTTCAGTAGTCAAGTTGCTGTGCCAAAAATGATACCTTGGCAGAATATTACTTTTCTAGAAAGATGGCATATTTCCAATGCTGTTCTAGCCAGACCTATCGTTAGACAACTATTGGATGATGTCATACAGACTCAAGGCGGTAATGTGTACCTCACATTCAATAGGCCACATCGGCCATTGTCCAGAAGTATGTCAAGTACCAGTTATAGAACTGGTCCATCCTACAGAGTGGATCTACCTGAGTCTTCTAAACAGTCTACTTCAGAACCTATAGAGTCAGTCATACAAGGAATGCCTTCCAGACCTCCTAGTGACACCAACCCTGACAATGCTACAGATCTAGTAGTTCAGGGAATCCAATTTTCAGAAAATCGAGTACCACATAATGTTTATGGATCCAGAAGGCCTTATAGCCCTATAGAAGCGATATGAATTTTGAAATTTAATGGATTTTACACTAGGAAGTGAAAATCGTAAAATCCTAAACCAGAATTTTTTACAGGAAAAATACAGAGAATTTAGAAAATGGTATTTTGAAAACCATAGCGAATTACAAGAAATGTTCAAACAGAACAAGATGTAGTTTACACTCTTATCAATACCATTTTACATCACTTTTGTTGGCTTCTACTAATGGTATTGAAGATAGAAGTAGAGAACTTTTACGGAATCTTAGATGCCCTTCTTTATCCCATTTTTGATGGTATAAAGATGTCTTTATGATGAGGGTTGTTAGACGTTCAGACACTAATAGTGATCATTGGAAAGCCAAATTTATCGATGGCCTTCCAACTCTCTTTGCTGAGAGAATTAGAAAAAAATTACGGGATAAACATAGCAAAATGTCTATTCTCTATTCAAAATATACCTATGGCCAACTCATAAGATTGGTCACAGAAGAAGGTCTTGCTTTATGTAATGATCTTAAATTACAGAATCAAATGAAAAAACAAAGGCATAATGAATTAGGTGAATTTTGTGAACAATTTGCCTATGACACTAAAATCCAGTATCCATCCAAACATAAAAACAAAAAACATAAATATGGAAAATCTTCAAAGTATTATTCCAAAAAATCCAGAAAATACAAACCATCTAAACAAATTGTCCAGCAACCACAACCTCCAAAATCTATAGGCAAACAGAAAACTTCTTACAAAAAGAAAGATAAGTCCACAGTTAAATGTTTTAAATGTGGCCAAACAGGACATTATGCTAATCGTTGCAAACCTAAAATTCAACAAAAATTAAACGAACTAGCTTTGGACGATGAAATTCAGCAACAAATCCTTCAGATGCTTTCTGAAGATTCCAGCATAAGCTCAAGTTCAAATGATGAACTTGCTGCCTTATATTCTTCCAGCTCTGACTCAAAATCTGACTCCCCTCCAGAAATCTGTTCCTGTAAACATAATAATAATCAAATTTCAGAAGAAGCTAACTATTGGAAAACAATAGTTGAAATGAATGGACTTGATATTAGTGGCCCTAGTATCAATGTTCTTACAGAAAGTGAGCAAAATATGTTAAACATTGCTGACCAGATAACTAATCCAGAAATGAAATTAAAATTTCTAGAACTTTGTTATCAACAACAGAAGAAGGAAGAAATCGATCTTCCTCCTAAACATTACAGTATGAAAGAAGTTTACAAAAGAATCCAGAATACAACTGACAAAAAACCAATAACTATCCAGGATCTTAAGATGGAAGTAAATGCTTTAAAAGTAGAAATTAAGCATTTACAAACAACAAATATAGCTATCAATGCTGATATTAAAAAAATTAATAATCAGCTTAACCAGCAAAATAAAGATAAAGGTATAACAATACCATAATCCAGCACTAAAAAAGATGAACCTGAATATCTTCTCCTTATGAACAAGGTAAGTTTCCAAAAATGGTATATCAGGATTACTTTTATTATAAAACCCGATTTTATAATAAAAGATGCTATTGCTCTTGTAGACAGCGGTGCCGACATGAATTGTATTTAAGAAGGATTAATTCCTACCAAATACTTCCAGAAAACTGCCCAATCACTTACCAGTGCAAGTGGTAATTCTTTGTACATTAGGTACAAACTTCCAGAAGTTTTAATATGTAACCAAGGGTTATGTCTTCCAACTTCATTTGTTTTAATTAAAAATATGTCTCAAGCAATTATCTTAGGGACACCATTTATGTGTTTATTAATCCTAATTACCAAAATTGATTCTATTGGCATTCATACAACTTTAAATAATCAATAGATTATTTTTGAATTTATTACAGAACTTTATACAAAAGAATTAGATCAAATCAAAGATCAAGTCAATTTCAAAGAAAAACAAATTAATTTCTTGCAAAAAGAAATACATTTTCTAACTACAGAACAAAGATTACAGCAATCTACTTTACAGAATAAAATTAAATCCCTTGTACAAGAATTCCATACAGAAATTTGTAGTGATGTTCCTAATGCTTTTTGGGAACATAAGAAACATATAGTTAGAGGGTTTTTGCGAAGTCTGGTATACAGAATTGCACCATCTGTGGCTAGATCAGGGTAGTAATCATGAATATAATTTAAACTACCAAAAAATCTCTGTAATTGAGTTTTATCTTTAATTTCATCAGGAAATTTTGATGCAAACTCCATACTTCTGTTGATTAGAATTATAGTGCCATTATGAATGTTATGGCCTAAAAATCTAACTGTAGTTTGAAAAAGTTTCATTTTTGGTGCAAAAATCACTAAACCATTTCTGATAATAACATTCTTAAAAATATTAAGATGTTTGATATGCTGGTCTATTGATGATGAAAAAATGAGAACATCATCAATATAACAAATTGCGAATTTTGTATAAGGATTGAAAATATCATTCATAATATGTTGGAATTCAGATGGAGCATTTTTTAATCCAAATGTCATAACATTCCATTCATAATGCCCAAAAGGTACTGTAAAAGCAGTTTTATACCTGGCTTTTTCGGCAATTTGAACCTGCCAATATCCTGATTTCATATCAAATTTTGAAAAGATGATAGCATCCTGTAAACGATCTAAAAGATCTTTCTTGTTTGGAATAGGATACCTTATCCATTTTAAGGCATCATTTAGAGGTTTGTAATTAATGACCAATCTTGGTACACCTCTTTCAATTTCTGCATTTTTATTTACATAAAAGGCTAAGTTTCATTTTTGGTGCAGAAATTACCAAGCCATTTCTGATAATAACATGCTTAAAAATATTAAGATCTTTGATATGCTGGTCTATTGATGATGAAAAAATGAGAACGTCAACAATATAACAAATTGCGAATTCTGTATAAGGATTGAAAATATCATTCATAATATAATGGAATTTAGATGGAGCATTTTTTAATCCAAATGGCATAACATTCCATTCATAATTCCCAAAAGGCACTGTAAAAGCAGTTTTATACCTGTCTTTTTCGGCAATTTGAACCTGCCAACATCCTGATTTCATATCAAATTTTGAAAAGATGATAGCATCTTGTAAACGATCCAAAAGATCTTTCTTGTTTGGAATAGGATACATTATCCATTTTAAGGCATCATTTAGAGGTTTGTAATTAATGACCAATCTTGCTACACCTCTTTCAATTTCTACATTTTTATTAATATAAAAGGCTGTACAACTCCAATGAGAGTAACTTGGTCGACTAAGCTTTTTCTGGAGAAGAGTATTAATTTCTGTTTTGCAGAGTTTTAAATACTCTTTTTTCATTTGACTTGGGCGCGATCTTGTAGGAATAGTGCGCTCAGCAAATCCTGTATCACAGGGAAGAGAAACTATGTGTTTCTTGCATTCCCAAAAAGCATTAGGAACATCACTACAAATTTCTATATGGAATTCTTCTTCAAGGGATATAATTTTAATCTGTAAAGTAGATTGCTGTAATCTTTGTTCTGTAGTTAGAAAATGTATTTCTTTTTGCAAGAAATTAATTTGTTTTTCTTTGAAATTGACTAGATCTTTGATTTGATCTAATTCTTTTGTATAAGGTTCTGTAATAAATTCAAAAATAATCTGTTGATTATTTAAAGTTGTATGAATGCCAATAGAATCAATTTGGG
Source organism: Camellia japonica (assembly GCA_030407325.1). Lineage (NCBI taxonomy): Eukaryota > Viridiplantae > Streptophyta > Magnoliopsida > Ericales > Theaceae > Camellia > Camellia japonica. The sequence goes on along the minus strand of JAPPVO010000036.1, from coordinate 154,156,350 downwards.
TAATTGGCATTAATAAACAATAAATGGTGTCCCTAAGATAATTGCTTGAGACATATTTTTAATCAAAACAAATGAAGTTGGAAGACATAAGCCTTGGTTACATATTAAAACTTCTAGAAGTTTGTACCTGATGTACAAAGAATTACCACTTGCACTGGTAAGTGATTGGGTAGTTTTCTGGAAGTATTTGGTAGGAATTAATCCTTCCTGAATACAATTCATGTCTGCTCCACTGTCTGCAAGGGCAACAACATCTTTTATTATAAAATCAGGTTTTATAATAAAAGTAATCCTGATATACCATTTCTGGAAAGTTACCTTGTTCATAAGGAGAAGATATTCAGGTTCATCTGTTTTAGTGCTGGATTCTGGTGTTGTTATACCTTTATCTATATTTTGCTGGTTAAGCTGATTATTAATTTTTTTAATATCAGCATTGATAACTACATTTGTTGTTTGTAAATGCTTAATTTCTACTTTTAAAGCATTTACTTCCATCTTAAGATCCTGGATAGTTATTGGTTTTTCGTCAGTTGTATTCTGGATTCTTTTGCAAACTTCTTTCATACTGTAATGTTTAGGAGGAAGATCGATTTCTTCCTTCTTCTGTTGTTGATAACAAAGTTCTAGAAATTTTAATTTCATTTCTAGATTAGTTATCTAGTCAGCAATGTTTAACATATTTTGTTCACTTTCTGTAAGAACATTGATACTAGGGCCACTAATATCAAGTCCATTCATTTCAACTATTGTTTTCCAATAGTTTGCTTCTTCTAAAATTTGATTAATATTATGTTTACAGAAAAAATTTTCTGGAGAGGAGTCAAATTCTGAGTCAAAGCTGGAAGAATATAAGGCAGCAAGTTCAACATTTGAACTTGAGCATATGTTGGAATCTTCAGAAAGCATCTGAAGGATTTGCTGCAGAATTTCATCGTCCAAAGCTAGTTCATTTAATTTTTGTTGAATTTTAGCATCTATCGCGCACATTCCCATCGTGCATCTATCGCACGATCATCTGACGTTGTGCATCTATCGCGCACGTTCCCATCTTGCATCTATCGCACAATGATCTCACGTTGTGCATCAATCACCCATGTTCCCATTGTGCATCTATTGCATGATCATCTCACATTGTGCATCTATCACACACGTCCACCTCGGGCATCGATCGCACGATCATCTCACGTTGTGCATCTATCGCTCTTGTTCCCATCGCGCATCTATTACACCATCATCTCACGTTGTGCATCTATCGCATACGTTCCCATCGTGCATCTATCGCACGATCATCTCACTTTCTACATCTACCGCACACGTTCCCATCGCGCATCTATCGCACGATCATCTCACGTTGTGCATCTACCGCGCACGTCCCTCTCGGGCATCTATCGCATGATCATCTCACATTGTGCATCTATCACCCATGTTCCCATCGCGCATCTATCGCACGATCATCTCACGTTGTGCATCTACCATGCACGTCCCCCTCGGGCATCTATCGCACGATCATCTCACTTTTTGCATCTATCGCACACGTTCCCATCGCGGATCTATCGCACGATCATCTCACGTTGTGCATCCATCGCACAAGTCTCCTTCGTGCATCTATCGCACGATTATCTCACGTTGTGTGTCTATATCACACGCTCCCATCGAGTATCTATCACACGATCATCTCACATTTTGCATCTATCGCACACGATGCCATCGCGCATCTATCGCACACGATGCCATCACGCATCTATCGCACGATCATCTCCGGTTCTGTATCTATCACACACGTTCCCATTGCGCGTTTATCGCACGATCATCTCACGTTGAGCATCTATCGCGCACATCCCTCTTGAGCATCTATCGCACTATCATCTCGCGTTGTGCATCTATCGCACACGTTCACATCGTGCATCTATAGCACGATCATCTCACGTTGTGCATCTATCGTACAAGTTCCTATCGCGCATCTATCGCACGATCATCTCACGTTGTACATCTATCGCACACGTCCTCCTCATGTGTCTGTCGCACGATCATCTCAGGTTATGCATCTATCACAAACGTTCCCATCAGGCATCTATTGCCTGATCATCTCACGTTGTGTATCAATCGCACACGTTTCCATCGCGCATCTATCGCACGATTATCTCACGTTATGCATCTATCATACTTATTCCCATCGCGCATCTATCGCACAATCATCTCATGTTGAGCATCTATCGTGCATGTCCCCCTCGTCCATCTATCACACGATCATCTCACGTTGAGCATCTATCACGCACGTCCCCCTCGTGCATCTATCGCAGGATCATCTCACGTTGTGCATCTATCGCCAACGTTCCCCTTATGCATCTATCGCACGATCATCTCATATTGTGCATTTATCACACATGTTCCCCTCATTCATCTATCGCAGGATCATCTCACATTGTGCATCTATCGCACATGTCCCCCTCGGGCATCTATTACACGATCATCTCCCGCTAAGCATCTATCACACACGTTCCCATTGTACATCTATTGCATGATCATCTCACGTTGTGCATCTATCGCACGATCATCTCACGTAGTGTATCTATCGCGCACGTCCCTCTCGGGCATCTATCGCATGATCATCTCACGTTGTGCATCTATCGTATGATCATATCACGTTATGCATCTATCCCACACGTCTCCCTCGTGCATTTATAGCACGATCATCTCACGTTGTGCATCTATCGCACACGTTCCCTTAGTGCATCTATCGCACGATCATCATCTATCGCACACATTCCTCTCGGGCATCTATCACACGATCATCTCACATTGTGCATCTATCGTACACGTTCCCATTGCGCATCTATCGCACGATCATCTCACGTTGTGCATCTATCGCACACGTTCCCATCGTGCATCTATCACACGATCATCTCACGTTGTCCATCTATCGCACACTTTCCAATTGTGCATCTATCGCACGATCATCTCATGTTGTGCATCTATCACGAATGTCCCTCTCGAGCATCTATTGCACGATCATCTCACGTTGTGCATCTATCGCACGATCATCTCACGTTGGGCATCTATCCCACACGTCCCCCTTGTACATCTATCGCACACATTCTCCTAGTGCATCTATTGCACGATCATCTCACGTTGTGCATCTATCGCATACATCCCCCTCGGGCATCTATCACAAGATCATCTCACATTGTACATCTATCGCACACGTTCCCATCGTGTATCTATCACACGATCATCTCAAGTTGTGCATCTATCGCACACGTTCCCATCGCACATATATCGCACGATCATCTCACGTTGTGCATCTATCGCGCACGTCTCTCTCGGGCATCTATCGTACACGTTCCCCTAGTGCATCTATCGCACGATCATCTCACATTGTGCATCTATCGCACACGTCTCCCTCGTTCATCTATCGCATGATTATCTCACGTTGTGCATCTATCGCACACATTCCCCTCGGGCATCTATCGCACGACCATCTCACATTGTGCATCTATCGCAGACGTTCCCATCGCGCATCTATCATACAATCATCTCACGTTGTGCATCTATCGTGTACGTTCCCATCGTGCATCTATCGCACGATCATCTCACGTTGTGCATCTATCCCCCACATTCCCGTCATGCATCTATCACGCGATCATCTCAAGTTGTGCATCTATCGCACACGTTTCCCTTGTGTATCTATCTCGCGATCATCTCACGTTGTGCATCTATCGCACATGTCCCCCTCGGGCATCTATCGCACAATGATCTCACGTTGTGCATCTATCGCACACGTTCCTATCATGCATCTATCACATTATCATCTCACGTTGTGTATCTATCCCACACGTCCCACTCATGCATCTATCACATACGTTCCCCTGGTGCGTCTATCGCATGATCATCTCATGTTGTGCATCTATCGCATACGTCTCCCTCGTGCATCTATTGCACGATCATCTCATGTTCTACATCTATCACACACATTCCCCTCGGGCCTCTATCGCATGACCATCTCACATTGTGCATCTATCACAGACGTTCCCATCGTGCATTTATCGGACGATCATCTCACGTTGTGCATCTATCGTGCACGTTCCCATCGTGCATCTATCGCACAATCATTTTACGTTGTGCATCTATCGCCCACATTCCCGTCATGCATCTATCGCACGATTATCTCAAGTTATGCATCTATCGCACACGTTCCCCTCGTGCATCTATCTCACAGTCATCTCACGTTGTGCATCTATCGCACACGTCCCCCTCAGGCATCTATCGCACGATGATCTCACGTTGTGCATCTATCGCACACGTTCCCATCGCGCATCTATCGCACGATCATCTTACGTTGTGCATCTATCGCACACGTTTTCATTACGTATCTATCGCATGATCATCTCACGTTGTGCATCTATTGCATTTGTTCAGTTCATGCATCTATCGCACACCTCCCTCTTTTAACTCGGGACGTGTGAAACACGGCCTCGAGTGGTTTTGTTCCTCAGGATGCTTGAAACGTGGACATTAGCAAGTTTTCTTGCATTCTCGGGATGTACGAAACACGTACCCGAGTGGTTGTTTCGCAGGACGCATGAAACGCGGCCCTAAGTTTGTCTCGGGATGCATGAAACGGGAGCCTAAGCCATTTTTCTCTTGTCTCAAGTTGCGTGAAACATGTTCTTGAGCGATTTCTTATTCTCGAGATGTGTGAAACACGATCCTGAGCAGTTTTGTTCTTAGTTTCTCAAGATGCGTGAAACACAACCTTGGACGGTGTTTTCTTTCCTCATCCCGTGTTTGGGCGTGGTTAGAGTGCCGTTTTATCTTCTTAGCTTTTAAGCTGCTCATTCATATGTTATTGTATTATTCTTGCTTATCGCATTTTGTTATTGTTTATTGCATCATCTTGCATGATCGTGAGATTTCAAAATCACCGGCTACGTGGGGCATGTAAGTCCAACCTTTAAACTACATTGTGCATATCTTTTACATCTCGCCCTAGAACTATGCTGGTTTGATTCCTTGGAAAGGGATACGTAGGCAGCCTGCGGGCCCAACCTTTTACTTTTTGTTTTGATTGTTTGTCCAAGTCTTACGGCCTTGTCAAAATGGGTCATCTTCAGGCTTTAACATCCACTCACGTCATTTCATGACTTCCGAGTTCTGTCCAAGAGGGGCAACTATAGACAATCCATTTTTTACCGTCCTTAAGACTTGGACGTCATCGCTTGTGCACTCAATGATTATGATTTGTTTTACTGCCCGAAGTCCTCGGCGGAATGCCACGTCTTTGAGCCCTTCGAATGTTATCCATTCTATACCTTGTTTTGGACCAAAACCCTAGTGCTTCAAACCTCAAGGCCCTGGGACCTACATGCCTCCTCTGGTGGGCTGTCGGCCACCCTTGTGCCTTGCCGGCCAATGGTGTGGCGTGCTGGCCATCAGTGTCTTTTTTCAGATATTTCGTTGACAAATGTGCCAGATGTTGGCACAATTGGCTACATCTCTCTACACGTGTATGGAGGGATATATCTCAGCCAAATGCATGTTTTTCTATATATAGGGGGTTTCCTCTCCCATTTTTGAGTGTTAGAATTTTTGGAGCAAAAAATCTCTCTCTCTCTCTCTCTCTTGCAAATTTGTACACATTAGCCTACATACACTACACCTTTGCCTCCACATCCTTAATCAAAGTTGATTACCTATGGACTGAGGTTCCTCGAGGCCTTCTTGGAGCTCTTGAAGTTGGTTTTGGCTTGAATTGTTGCCTAGAATTGATCTTTGCTTTAAGAGATATAACACTTGCCCTTTTATCTTGCTTTGCATACTTGTTTTTCTATCTTTTTCCCATTGTTTTTGGGCTATAAAACCTCTGTTTTTGTGGGCTGAAATTTGTGGTTTTAGGCCATTCAAGGTTACGGGGTGGTTCGCCCTTCTTTATTCCTTACTTGTAAGGCCTTTCCACATTTGTTTCCCACTTTCAACCCACCTTATTTTGGGGTTTTAAATACTGAATTTCAGAGTAATTTCAGTGGTGAAAACCATGTTTTGAAGTCCAAATTTGGAAGGTTAGCCTCCCATCCTTTTGTCTTGTTTGCTAGCCTAGTTAGCTCTATGTGTTAGCTTAATTTTCTAGCCTTTTGTAGCTTAATTCCAGCATGTTTTAGGCTCTGATTTGGACTGTTTTAACTCTATTTTTGGCTGGTTGTTACATTTGAGTCTTGTTTTGCATGGTTGTAGTGTTATTCTCCTCACAAGCTTAGTGTTTTAGGCATTTAGACACCACTTGTTTGAGTTGATTGCTTATTTTTAGCTTTTTTCCCACTTAATTTCTGCAAGCTTAATCTCTGCAACCTCCCTCATTTCTTGACTCTTTATTTGCTTTGAGTGTTGTTTCAACCTTGGGATTGTATAAGCTTGAGATTGAGGTCCATGCCTAATGGTTTAATCCCCTTTTGGGGGTTCATTATTAACGACATTACACCTCTCTCTTGCCTTAAACCACCCCTTGTTTGACACCTCCTTCTCTTTAGAGGACTTCTCACCAACGGACTTAATTGGTTAAAGAATGGTTGGTAAGTTAAAATGAGTAACTAAAATGGAAACTAAAATTTTGCAAGTTAAGAATTTGGTTGTGTTTTGGTGTGTTCAAATCGGATGTTAATTTGAAGACAAGGAAAATTGGGACATTTCATACTCAAAGTGATAAAATGTGCCAATTTTCTAAGGTCACCATTACCCTTGATCATGCATGATAGGGTGAGGGTTTTTGGTCTTGTTTGTGCATTCATTAACTTGTACACCTTGGTTCTTTGGCCATCATGCAATGAAATTTCTTGATTGGTGATTTTTGAACTAAGTGTATCACTCCTTTAAGATGTTTTGATGATAAGAAGGGATACACAGTACAAACAACCTGTGAGAATACCCTCTCTTTGCTTTATTTGTCCTCTATTGCAGCAAGGAAGGACTTGGCTTCAGTGGCCGGCAACCCCTCTACAGTGGCCGGTAACCGCTCACTTCTGCCCTGTTGGCCACCAGTGAATTTTGAGTAGAATGCTCGTGAAGCAGAGTAAAGTTGGTTTGGAAGAGGAAAACCAGTGCAAGGGTTGTGCAACAGAGGCTTTCGAGAGCAAACAGTGGACGTTCTTCGGGTGGAAATTGAGCATGTATGGGCCTTCCTCGCTTCAAGGGACTAGTTAATTAGTTTAATTAGCAATTAGTCATTTATTTGTTGTAATTAATTAGTTGTAGCTAATTAGTTTGTTTTGTACTTATTAATTAGTTTAGATTGATTACTTAAATTAGTTTGTGTTGTAAATATTTAATTAGCTTAGCCTAGTTAAATTATTTAATTGTTGTACTTTGTGGAGAAGTGGTTTAGAAATACTCTTCAGATCTTGGGAGACGCTAGTGATGCTCAGCTAGTCACCTCAAAAGATACAAACACTCCGGTCGGGGGTGCCGGAATTAGCACTCCAACGGACAAGTCAGTTCAGACACTCAGGATAGTTTGTTTACTAAGTTAACTGAAGTGATTCTTACATACCTTTCTAAATCTGTGGTTCTTGTATTTATACTTGCTTTCTGGGCCTCGGGGCCTGAGCCTACTTTTATCCCATTCCCCTTTTATTTATTCGGAGCTACTGATCTCTAGCTATTCGGCCTTCCTAACGTATTCGGCATCCTAGTCACGCAATATGGAGCCGAATAATATTTGATTTCTGGGGTACGCACCTTCCGACTCTTCTATTTATTCGGCTCCCACAATTGCCCTCCAAGCACTTTACCAATGACAGTTGGCTGGAGTGCTTGGTTCCGAATCTCGAAAAGTCAGAGCCAAAATTCGGCGGTTGGCCTCATTCTCATGCGGATATCTAAGCGCACCCCTTTCGGTTGTCGTGTCGACTTCCCGCCCCCTCTTACGTGTCTATTTATTGCAATTTAAAATTTTGACGTCCTTTCGAGTATGTATTTTATGACGCTCGTCGCTGGATTGCCTTTTGAATCGTCCCTACAACTCTCTTCTCTGATATCCTCGTCGTCCTTTGTAAGTTCCCTCATTCCTTACTTCGAAGACTCTTTCTGGTTTATTCCGTCCTTGGCATATTCCTATAAACTGTAGGGTATGGCGAAACATTTAAAAGACCTTCTCTCGTCAGATCGAATTGCTGGCTTTAAACGCCATTTCTCCATTCCTGATGATGTCCGTCTGTCATTTGTGGCAGACGACACTCTTGATATGGAGAGGAAGGACAAAACCACGATTGTCTTTCCTCTTTTGTCAATCACAGAGGGTGGAGTCCGTTTTCCCCTTCACCCGTTTCTTAGGGCTGTGCTTCGCCATTGGGGTTTAATCCCTTCCCAACCCAATGTGAATTTCTTTAGAATTATAATGGGGGTTATAGCACTCAACTGTCGCCTTAGAATTAACCTTGGCATTCCAGCCATCCGGCATTGCTATGCCTTGGCTAAGTCTTCTGGTCGGCACAGGCATTTCTTCCTTAGGGCCAAGGATATCGACCATCAGCTAATTACTATGCTTTCCAGTTCTGGGAAACGAGTTGATGATGTTATGGTCGTTGTCCAGGGTAACTGGGAATTTGGCGAAGGGGAGGATCACGTCAACCCTATTCCTAGACGGAGGGGCGAGCCAGGTGGCTGATTGCCTTCTCGCTTTTATTATTTGTTCATTTTTGTTGTAAGGCCTCTTCTTTGAAATGTTACGACTTGGCTTGTACAGGGAACGATTTGAAGAAAGTCCTATCTTCAACTAACGACGTCGTTCTTTCGGATATCAAAGTCACGCTCAAGCATTTCGGCCGTCAAAGTCTTCAGAAACAAGGGAGGGCGGCCCACGTTCTGCTTCGTTACGAGCCGACATATACGACCTTCTCGGCGTCGGAAAATATCCCGGTTCCGGAGGGTAAAAATTCTCTTATCGCTCTTATTTTGTCCGACTTCAAAAACTTGAGGCAGGTTGGTTTTGAAGGGTCTGATTCGGAGCGAGATGTAGCTAATGTTACCGAATCAGATCAGTCCGAAACCGAGTCTGACGAGGTGTTGAATTCGGCCGATCCTCCATCCACTTCGGGCCGAGGGGATCTTTCACTTGACGGCATTTTTCACGACTTAAAGGATCTTCCCGCTGCAAGCCCTGAAGACATGGCCGGGTTAAGCCTGACAAAACTTCCCAGGAAGGCGAATGCAGAAAGGTTGGCCGCGCGGCGAAGAGCAGAGGCCCTTCCGTCTGAAGTACCACCTGCCACCGAATCTCAACTCTCCCTGCCTGTTAGCGAATCAGAGTCCTTGCGTGTTATTGAGGTGGAGACGACAAAAAATCGGGATGCCGAATCTACTATGATCGTGCAGGCCGGCCAAGAAGTTGAGGAAGAGGCAGAGAAACGCCCTGCCGAGTTTAAGGCCGGCTCAGAAGAACAAGGCGGCAAACGTCCTCAATTAGAGGGATCGAATGTGATCGTTCCTTTTGTCATTCAGCCGATGATAAAAAACATGTCGGTTTCTTCTGATGCTTCGGCGCTTAAAGATCCAGAAGTCGCATTCAGCTTGGCTACGTCTGTGTCGTTGCCGTCTGACAGGGAGGCTTTCTGGGTGGAACCAGATCTGAATGCGATAGCACTAGCCGCCCAATCGGCACTTTTGGTACATATTTGGACTTTGCTTCACTTAATCCAAATACTGTTGAAGTTATGGTTTTAAATTCTTGCTTTGCAGACCTTCGGAAGGATAGCCAATATGGGCCGTCACCATCGTGACGCCGTCAAACAGATTGGTTGTTTACGAAAGAAAGTTGAGGGCCAGAGGAAAAGGGCCGAGATCGAAGCTTTGAGGGCGAACAAGGAAGCCTTAAGGGCCGAGGCCGAGGTAGAGAGGGCTCATAGCGCGGATCAATTGAGATCGGATGCCGAGAAGGAGGCGGAAGCGAGCGAAGATGTGCTCAAATTGGCCCAGAAGGCGGTCTCCAAACTGGAGGCTGAGTTAGCTGAAATGAAGATGGCGAAGGAAACAGCCGACTCGGAGGCTTCCAAAGTATTCGAGGCCGGGAAAAATGCTGGACTTGCCGAGTATTTGGACCAAGTCCCCAAGTTTGAAAATCAGGGATTCAAACATGGCTGGCACAAAGCCCTTGCAGCTGCTAAAGTTTCATTAATTATGCCAATACCATATGAGCAAGTGGATGTTGAGCTATTGGAGTCTGATTCCGATGACTAATCTGGGCAACTGACATAGTCTTTAGGATGTCGAATGTATTATTACAGTTTTTAATTTGGTACTTTTCATGTGTTGCTACAGTCATAGTTTTTTGCTAGGCATTTTCATGCGGGCTTGTAGCTTTTTGTTTAGTAATTTGCATATATAAAATTTCATGAGTTGTGCTCAACTTGGTAAGGAGATCGGTGCTTGCGCTTGAAAACATGGCCGACCAGATTAGTAAATCTGCCCTTGCCTTAGCCAGGGCGCGAGCTTGCGAAGCCGAATGGGCCTAACTCGTGGGCTGGCTGAGGCACAGATTGATCGGCGCTTGCACTTGAAAACATGGCCAACCAGATTAGTAAATCTGCCCTTGCCTTAGCCAAGGTGCGAGCTTGAGAAGTCGAATGGGCCTAACTCGTGGGTTGGCTGAGGCACAGATTGATCGGCGCTTGCCCTTGAAAATATGGCCGCCAGGGCGCGAGCTTGCGAAGCCGAATCGGCCTAACTCGTGGGCTGGCTAAGCCACAGATTGATCGGCGCTTGCGCTTGAAAACATGGCCGACCAGATTGGTAAATCTACCCTTGCCTTAGCCAGGGCGCGAGCTTGCGAAGCCGAGTGGGCCTAACTCGTGGGCTGGCTGAGGCATAGATTGATCGTCGCTTGCGCTTGAAAACATGGCTGACCAGATTAGTAAATCCGCCCTTGCCTTTGCTAGGACGCGAGCTTGAGAAGCCGAATGGACCTAACTCGTGGGCTGGACAATTGTCATCCGACTTTTGACGTTTGGGATTACTGACGTTGCCTCGGGAGAGCTGCATACATTGAAGGATAAATGGGGCGGGTGCATGCCAGACGCCTTACTTATTTCCATTCAGGCACCTTGGGAGGGACGAAGATTGGCTGAATTAGACGCCGCAATGAGTCGCAGTAGCGAGCCTATGCTTACAGGAAGAAGAACGTCCAAGGATCGAGAAACACAACAGCCCCTTAGTCGTTGAAGCAGATTGCCCCGAAAGGACAGGCAACAACGGGGAAATTCTCCGCGCCCGAGACCGAGAATCAAGCCTGATGCGATGCCACGACCATTGAGTTTTGTGGTTTTTGTGAGGAATAGACCAATGACGGAGGCGGATTCTATCATTAAAGACCCAAGTGTGGCAGTCGAGTTCGCTCGACAGATTTTCCCGCTGGAAGTCCAACAATCGATGGTCGGACGTCAAGATTTCGAAGTATTTCGAGACAACATACATGGGGCCGTGAAAGGACTATATACTGCTTACAAAGTCGGCATGCGTCTGCGGGAAGTGCGACGTGAGAGTGAGAAAAAGGACGAAAGGAATCGCAGTTTGGAGATTCGCGCGGAAAAGTTTGAGCGTGAGCTTCAGGAGCTGAAGAATGTTCAAACGAGCGCGTCGGTGGCGGCCGGTCAATCTAAATTGGTCATTGAGGAGAGAGTGACCCAACGGACCTTGGGTTATGAAAAGGGGTTTCAGGACGGCCTGAAGGTCGGGATAGAAAAGACCAAACGAGACCTTGCCGAGGAGGTCTGCCGATGTGAAAATCGTGGATTCAAGCACGGCTGGATCAAGGCCCTTCAAACCGAGAAAGCTCTCCAAGCCATGGGCCTTGATTCGGCTTCGCCCTTGTATCATCGTCACTACTTACCCTATTCCGATTTCGAAATTGAGAAGAGCGACAATGAGGGTGCCGAATAAATAGACTTTGGAACGCGAGAACAGACTTCGCGCTGAACAAATAAAATTTCTTTTATTTTCAACGTTCGTATTTGGTCTTGAGATGTTTTGTGCTTAATTAAACGTATTATTTCAACTTACTGGCAAGTTTTGTGTTGCGTGGTGCAAAATGTTTAAACATGCATTGACCGGCTCGAATTATGAACAATTCTCAGTGAATATTTATTCAGCCAGTGAAGTGGTCCGGATGCATCTCTTACAAAGGCTCCAAATCCGGAGACTATTTTGGCCAATCGTGATATCCACGAAGGGCGCTCCGAATCCGGAGTCTTAATCGGCCCTAAGGTGTCATGCACCAAAAGGGGGGCGGCTCCGAATCCGGAGACTTTATTTCGGCCAATCGTGATATCCACGAAGGGCGCTCCGAATCCGGAGTCTTAATCGGCCCTAAGGTGTCATGCACCAAAAGGGGCTCCGAGTTCGGAGACTTTATTTCGGCCAATCGTGATATCCACGAAGGGCGCTCCAAATCCGGAGTCTTAATCGGCCCCAAGGTGTCATGCACCAAAACGGGCTCTGAATCCGGAGACTTTATTTTGGCCAATCGTGATGTCCACGAAGGGCGCTCTGAATCCAGAGTCTTAATCAGCCCTAAGGTGTCATGCACCAAAAGGGGCTCCGAATCCGGAGACTTTATTTTGGCCAATCGTGATGTCCACGAAGGGCGCTCCGAATCCGGAGTCTTAATCGGCCCTAAGGTGTCATGCACCAAAAGGGGGGCTCCAAATCCGGAGACTTTATTTCGGCCAATTGTGATATCCACGAAGGGCGCTCCGAATCCAGTGTCTTTATTTCGGCCTTAAAAGGCTTAATCGGCCCTTAAAGGCTTGGCAGCGAGCTTGAGAAAACGAGAAGGTTTGTATTGCAATGGTGGAATATGTACAAGTATCAAGCCCACAAGTCGGGTCAATGATAGAATTTACGTAAATGTGTTGAATTCCAAGGCCGTGGCAGGCTTCTTCCTAACATGTCTGAGAGCCGGTATGCCCCTGTTCCCGCAATGGATTCTATTTGATAGGGGCCACCCCAGTTTGGATCCAATTTTCCATCGGCCGGTCTCCGGTCCACTGGAAGTACCTTCTTTAGGACCAACTCTCCTGGCATGTATCGGCGCAACTGAACTCGTTGATTATATGACTTGGCGAGTTGCTGTTGATACCGTGCCATGGATGCTAGGGTGCGGTCTCTTCGTTCTTCGATTAGAATCAGATCCAGGGCAAGCATCATGTCGTTTCGGCCCATATCAAAAACTTGTGATTTCAGAGTTGGGAGGCCGATTTCCAAGGGTAAGATTGCCTGGGTTCCAAAGCATAGAGCAAACGGCGTTTCTCCAGTGGATCTCCTCGGCGTAGTACGATGAGCCCACAATACACTCGGCAATGCTTCGACCCATTTGCCTTTAGCTTTTTCCAGCCTCTTTTTGATGCCGCCCAAGAAGGATTTGTTAGAGGCTTCGGCTTGACCATTGCTTTGGGGGTAGGCTGGTGTAGAGAAGTAAGGCCGAATGCCATATTTGCTACATAACTCTCGATATACGCCACAATCGAACTGGGTGCCATTGTCTGAGATGAGAGCTCTCGGAATGCCGAATCGTGTTATGATGTTTCTCCATACAAAGCGTTTAATGTCGGCATCTCGTATATATGTTAAAGCCTCCGCTTCGACCCATTTTGTGAAGTAATCTATCGCGACGATTAAGAATCGCTTGTTCCCTAGGGCCCTTGGGAATGGTCCTACGATATCAAGTCCCCACTGAGCAAACGGCCAGGGCCTGGTGTAGACGTCCCTGAACGTCCCGGAAGGGAATCCCGTTTTGTTCATTGGGCTCACTATAGTTTAGGACTCAATGTCACGGTCCTGTATCTAATCTCGTAGAGTGCAATGCAAGACCGGTGAATCATCAAAGAGTCCAAATCCGGCAAATCGTTTTTGAAAACAGATTTTTTGAAAGAAGTGCCAAACATGGACTGCTTTGCCAGATACACAGTCGCCACCTAAATATTTTATTTTGGAGGAATTTAGGAAACACTGACTCGTTGCCTAAGGCCACGTGTCCGTCATCACCAAAGTTGCCTCGGCTTGGGAACTTGGGTACGATTAGGGAAGGTCACTTCGTGAGCATCCCCGCTCGCCCGATCAAAGATCGGCCTCTACTAACCATGATATCGAGTTTTGAAAACGTTATGTGTTCTTATTCCGGTTATTAGCCTAGATTTACTACGTGATGCGCACAGCATACAAATATAGACCGGGTCGCCTGAATTAGAACAAAACATCTCATGTTTGTTTTGAAAAATGGTTTGCTACTCGCAAGTAGGCTAAAATGTGGATTTGCCACCCTCAGGTGGGCTTAGAAAACATGATGATTTGCCACTCTCAAGTGGGCTTAAAACTCACAGTCAATGCATTATTCCAATTCAGATAATCCAACCTTCACCCACAGGCATTCTGGCAGATATATCACATAAGCAGTTAGCCTCATGGTAAGCATGCTATCATGGCAGTCACTCACACACATGCAAGGATGCTGAAGCATAAGCACTTACCGAGTACTCCAAGCCAAAGAAAGAAGATAATTAGAAGACATGCATGAATCCTAACTATGCTGAAATGCCTAATGCAACACATGCAAAAATGCAACTATAATAGGCTCGGCTATTCTAAGAATGGCATATGAGATGCTACAGCTAACACGTATTCAACTTGGAATTGAAATACGATGCAGTTAGTATGATGCGCCGAGCCCGGTGCATGCAAGACAGATGAATGGATGCAAACATGTGAGCATAAGTATGCTAATTGAAACATGCCCTAAACTAACCATCATAAGCTGGTAAATAAAAGGGAGAAAGACGTGGGGTTAGAAGACATACATCACACACACGCACACTTATTACAATTGCGCCCTCGCTCGGAGGGTCCGAATAAATAATACAGTCCGAATAAATAATTACAGTCCGAATAAATAATTAACTATTACAAAACCCTAATTAATTAACAAATTAACTAGGAAAGCAAAATAAACTAATATGCAAATCCATGGACCGCCTCAGCTCTGTTCCGAATGATGAAAGATGCATGCATGAGTTGCCTTGTCGGGAAATTCCTTGCGATGCCTCGATTCACCTCTGTTTGCAATTAATCCCGGAATGTTGCGCAAAGCTCTGGAAGGCTGTTGATTTCTGATTTGCTGCAACAGAGAGCAAGAAAGGGGCATGGCAAATATTTTCACATATGTATGCACACCTCGATCCTCGTGCCACCAATCACGCATCTCGATGCATGATGGCCGAGGAGTCGAATTGCACGACTCGATGTGAAATGAATGCACATATAAACACAACAAGGCCTAGACTCCATCATGGGTAATCCGGAGTGTCGGCGACTGGAAATTGAGACACGTTTCGTCACTTTGAGTACGAAACGTCCCTCGTTTCCCGTGCTTGGGCTAACTCCTATCCCAAACACAATGCAATGAGATGGCATACACAATGCGACTAACATGCAACCTAGCATACGCAATGCTATGGACTAAAATGGCATACACAATGCACGATAGACTTACACCAATATGAGTGGACCTCAGCCACACTCACATCAGTGGCCATATGATGGAAATGAGACGACCGAAACACATGCATGGATGCATGGATGCAATGGACCGATCCTAAGGCACAAATGCCACTCTACCAAAGCAAGGCAAGGAATGAAATATGGCATAGGATGGCACATGATATAGCTCTGAAATGGCATAAAATATGGTCCTGAAATATGCAAGTATGTCACACAATGCATGCTAGGGGGCCCGGATACCGAAACTAGTGAAGTACATTACACTGGAGGTACCCAAAGCAATGCACCAAAGGCAAAACCAACTCCAAACAGACCCTAGGCAGGTTTGAAACAGTGGGGAAATGGCCTAAAATGATGGCTCGGAATGCAACGAAATGGAGCTTATTCAATGGTCCGAAAACAAGGCATACAAGTCCAATTCTCAAACACATTTAAAGAGTACAAAACATGGCAATATGGCATTCAAACAAGCTCTGAAATATGATGTATAATGAGCCCAAAACATGAACACACCTCAGTATATGCATCGAATGAACCTCAAAACTCAAAGTTAAGCATGGGTATTGAACTACAAGCATGCAAAACCAACATCATTCAACCATGAGACCCAAAAACAAAGCTAGGGCAGTCCAAAATAAGCACAACATCAGTTTAAGGCATGGCCAAAAAGTGCTAAAATCAAGGGTTAACAAAGCATGCGAAAAAGCTAGTGAACCATGATTTACACTACACATATATGAAGCACATGAGGGCTCACCAAACCAACCAAAAACAGAAGTATTCCATGCCAAAATATACCCACATAACCACTGAAACTCAGTCAATGAATGCAAGAATGATGGGCTCCTTTGAAAGGCCACAAGAGAGGTTACTCTACACATGTATGATGGACACACACAATGGAAAAACCACCTCTGAACAGAGGTTTTGAGGGTCCTAAAACCCACCAAAAGGGGCCTGAAATGGGTCAATGAAGCATGCAATAAAAGGTCCCTTTGAAAGGCCTTGAATGGGATTGTTCTACACATGCATCAAAGACACAAAATATGGCCCAAAGGGCTCCGGACAGAGTCAAGGCAAGCCTTAAAACTCACCAAATAGGGCCTGAAATGTGGCTTCACAACATGCAAGTATGAGCCCCTTTGGAAGGCCAAAAGGACCAACAAACAAAACAAGGAGAGAGGGGGTCACCCCCCTCTGATTTTGACTCTCAAAATAGTATTCTAGCCACTGAAAATCCACTGGATTTCAGTGGCTAGAAGGCCAAACAAAGCATGAAACAAAGGCCTAGATGCAAGGCTCAAAACAAGATGCAAGCAAGCATACAAGGGGGTAGATGACCCCCAATAGAAAAATTCCCTTAATCAAACATTAATAGGGGCTCAAAATAAGACACTTTTCAGTTTATGACAAATCTCGAAAATGCCTGCAAGCAAGGCTAAGATAGGAAGCAAAATAAGCCGACAAAGAGGGATGGAGCATACAAGGAGGTATATGACCTCAAACAGAAAAGTGTCCTGAATCAAACTTCAAGAGGAGCTCAAAAGAAAACGTTTTTCAGTTTATGTCAAAGTCCAGAAATGCTGTCAAATAAGGCTAAACAATGGAACAAAATAATGCAAGAAAAGGGGAAATAGAGACTTACCCTTGTAGCACAGCAAGGCAGCAAGCTCTGGACCAAGAAAGGAGTTCTTCAACCTCTGAAAATCAGCTCCAAGATGCTTGGATGGATGGTGGAGGTGGTAGGCTATGAGGTGTAGTGCAAATGGTGCATGAATATTAGGGGTTGGAGCTTGGAATAGTGAGCTATGGAGTGAAGTGTTTGTATGCCTTAAACAAAAAGGTTCAACCGTTGTAATGGAAGAGGAGGGCCTCTCTTATAGAGAAGAGAGGCCAAAGCTTCTCTTGGAAGCTTCAAATATCCTCCATACACGTGTATGGAGGATGTTCCAAATACCTCCCAACTGGCACAGCTGGACTGCATCCAGAGAGAGCAAAAAGTAGATGGCCGGCCGACCAGTTAAGGTGGTCGGCTAGCCACTCCCCCTGGTCGGCCGACCAGGGGTCAAAAGGTTCAATGAGAAATGCTGGTCGGCCATACCAGAAAGGTGGCCTCCCAGATGAGTAGAATACAGCTGTATGGTGGGAAACCAGAAAATGTGACCCAGGAGAGAGGAAAACCAGCTTTCTAGCAAGGTTCAAAAGGGTCAAGAAGAAATACTGGTCGGCCTACCCATATTGGTGGCCTCCCAGATGAGTACAACACAATGGTGGTATGAAAAACCAGAAACTATGGCCCAAAAGTGAGGAAAACCAGCTTTCTATCAAGAAAATCGGCTAGAGGAGAGAAAAAATGGTTTCCAAAAGAATTGTTGGTCTCCCACTATAGTACCACCTTCCAAACAATGAAAATAGGGTCCATGCCAAAAATGAACCCTAACCGATGCAAAACGAGGGTTCGGGGGCCAAAACACGGCCCGGGGCCCCGAAAACAGGCTGTTAAGCACCAGAGGTGGCGTACAACCACAAAGGTGGTCTCCCGGGCCACAGTGTCCCTCTAAGGAGAGGAAACAAGGTGTGTGCCACAAATCAGAGCAAACGGAGGTAGTTAAGCGGTCCCGAACTGAGGCACACGGCCGACGGCTCCGAAAACCGAAAACTGGCCTCCAAACGGGAAAAGTGGCCTACGACCACGAAACGTAGCCTACGGCCACTGAGAGATGGTCTACGAGACCTCTCCCTCCCTTTAGGAAGAGAAAACAGGACCTAGTTCGCAAACCGAGGCAAAGCACAAAAGAGCCCCGAAGTCCGGAGACAAGGCTCGCAGCCGAGACTCTAAAACCTCAGAACGAGCACAATATGCAACATCACTGAGCGCTCAGTTGGTGACGTCTGAGTCTTAAGGTCGGTCAAAAATGGGGTGTCTACAGTTGCGCCTCTTTGACAGAACTCGGAAGTCGTAATTGATGGGAGTGAATGTCAAAACCTAGAGACAACCCATTTTTGACAAGGCCGAAGACTTAGACAAACAGGCAAGATAAAAAGAGATGTGCCCGCAGGCGGGGGCAAAATGCAAAATGATATGCACAAAGCCGAATGTAACTCATGATCATGCAAAGCAGCAAGCTATAATGAAGCAAATATTCACAATAGATGCAACAGTTTTAAGCAAGAATGCAAAGCAGCAACTACATTTCATGCAGTAAGAAAGTGGAGAATTATTCAATTCTCGCTACGTCTCACACGGAGAACATACAATACCTGTGCGGCTCGTCCGGTCGCACCAGCCTCAAATGAACCGTACATACAATATCGTGCCTGCGAAAGAGAGAAACTTAACAAGCACAACATAGTTAGCAACATATGTTCAACGCTATATCAAACGCAGAAAAACATGGTGCCGGTGGGAAAGTGCATCGCAATGCGAGAAGAAATGTGCGTGACAATGCAAGTTAAGCACGGAGGCATGTCAATACCAATGAGATGTGCACAACAATGCAAGCAATGTGCATGAGAATGCAAGTGACGTGCATAGCAAAGCAGGATAAGTGCAAACTCGAATGCATGTTTGACACGAAACAACGAGCAAAGAAATGCAAGTTTCGACGAGTGCGACTCAATCGCGACCTCTGGTTTACCTCCCAGAAGGGTCACAACATATTCAAAAAGGATACACCTTGCTCTTGACGAGTAACGATGAAACACGCATCGAAAGTTGGAGTTGAAGTTCCCGCGGAGGGATTTCGCGACGAAAAGTTCACTTTTCTTGTACTTTCTCGGGTGCCTGGGACTCCGATCACTACCAAATTTTACAGGGAGCTCAAAGAAGCATTGGAGACCAAAGGGGAGGGCCACCGACCAGGTTAGAAGGCCACCGACCAGGGGTAGTGCAAGGTGGTGGTCGGCCTACCAGAAAAGGTGGTCGGCCGACCACCTAGCCCAAAACAGGGGCAGTTTTGTCCTTTCACCCTTGTTTCTTTAAATATACATTGCCAAACACTTTTTGGCTCATACCATCAGATCCGAAATCATCTCCCCTTGCTTCCTAGACCATTTTCTCTCTCAGATCTGCGCTCTATACGCGTTTTCCAACGCCCCACGCCAAGTTGTTTCGCGAAAACTTTCAGTTCTCTTCACTTTGGACCGATTAAAATTTGATTTCGGAGCTTCTTTTCTCATTTTCACCACTTGAGGTAAGTTTGTCTCAATATTTGGAACATTTTCTCGGGAGTTGACTTTTGTTGACTTTTTCATTTCCCGAGAGTTGACTTTTGTTGACTTTTTCTAATTTTGGCTCATTTCGCTCATTTTTGCTCCTTTTTGCAGATTTCTTGAGATGGCGGGTCATTTTCCCCATGGTGGAGGTTCTCCAGGTGCCGGAGGTGATCCAGACATCATGTCTTTACCTCCGAGGATTCGGCCATTCATTCCCGAGAGGTACGACCCTCCGACACACATCCTCCCTCGGGCAGTTTTCTATCATTTTACCGACTTTGATGCCCGAGCACCTGTGGATCTGCTATTGCGGGAGCCGGAGTCCCACCTCTCTCATCAGGCACGAGAGGTATGTACTTCACTTTTTACATTTCCTGCCTTATATTCTGCATTTTCCGTGCATTTCATGCTATGTATGCTTATCTGCTCGCTCTGAACACATTCGCATGCCATACTTCTGCTCATTCTAGCACACAGCTTGTTCTGAATGCTTAGTCTATAACACAGTATTCTGTTTGCATCTTGAACACACAGCTCAATCGCTTGAATTTCTGAACCCACAGCCCATATTTGATTGTGAACACGCAGCACACACTTGTTGAGAGTTGAACACGCAGCTCAAACTTTGAATTTCTGAACACGCAGCTCATATTTGATTGTGAACACGCAGCACACACTTGTTGAGAGTTGAACACGCAGCCCAAACTTTGAATTTCTGAACACGCAGCTCATATTTGATTGTAAACACGCAGCCCAAACTTTGAATTTCTGAACACGCAGCTCATATTTGATTGTGAACACGCAGCACACACTATTCCTAAAATCTGAACACACAGCCCAAATTTGTTTGTGAACATGCAGCACACACTTGTCGAGAGTTGAACACGCAGCCCAAACTTTGAATTTCTGAACACGTAGCCCATATTTGATTGTGAACAAGCAGCACACACTATTTCTGAAATCTGAACACACAGCCCAAATTTGTTTGTGAACACGCAGCACACACTTGTCGAGAGTTGAACACGCAGCCCAAACTTTGAATTTCTGAACACGCAGCTCATATTTGATTGTGAACACGCAGCACACACTTGTTTGAAAGTTGAACACGCAGCCCAAACTTTTGAATTTTTGATCACGCAGCTCATATCTTGATTGTGAACACGCAGCACACACTTCAATTCTGAACACACAGCTCATACCATCGTATCTGATTTAATTTGCACACAGTTCATACATTTCATTTGCACGCAACTTATTCATTTCATTCTGAAACTGAATACATGTGTTCATTATGAATGCAGGTGTCTTCCCGCGTTACACGAGGATATGGCTCCATCGTTGTGAGGGAGTGGTACATGGAGCTCTCGGAGGCTGTTCGTGATTGGGTTGACCAAGCAGGGTTCGGACCCGTCTGCACTGGGATATCTCGCTATCCTACTAACAGGACATTGATGGGGGCACTTGTGGAGAGATGGTGGGACACCACCAACTCGTTCCACTTTTCAGCTACCGGGGATATGACTATGACCCCGTTCGACTTTGCTGTGCTGACAGGCCTTGACGTAGGAGGCTGGGCGATCCCTTATGATGAGGACATGGGCGAGTGGGAGGCCACCTGGATTTATCTGTTGGGAGCTCGCCCACCGGTTGACAGATCCTCAGGCAGAGTCCGGTATACCTGGTTTTCCTCACATTTCAAAGAAAGGGTGTCCGAGACTCCCGAGGAGATAGCACAGAACACCCGAGGGTTCTTGATGTTCCTCTTCGGGACCACTCTGTTCGCCGATAAGGGGAACACCATTGGGCTATATCTGCTGAGTGCCCTGGTAGACCTCTCGTAGGTCAGTCAGTATGACTGGGGTGGCGCCGGCTTGGCTACCCTCTATTACTACATGAGCGCGACCTCCCGTAGACGGGGGAACATAGTCGGCGGCTATTGGAGAGCCTGGGAGGTACTTTCTGCCCTCTTGATTTACATTTCTGCTTTTCATTATCTATACATTGCACACACAGCACACCTGGACATTTCTGCTTTTCATTAGAATTGGGGGCGGAGCCGGCCCCGTTGGGATGTCCGTATCTCCCTGGACATTTGGTGCCTCCCCGGGCACTGGAATTCCTGGTGGGGAAGGAGCTAGGTGTGAAGCAGATGCCCCAGCTTGTTGTTGCAACCTGGCAATTAACTCTGCCTGCTGGGCCATGATCTCGGCCTGTTGTTTGGCAAACTCATCCCGGCGAACAGCGTCCTACTGCATGGCTCTCATGGTCTCCTGCATCTGACGCATCATTTCCTCAACTCCTGGCGTTCCTGCCATACTGCCATGATCTGTCTGAACTACTGGCAGTCTATCTGTATAGCAACAATTCAGACCTCAGTCTAACTGTCCACTGATGAGGTAATCCACTACTCTGGCAACCTCTGCTCGGATACACTGTGTCTTCTCGACCTCTGTCTGATAACCAGGGGTAGGGAATGATACACTGGTTGTCCGTCGACCAGATCCTCAGATCGATGGAGTCGGCGACCTCTTGTCCAGAGTGCTTGGGGAATATCTGCTTGGTCTGAAGCAATTGTGCTAAACTACCTAGCAAAAAGATAAATAAAGCAATAATAAGGAAATAAACGAGCAGACAAACGGACAACATAACAGCGTAAATAAACACAACACACAGTCGGGTATAATTAACATGCAGTTGATAAGCTGAAATACACTGTTCTCAAAGACTGATCATTATTCCCAAATCACTATTCCCGAAGTTGAATCTGATACCCGCAAATAACTGATTCCGAAAATACTAAACTGGTGCCCGCAGGCCTGATACCC
Source organism: Camellia japonica (assembly GCA_030407325.1). Lineage (NCBI taxonomy): Eukaryota > Viridiplantae > Streptophyta > Magnoliopsida > Ericales > Theaceae > Camellia > Camellia japonica. The sequence continues at coordinate 154,133,776 of JAPPVO010000036.1, read as the reverse complement.
AAAATACTGAACTGGTGTCCGCAGGCCTGATGCCCAAACTTGTAAACTGATGCATGCATTCCTATAGAGACGCACTCTAAAAGCACATAACAAACAAGTGAGAGCCAAAAACACCCCTATGTTGGGGTAAGGTTTCCCTGTCCTATTTTGTCAGGAACTAGGGTTTCACTACGCACGCAGCGGTTTCAAACAACCTATAATCGGGTAAGCAACCTGTCCTAGCTTGGAATGGTCACTATGGATTTCCGAATATGCACTAGGTTGAATGGTCAAAAAGGGTGCCTCGGTAAAAACCAGGGTTTGTGTTCCCGTCGTGGCAGAGCCCGCAACCGGTCAGCCTTATGGCACGCTTCGCAAAGAGTACATATTCAGCCATACAAGTCCAATTCTCAAACACATTTAAAGAGTACAAAACATGGCAATATGGCATTCAAACAAGCTCTGAAATATGATGTATAATGAGCCCAAAACATGAACACACCTCAGTATATGCATGGAATGGACCTCAAAACTCAAAGTTAAGCATGGGTATTGAACTACAAGCATGCAAAACCAACACCATTCAATCATGAGACCCAAAAACAGAGCTAGGGAAGTCCAAAATAAGCACAACATCAGTTTAAGGCATAGCCAGAAAGATTTACACTACATGTATATGAAGCACATGAGGGCTCACCAAACCAACCAAAAACAGAAGTATTCCATGCCAAAATATGCCCAAATAACCACTGAAACTCAATCAATGCATGCAAGAATGATGGGCTCCTTTGAAAGGCCACAAGAGAGGTTACTCTACACATGCATGATGGACACACACAATGGAAAAACCACCTCTGAACAGAGGTTCTGAGGGTCCTAAAACCCACCAAAAGGGGGCTGAAATGGGTCAATGAAGCATGAAATGGGTCAATGAAGCATGCAATGAAAGGTCCCTTTGAAAGGCCTTGAATGGGATTGTTCTACACATGCATCAAAGACCCAAAATATGGCTAAAAGGGCTCTGGACAGAGTCAAGGTAGACCTTAAAACTCACCAAATAGGGCCTGAAATGTGGCTTCACAACATGCAAGTAGGAGCCCCTTTGGAAGGCCAAAAGGACCACCAAACAAAACAAGGAGAGAGGGGGTCACTCCCGTCTGATTTTGGCTCTCAAAATAGTATGCTAGCCACTGAAAATCCACTGGATTTCAGTGGCTAGAAGGCCAAACAAAGCATGAAACAAAGGCCTGGATGCAAGGCTCAAAACAATATGCAAACAAGCATACAAGGGGGTAAATGACCCCCAACAGAAAAATTCCCTTAATAAAACTTCAAGAGGGGCTCAAAATAAGACACTTTTTAGTTTATGACAAATCTCAAAAATGTTTGCAAGCAAGGCTAAGATAGGAAGCAAAATAAGCCTACAAAGAGGGATGGAGCGTACAAGGAGGTAGATGACCTCAAAAATAAAAGTATCCTTAATCAAACTTCAAGAGGAGCTCAAAATAAAACTTTTTTCAGTTTATGTCGAAGTCCAGAAATTCTTGTAAATAAGGCTAAACAATGGAGCAATATAATGCAAGAAAAGGAGAAATAGAGACTTACCCTTGTAGCACAGTAAGGCAGCAAGCTCTGGACCAAGAAAGGAGTTCTTCAACCTCTGAAAATTAGCTCCAAGATGCTTGGATGGATGGTGGAGGTGGTAGGCTATGAGGTGTAGTGCAAATGGTGCAAGAATATTAGGGTTCGGAGCTTGGAATAGTGAGCTATGGAGGGAAGTGTTTGTATGCCTTAAACAAAAAGGTTCAACCCTTGTAATGGAAGAGGAGGGTCTCTCTTATAGAGAAGAGAGGCCAAAGCTTCTCTTGGAAGCTTCAAATATCCTCCATACACGTGTATGGAGGATGGTCTAAATGCCTCCCAGCTGGCACAACTGGATTGCATTCAGAGAGAGCAAAAAGCAGATGGCTGGCCGACCAGTTAAGGTGGTCGGCCGGCCACTCCCCCTGGTCGGCCAACCAAGGGTCAAAAGGTTCAATGAGAAATGCTGGTCGGCCATACCAGAAAGGCGGCCTCCCAAATGAGTAGAATACAACTATATGGTGGGAAACTAGAAAATGTGACCCAGGAGAGAGGAAAACCAGCTTTCTAGCAAGGTTCAAAAGGGTCAAGAAGAAATACTGGTCGGCCTACCTATATTGGTGGCCTCCCAGATGAGCACAACACAATGGTGGTATGAAAAACCAGAAATTATGGCCCAAAATTGAGGAAAACCAGCTTTCTGTCAAGAAAATCGGCTGGAGGAGAGAGAAAATGGTTTCCAAAAGAATTGCTGGTCTCCCACTATAGTACCACCTTCCAAACAATGAAAATAGGGTCCATGCCAAAAATGAACCCTAACCGATGCAAAACGAGGGTTCGGGGGCCAAAACGCGCGGCCCGGGGCTCCGAAAACAGGCTGTTAAGTACCGGAGGTGGCGTTCAACCATGAAGGTGGTCTCCCAGGCCACAGTGTCCCTCTAAGAAGAGGAAACAAGGTGTGTGCCAAAAACCAGAGCAAACAGAGGTAGTTAAGCGGTCCCGAACCGAGGCATACGGCCGACAGCTCCGAAAACCGGAAACTGGCCTCCAAACGGGAAAAGTGGCCTACGACCACGAAACGTAGCCTATGGCCACTGAGAGATGGTCTATGAGACCTCTCCCTCCCTTCGGGAAGAGAAAATAGAGAAAACAGGACCTGGTTCGCAAACCGAGGCAAAGCACAAAAGAGCCCCGAAGTCTGGAGGCAAGGCTCGCAGCCGAGACTCTGAAACCTCAGAACGAGCAGAATATGCAACATCACCGAGCGTTCAGTTGGTGACGTCTGAGTCTTAAGGTCGGTCAAAAATGGGGTGTCTACACCTGGTGATAGAGTTCAACCCTTCGGCAGGCAGATGGGTTAATGGGGAGAACTTTTGGCACTATTCGCATTTTTTTTACATAACTCTCCGCGTCAGCTCTCATTGTTGGCTAATAATACCCCTATGTTACAGCTCGATGCGCCAAGGAGCGTCCGCCAGAATGGGCACCACAACTGCCCTCATGTATCTCTGTTAGAAGCTCCTCCACTTTGTCGGGGTGCACGCATTCCAAATATGGACCAGAGAGGGACTTTTTATAAAGCCCTCCTTGCGAATCTAGATAGTATCGCAGGGCTTTATTTCGCAGCTTGTGTGCTTCTTTTTTATCCTCTGGGAGTTGTTCAGAAGAGAGGAATGCAGCAATGGGGTCCATCCAGCTTGGTGCGGATTCTATAACGTTGACATGGATTTCCTCTGAAGGGCCAATACTCGACTCTGGGATGAAACGCACTTCGATGGTCCGTTTGATCTCAGAATTGATAGCGGAGGCTAGGCACACCAAGGCATCCGCGTGTGTGTTCTGGTCGCGTGTTATTTGGTTCAGTTCGTGATGGTAAATTTTGCCAGCAAGGAATTGGCCGTTTTCATGTAGGCCGCCATACAGTCGTTTCTTGCCGCGTACTCCCCCTTTAGCTGACTGATTACCAATTTTGAATCACAAAACACAAGCAAACGCCGAGTGCCGAGAAGGTACGCATTCCGTAGACCGGCTAGAAGGGCTTCGTATTCGGCTTCGTTATTTGATGCTTCGAAGCCAAGCTTGACGGCCTGCTCAATTACTGCGCCGTCTGGAGACATAATTACAACTCCGAGACCGCTACCCCTTTGGTTAGACGATCCATCACAGTATAATTGCCAAATATCCCTGACATAAATTCTCCAGTTCGGCTTTGGTCGAACATCAGCCTTTGGTCGAACTTCGTCAAGTTTGAGGTTGGCAAGCTCGCCGGTGAATTCAGCAACAAAGTCAGCCAACACCTGCCCCTTGATTGCGGTTTTAGGTAAAAACTGAATGTCGTATTGGTCAAGTTCAAGAGCCCATTTTGAAACACGTCCTGATGCTTCTGCACTCCGTAGTACTGATCGGAGGGGATAATCCGTTAGCACCCCAATGCTATGTCCCTGGAAGTAATGCATCAGTTTTCTTGCCGCCATGACTAGGGCTAAGAAGAGTTTTTCCAGCGGAAGGTAGCGTGTTTCGGCGTCAACCATTGCCTTGCTCACATAATACACTGGCCGTTGCTCCCCCTCCTCCTCTTTTAACAGTACGGCGCTGACGGCCCTATCAGAAACTGCCAGATATAGAATGAGCGGGTCACCAGCGGCGGGCGTTGTCAAGAGAGGTACTGAGCGGAGGTAGGTCTTGACTCCGTTGAAAGCTGTTTCACATTCGGCGGACCATTCAAAAGCCTTACCTTGCCATAGCGTCTGAAAGAATTGTCGGCAGCGATCTATAGACCGGCTGAGCCGAGTTCCAACATTGTTGTGACTTGCCTCGGGTTGGCTTCAATTCCTCGGTGATTGACAATATAACCCAGGAATTTGCCAGAGCCGATTTTGAACGCACACTTGGAAGCGTTCAGTTTCATTCTGTATTTGCGTAAGATGCTAAATGTCTTTTCTAGATCGGCTATATGATTCTGTTCTTCTTTGGACTTGACCACCATATCATCGATGTATACTTCCATAGTGTGGCCGAGTTGCTCTTTGAAAATGGCGGTGACCAGTCTTTGGTAGGTTGCCTCTCCATTCTTCAGCCCAAAAGGCATAACTTTGTAGCAGTAGGTTCCTCTTGGGGTGAGGAATGCAGTTTTGTCCTAGTCATCTGGATGCATGGCGATTTGATGGTAGCCTCTGTAAGCATCGAGGAAGCTTATGCGTTGATGGCGTGCCATCGCATCGATAAGCTGGTCGATTCTGGATAGAGGAAAACAGTCTTTCGGGCAAGCTTTGTTCAGATCTGTGAAATCGACACACACTCGCCAAGTCCCATTTTTCTTCTTCACCACCACTATATTGGAGAGCCACGTAGGGTAAGTGACTTCTCTAATTGCCCCGACATCAAGCAGTCTATCTACCTCCTCAACAACGGCGGCAGTGTGCTCCGCGGCTGACCGCCGGCCTTTCTGAATGATCGGCTTACATTTGGGATCGACATTCAGATGTTGCTATGAAACTGATAGGTCTATTCCCGGCATTTCGTACGAAGTCCACGCAAAGACGTCGAGGTTGTTGAGCAAGAAAGAGATCAGTTGCTGCCTGTCGGCCTAATTCAGAGAGGCACCGATCATGAAGAACTTTTCTGGGAAAACATCGATGTCAACTCGGTCTAAACCTTCCGTGGCCTTCTCATTTGGATGCCACCCAACGTCATCAAGGATCTCTCGATTCGGCACCTCAATGGAGTTTACTTGCAGTTCCTTTGGCGTTCTGGCGGCAAGGAGATAACATGCTTGTGCCGATTTCTGGGAGCCGCGGATTTGCTCAATGTCGTGTTCTGTTGGGAAACGTAGCAGTTGATGATAGGTGCTTGGGACGGCCTGCAAGGTATGCAACCATGATCGCCCCATGATGAGATTGTACGACGATGACAGCCTGACGACCAAGAATTCTACATCCACCGTTCTGGAACCTGCTCGAACGGGCAAGCTGATCTTTCCCAATGGGTACTCTGGATTGGCATTGAAGCCGAATAGTGGATAAGGAGCCAGAGTCAGGTCTGACTCGTTGAATCCGAGTTTGATGAAGGTTTTATAATACATAACCTCCAAAGTACTACCCTGGTCGATAAGAACGCGTTCGACGGTGAACCCTTTTACGCGTAGCTCAACGACCAATGGATCGATGTCAGGGAGTGTTACGCCGATCAAATCAGAGTCGTCAAAGGTGATACTTGGCGTTTCTCAGAGCCACTTTGCTGGCGTGAGTTGCTGTTGGGGGCCTGGATGTGATTCGATCGCATGCACGGCCGGGGCTGCTGGCAGGCTGTATATCATGTGGACGGTGTCAAGCGGAAATCCATCCTTCAAGGGGCAGGTGTTTTGATCGCACTCCTCCGGACGCATTGTTGGAGACGTTCGTCCTTAGCCAACTCCTCAAGATGATCTGTTGAGGCATAGCGGCCGTCAGTTTCTTGCTGTCGGGCTCGAGATCGTCAATCATCTGCCCTCGGGGATCGCTCAGAAGCCTGGCGTGACTGTTTGTTTGGATTTTGCTATTTCCGAGGCCAGATCGCGATGAAGGCGTTCGTTCTCAGCGATGATGTTGTCCAACCTCCGTTTGGTTTGCCTAGCTTGTGCCATGGTCGCTTGTATTGTCTTTACGTTGGGTTTGAAGATGAGCAGAGGTCCAAGGCAAGTCTTGCTGCGATGGTTTTTAGTCCAAGTGAGTTTGTTGGAGTGAGGTCATCTCTCTATGTGGTCTCGTCAGTGGCTATTGGAGGATCTTCAGTCACGCCTGCCATAGATGTATTTGAGTATTCCCACAGACGGCGCCAATTGTAGAGAAGTGGTTTGGAAATACTCTTCAGATCCTGGGAGACGCTAGTGATCCTCAACTAGTCACCTGAAAAGATACAAACACTCCGGTCGGGGGTGCCGGAATTAGCACTCCGACGGACAAGTCAGTTCAGACACTCAGGATAGCTTGTTTACTAAGTTAAGTGAAGTGATTCTTACATACCTTTCTAAATCTGTGGTTCTTGTATTTATACTTGCTTTCTGGCCCTCGGGGCCTGAGCCTACTTTTATCTCATTCCCCTTTTATTTATTCGGAGCTACTGATCTCCAGCTATTCGGCCTTCCTAACGTATTCAGCATCCTAATCACGCAATATGGAGCTGAATAATATCTGATTTCTGGGGTACGCATCTTCCGACTCTTCTATTTATTCGGCTCCCACATACTTAATTAATTAGCTTAGATAGCTAGTTTATTTATTCAAGTTTTGTAATAATTAGTTAAGTAGTTTAGCTTAGCTAGTTTATTCATTCGGACCCCCTGTCGCGAGGGCATCAATGTTGTAATAATGTGTATGTCTTCCAACCCTACGTCTTTCTCCTTTTTATTTATCTGCTTTCAATGGTTAGATTAGGGGCATATCGTATGTTTGCATCCATCCATTTGTATTGCATGCACCGAGGCTTGGCGCATCATTCTAACTGCATTGTTAGTTTAAATATTTCTTTGAATACGTGCTTAGACCTCATACTATTTCATTGATTCATATGCTATATTAGTAGCTCAGCCTATTAATTGCATATCGTATTTGTTGCATTAGCCATATTGCATAAGTTAGGAATCATGCATTTTTCTAACTCTTTTGTTTATTTTGGCTTGGAGTACTAGGTGAGTTTTAGTGCTTTAGCATACTTGCATGAGTGTGAATAACTGCCACGACTAACATGCTTGCCATAAGGCTAAGTGCTTACTTGTTAAGTTGTTTGAATGCCTGTGCATGGAGGCTTGTTGCTTGAATTGGAATAATTCAATGAATGTATATTTTAAGCCCACTTAGTCAAGTGGCAAATTCATAAGCTTTAAGCCCACTTTGTCAAGTGGCAAATTCAAACCATTTTCGAAAGACAAACATGAAATTGAATTGTTCCAATTTGAGCAAACTAGTCTATACCTTGTGTGTGCACAGCACATAGTAATGCTAGCCTAATAAACCGGAACAAGAGCATATAATGTTAATAAGATTCATATCATGATTAGTAGAGGCCGATCTTTTGATCGGGCGAGTGGGGGTGCTCAATTCATGACCTTCCCCTCTCGTACCTAAGTTCCCAAACCGAGGCAACTTTGGTGATGACGGATACATGGCCTTTGGCACGAGTCATGGGTTCCTAAATTTTCCCAAAAATAAAATATTTAGGTGGCGACTCTGTATCTGGCAAAGCAGTCTATTTTTTTGGCATTTTTGATTCAAAATCTATTTTCCAAAAAGATTTTCCGGATTTGGACTCTTTGGTGATTATGAATTTCACATTGCACTTGTGAGATTAGATTCAGAACTGTGAGAGTCCAAACTGTAGGGCTTATTTCGAACATCCGAAAAGGGGGGCGCGAAAAAGTCGAGTTACACCGACCGGCCAAAAAGGTAGTCGGCCGACCAATCAAGCTTGCCCAAAACTCAATTTTGTTGTATTATCAAACAAAGAGCAAACCACAAGTATGTGGGTGACTTAACTCACCACGTCCAGTTAGAATGCAACATTTTATAATATGAAATCAAAACAAGAAGAGCAAAATACGAAAGAAAATGTATGAAAATAGAAAAAGTGTGCAAAATTCACCTTCCAATGAAAGGATTTGATTTCCAAACTTCCTTTTGATCACCCTCAAGTTTAGGAAGTGTATTTTTACGTCTCAATTTGAAAATTCAAAATTCTTGTGTGAATGGTATTGGGTGTTTAACAGAGTGTGTGGGAGAGGTTCTCAACTATCTTTTTTCTTTCTTTTCAACAACACTCATTCTCTTTTGATCAAGGCTACTAAGGCTTGGCTATATCAAAGTTTTTGGGATGGTTTTGGTGTCTCAAGGATGGTATATCAGTGTATGGTAATGTATATTTGAAAATGAGAGTTTTTGGTTCAAAGCTTAAACTTCTCTTTTTTCCTCGTTCTCTTGGTTTCAATCCTCCTCTCCTAACAATCAGATCACCTTCATATAAGCAATGCAAGAATGCTTAGTGGAGAAGGTGATAGAGGACAAGGTTGAAAACAAAGGCCATAAAATGTCAAAGGCCAAGAACTTTGTTGAAGAGGCCAGCTCTCTTGATAATGAGAGATGAGTAGATATGTGAGAGGGGACAAGGTGGAAGGCAAGGATGATAGAGTGACAAGAATGGTTGCATTGGATGCTCCTTTTGGGGCAAGAGACAAATGCTCTTTCGATAATGGAGGCCAAAGGAAAATAATGAAGGGTGAGGAGGTGTGTATCTCGTGTATACATGCATCAAGACATATCTAGAATAACATGTTCCAGACATTTTTAACAAAAATTCTGCCGAAACTGCCTTGTTTTTCAAAAAATTAGCCAGCCGACCAATTTATTGGCTAGCTGGCCAGAAAACCTTAGCTGGCCAGCCAAAAAGTTGGCCATGGCCTGATTGGTTTGCACGAAACAAGATTTTTTGACAGAATTATCATTCTTTCCTCCTATTTCCACTCAGTTTTTTACTCAATTTCTTTTAAAAAATGTTTCATTTTGAAGTTTAAAAGTAAGCCTTGGAAAACTATGAAAATATTTAGAACAAAGCCTGGAAAGAAAATTTCGAAAGAGAGTTTTGAACAAGGCTTGAATACTTGGCTAACATAGGCTTAGGGTTGGAAATGGGGCAAAAATTCCATCTTTCTTACTAAGGATGTTGTGAGAAATACCTTCTTGTTTTCATTATCAGGTAATCAAAAGAAAGCACTCGAGTTTTAAGGCCAATCAAAACGGGGTATCCACAGTTGCCCCTCTTTGACAGAACTCAAAGTCATAACATGACGAGAGTGAATGTCAAAGCCCGAAGATGACCCTTTTGACAAGGTCGTAAGATCAAAGAAACAAGACGCAAATATAGTTGGTTGAACCCGAGGGTTGCCTACATATCCCTTTCCAAGGAATCAAACCAACATAGTTCGGGGGCAGAATACAAATGATGTGCTTGTAATGCAATTGAAAGTTGGCCTTACATGCTTCGGGAAGCTGATTCTTGTTTTGAAAACTCATGATTGATGTAATACAACACAATGTAATGATGATAAAGCTGCAAAGATGGCAATATGCAAGGAAAACCTCATGCAAATAATATGCTCGAAATGCAATTAAAAGTTGGACTTACGTTCTTCCGCATAGCCGATTCAAAGTTGGACTTATGCACTTCCACACAGCCGATGATAGTTGGACTTACGCATTATCGCATAGCCGGTTAAAAGTTGGACTTACGTGTTACAGCACAGCCGGTTGAAAGTTGAACTTACGCATTTCCGCATAGCCAGTGATAGTTGGACTTACACGCTTCCGCACAACAGGTTAAAAGTTGAACTTATGTACTTCCACACAACTGGTTGAAAGTTGAACTTACGTGCTTCAGCACATCCAATGATAGTTGGACTTACACACTTCCGTACAGCTTGTTGAAAGTTGGACTTACACGCTACCACATAGCCGGTTAAAAGTTAGACTTACGTGCTTCCGTACAGCCGGTTGAAAGTTGGACTTACGCACTACCACACAACCAGTTGAAAGTTGGACTTACGTGCACAGCCGGTTGAAAGTTGGACTTACGCGCTACTGCACAACCGGTTAAAAGTTGGACATACACACTACCGTACAGCCGGTTGAAAGTTGGACTTATGCGCTTCCGCATAGCCGATAATAGTTTGACTTAGGCGCTTCCGCACAGCTAGTTGAAAGTTAGACTTACACGCTATCGTACAGCCAGTCGAAAGTTGGACTTATGCGCTACTGCACAGCCAGTTAAAAGTTGGACTTACACACTTTCGCACAGTCGGTGATAGTACACCTCGCAATGAGAGGAGGAATTGTGAACTTGTGATCCAACTTGAGATCCAAACGCATTTCACGCACGAGGAGGAAATGGTGGTGTAACCAACAGGCGTACCTAACCATATTTCAGACGGAAAAGGGGAAGGTTTTAACCCAATAAGAAACCAAAGTTGAAAGACCAAAGCACACATTCCGAGTGCCATCGTCAAGTTTCCAAAAATGAAGACAAGTTGGGCATGCAACTTGATCGTCGTCATATGAAAATAAGAGAACTTGGTCTCATCACTTGAGTCCAGCAGTACAAAATATGACTGACCCAGCTAATCTTTGAAATTTCCTTACAAAAATAGACCAATCTGGCCAAATTACGAGCTAACTAGACAAAACATGATCCCCACGGTCAAAAAGTGACCAACCCCGCCAAAATATGACTAACCTGGACAAAAGAGGAAACACCTAGCTAACAAATGGTCCACCCAGCCAAAAGAAGTGCAAACCGGCCAACAAAATTTCCACATGGCACAAAACTTAGCCGATCGGCTAAAAAAGTATTAGCCAACCAATTTCTATGATACCGAGGCAGTAATGGGTTGGGCGAGCCGATTGGCTTTAAAAGAAGTTAGGGCTTATTTCTTTACACACCCACATCCAATACACATCTCTCCTCCCTCTGAAACTCTCTCTCTAGATTCTCTCTTCATTTTTGGATTA